>WOVY01001484.1:0-184740 GCA_013436015.1 Rhipicephalus annulatus
GTCGCTACGGCCGCGAGTAGAAATTGGGGTCACAAACCACGAACGCCCAAGAAAGTTGACTATAGAGGATGAACTCAACGGCTTAGTTGATGGTAAATCACGGGACGCGTGGTTCATAGACGCGTGCACCGCATCCACCTGCAGCATGTAAATGTTTTTCGTTTATTCTAGTTTCCTTTTTATTGCAAGGTTGTGAATTCATTTTGCCTTTATTCATCTCCCTCCCAATACCCTCAGGTGCGCGCGCGCGCGCCATAGACAATAAAGACCTGCCAAAGTATAGATAAACTTTGAGTTGGCTTCAGCCAATAGGATTTTGTGTGATCAACTGCGTTTTTCTCTGTCGTTTCAATGAAATTAGGTACGACCGCAGAAGAAACTGATATTCGCACTCAGTGTGCGAATTTAAATTCCTCTGCAGTTCCTTCATTAGAATAGTACAGCCAGTGCGACTGTTTGAAGCGGTTAGTAAAAGGGAGGAAATACATGGTAGACACCACGGTTTATATATCCAAACAAACGCCGTAACTCGCGAAGGAGTACAACGTTTGATCACTCAGTATAGCCTCTGGCAAAGGGAAGACACGGTGGCCAGCGGCCGTGAGCTTCAGTGTGCCATTCAGTCAGCTATACATACCACTCTGAAAGAGCCAGACACGGCCACATTTGCTGCAGACCGCACAGGGCTATCGTTTTGGCGAATACGAACTCATGCCGATAAGCTATATGCGCAAGCCCGTTCAGCACTTGTGCTTGGAATTCATTATACACACCTACACGCTACCTTATAGATATTCAGCATGGCACCTTCAGCATGAGTATACAAACCGGTAAATTGCACTCCATGTACCCAGTTCTGGCTTGCTTATATTAATAAAGCAGTGCAAGATTCAGAAACCGACACTGATTTCGCTACCTCAAGGACATCCAGACATAGAAACGACACGTAAGACGAGATAGGAACGCGAACGTCTGACACGCCCGTTATCGCAAGGAATAAACCTTTGTTGCACCAGGCACTTCAGAAATTTTCGCAAGCTGCAGGTCAATTGTCCAGATAACGTTATCTTCGTCAACCGATACATATTATTGGCGTACAAACATCATTTGCTAGACGAACGTCTAGCAAATGATATAACGTCTAGCAAGGCATGTGCACTGTAGCTCTTACACGTCATTCGGAGTATCATTTATTTAGGCTAAATGTAAATACGAGCATCATCACGCATAAATAACTGATGTATATACAGAGTCAGTTAATACAGTGCTACAAACTGTAGCGCAATAGTTCCCAGAGCACGAGGTATTATGGAAGTTTCGACACATGCAGGACTGAGTATCCTCGACAAGTTAGGGATAAATTATCATAGCCAATAAGGAAGTAAAAGTGTCGTTCCAAAGGTGATAGGGAAAAGATCCAGGTCTCCAATCTTCCCAAAAACATGCACCCCGAACTTAATCAAGGCAGAAGAGAAAGCCGAGCTAGAATTCCACTCAAGCCTACGGTAGAGAGAAGGATGCGCGTTTCGTATAGACGCAGCAGCGGACTACCCGAGTCACAAATCCTATGTTGCGGCAGTAATAAACGCCTACTACAAGTGCGTCCTCCATGCGCTCTGATACTCCGAAATCGCGGAAGAAGTGGCTATAGCACCGCGCCCTAATTTCCCCAAAATCTAGATATGTCATCAGCTACTCGCAGTCGGCCATCCGTAACTACGCACGAGGAACAATATTTCCCGAGGCAACTAACATACTGCTTCGCAAAGCTAAGCTC
Source organism: Rhipicephalus annulatus (assembly GCA_013436015.1). Lineage (NCBI taxonomy): Eukaryota > Metazoa > Arthropoda > Arachnida > Ixodida > Ixodidae > Rhipicephalus > Rhipicephalus annulatus. The sequence continues at coordinate 1,778 of WOVY01001484.1, forward strand.
ATAACATTCGAGGAATTCGAAGAAAGGTATATTATATGGTTCCCAGCCCACACCAAGTGTGAGTCACCCGTTCTCAAGCTCAACGAGGAGTCTCATTGCATCGCGCGAGGTCTCACCGCACTCGCGATGGAGCTTCACATGAGGTACCGGGAGAGAGGGGTGGTGGGAGAGGGACAGAATGTTTAGGTTCTACGACATTATCCAATTCTACCTAAAGTCGAGGCGCAGATTTCCACCACTTAGCTCCTTATAGACAGATCTCAGGAGATTGAATGGAAACGACTTCAAAACCAGAACATTTCCCAACACGGAGCACCTAAACAACATCTACCCCGAACTATACACAGATAACTCGTGCAAGCTATGTAACATGATACACGCCACGCTAGAGCATATTTTATGGGAATGCGCACAGATACAGGACGCAAATGCAGTCTCCACAGAACAGGTTGGGGCGCGGTGGAAAGCCACACTGGTCAGCTCAGATCGAGCAGATCAAATATGGGCCATCCAGCGAGCACGGGAAGCGACTGAGAGACCGGGTCTCTCTCCGCCCCTGGCGCAGCTTAGGCCCACGCTCAATCCACTGGTTAAAATAAAGTTTGTTCACTCCCTCACATAAACAAGAACACCGAGAAGGCATAAAAAAAATGAGAGTGAAAAAGAGACAGCTGATGTCCGCGCCGCATCAAAACGTGTACTAATTTGAACACTAAAACTTACACGATATCACGTACTATACAAACACACCAGCCAAGACGCATCATGAATAGATTCGTCTTACAGGAACCCCGGTTCATAATTTTTCTCTGCGAACTGTACACTATATACCTGTGCACCAGGAAGGAACACGAACTGGCACTCAGTAGGCCCTTTTATTTCATGCTGTAACTGCCACACGTCCAATTTATCGACACTTGAACCGATGATGTCGATAATAGTGACTTGAGAAGTCGGCAATTTCTGTATAATTTGAAAATAAACGTGCGCTTTTTTTATGTGTAACATGTCTTCGGGTTGATCTGTGGGGTTTAACGTCCCAAAACCACATATGATTATGAGAGAAGCCGTATAGTGGAGGGCTCCGGAAATTTCGACCACCTGGGGTTCTTTAACGTGCACCCAAAGCTTAGCACACAGGCCTACAACATTTCCGCCTCTATCGAAAATGCAGAAGCCGCAGCTGGGATTCGATCCCGCGATCTTCGGGTAGATATGAACGCGGAGGAAAACAAAATGGTCGGGCGAGGCAACAATCACGTGCCTGCCGGAGAATCGCCCCACTTCCTGCTCTGGCACCGAGAGAGAACCCACGACGTATCGAACGGTGACGTAACTTCCGCTGGAGTTCTGTTATAGCCGAGCAAGAAACGGTCACTCGACCGACCAAATACGGTCGAGAAACGAGCGCTCGACCAGCCGTCGTGTGTGACGCGGGGGGGGGGGGGACTTTCCGCCACGACGTGCGCGTGTTGTTGCGCAAGGATATATACATGCAAGGCCGTCGTGACACCCAGGAAAAGTACACGGCGTTGAACTCTCCCGAATTCGCTGGGATTACCAATTATAGTCAGTGACATTGATTGATAGTGGGATTTAACGTCCCCAAAACCACCATATGATTATGAGAGACGCCGTAGTGGAGGGCTCCGGAAATTTAGACCACCTGGGGTTCTTAAACGTGCACCCAAACTGAGCACACAGGCCAACAACATTTCCGCCGCCATCGGAAATGCATATTGTCAGTGACAGGACTACGGTTTAGACATGGGTGGGTGCCACGCAGACACCGAACTGCTATGCTCAGCCTTCCCAACATGACTCAGAGAGAGAGAGAGAGAGAGAGAGAGCCAGTGTTGCCGTCACGATGAAAACGGTTTGTGAAATGACCATGTCAGCCATGCATAACACTCGCATCTATATCCGTTCAAACTTACTTTCGGCCAGTGCATTCGAGTCTCATACACATGCGTACATATGTGCATACATGCGTCATACAGCGAATAGCGCAGCAGCTGCTAATGCGAGCGCATACGTGCGCGATTGAGACCGTAACTTTCATTCCTTTTTGGGATATTGTACCAGAGCGTCATTGGGATGCGAATGTTTTAAGTGAACAACGTGTGATCTCTGTGCTGTATAAAAAAAATGGGGGGGGAGGGGTATACTCTTTACTTCATCCCCTGATGTTGTGATGCGCGATGAAGAAATCAGCGCTCGTCAAGATAAAGAAAACACGGAAGTTCGCACGCACCAGGGGGAGCTAAACAGCGTTTCGCGTGAGCTATAGGAATTAGTACGTTGTGGAAGTAGAAACAGAGCGGAAGAAGGGACAAAAGCAAGTGAAACAACGCTTCAACGCAAAGCCCGCGCGTATACCACGCTCTCGCGCAACATTACGGGCGCCTTTCCAGCCATCTGCCCTTTTAATGTCGTCAGGAGCAGCCCTTTTGTCAGCCCGTGCTTGGCTTTGTCCAGCCTCTTCGTGCTGTCCCGTCTTGGACGAGAAAAGCTGCCAGCAGACGCCGCCGTCTACGTCCAGAAAATTGCGCATTCGCACGTCAAACTGTACCCGTTTCGCGTCAACACTGACGCAAAACGCGCACGTTATAAAAACAATAGTAATAAAAAAAGCACAGCTGAGCACAAGTTCACTCGAATAACTTTTCAGCAACTGCACGACGGGAGGATGGGAGATAGAGAGAGAGAGAGAGAGAGAGAGAGAGAGAGAGACGAAGCGCAGCTAGTCAACATCATTCCCGTTCAGCTGAGGCAACGCGGTACAACACATCTGGCGTCGCGAGCTCGACGACCGGTGAAAAAAAATGAGGCCCTGCATCAGGCATTCACGTCACGACCAGATGCGTCGCCAAGGCGCTCATCGATACGCCACGTATCATCGTTTCGTCGCGCTCTTGTTACAACGTTATTCTGGCAGAATTCTACAGCTTTCGCGTTTATGCTTCCAATCTATTGCGATGAGCTATATTCGCGCGCTCTCGCCGGGCTCATCCTGTTTAGGGGGCAAACATGCCGCGCAGAAATAACAAGGCGAAATTCAAAATATCCAGGGGCAGGCTCGGCACACGTCCTGTAAACCAAGCTTCCTTTGTTTATTTGTTCTTGCGCGGTACGAAGGTTTAAAAGAATTATAACAACATCTGGCGTTCAACGTCTCAAAACTACCATGGTTTTTGTAGAGGAGGGCTCCAGAAATTAGGACCATCTGGGGTCTTTAACGTGCAAGTACGCGGGCCTCAAATATTCTCGCCTCCATCGAAAATGCGAGGTTAAAAAAAATGAATAAAAGAAGCGATTGGAAAGCGACGCCTTGGTCAGAAAACCGACAAACACAAGAAAACTATGCACCGCACAAAATTTAAATCCACCTCCAACCACGCGGGATTTCTTCGCCACGGTTCTCCCCTGCCTACGTCTATCTCAATGTAACATATACTATCAACTCAGCAGTGACATCTATTTCTTTTAACGCAAAGCGACACTGGGTCTACAAGATATGTCATAAAAGAGTTAGGTTTTCGGAGTAATTTTGATCGCACGGTGTAATTGAAGGTGCAAGTGAGCGTTTCTGCATTTTCTCTCCATGTAATTGTCATTGCCGAAGCCATGGAATGGAGTTCGCAACCGTGTGATCCACCAGAACGCCTTATTCACGGCCCCAAACGCAGTGCAGATAACAGCTTGGTTTTTACGAAAAGACTGGCTACGTTGTACAAGGGAGGATAAGGCTATGAAATCACTTGGTACGGGAACGAAGTTCCACTAACTACTCAAGATTTTAATTACTGCGAGCCACCACAACCCTCTAAAGCTTGTCATTCTTTAAAGAGAGCTATGAAAATATGGAGATGCGCTAATGACGCTACGGGGCCGCAATTCATCAAGAATGCTACAAAAAAGTACGCGAACCTTAAGTCGACCCAGAAAGAGGGAAGCATTGTTTATTGGTTGGCGGAGGTCTTTGACTGGCCACATACGCCAAACATGATATACTTCGGATGACGTGAGTGATATACGCCGCGTTCACAAACATCCCATCCACGCACACACAAATATTACTGGGCAATGACAAGAAGACACTATAGCATGCATGCATATATTGCGCACTATACGTGAATGACAAGCATACAAAACTTATGGCGCAGCCACTGCGAGACAACAGCTGCGAACGCTGGTGCAGAGCAAAGCCGGCCACTACAGGCCAGTGCACAAGATAAAACGTCTAATTTGTTTCGTACAAGATAAAACGCACAAGATAAAACGTCTAATTTGTTTCGTTTTTCTAAACATGCACGATGCAACCACATCGCAGCCCGTACAAAACGTCGGGGAGTGTCTCGCCCGACTTATGCTTTTCGCATTCTGCGCTTGATGAACGCCCGAGACCGAAAGTGAGCGGTCGCTCACCCACGCTTCATGACGCCCAATTAGGGAACGCCGCGTTGACACGCGGGAAGTTAGTGAGAGTGATTAAGAGGGACAATGGAAACTGCGCGACAGTTGGTTAGTGCGGTCTCAGGTTGAGCTATTGTTGTGCACAAGCCTCCTCTGACAGAAGCAGCAGGCATGCCACGAGCGCGGATGGGAAAAAACCAAGCCGGCTCGAAAGGCAGAGTCAGGGGAAAATGGCCCCGTATAATGTCATCAAAAGACGACATTTGCAGGAAAGAAAAAAGTGCGTCTGGAAAGAGTGAACAAAACGGTTATTTGATGTTCTGCGCGACAAAATCGGTGAATTGTATTCTGGAGGCGCTGCGTTAGAGAGTCTCGATCCGTGCAGCGAAGGCGAACGAGCGCATCGAGGCACGTTAGACACGAGCGCTATCTGGCAGTTATCTTCGAAAACGAAGGAGGGCGTGCGCGCCCGTCTTGGAGGCGATAAGGTGCAGAATGCAAAGCGACGGGCAGGTGCCACCACCGTGTCGTTTTAGCAAAAACGTTGGAAGCACTTGCCTTTTTGAGCATCGCGTTGCATTGTCAGCGCAGCGTGATAAACGCCATGGTCCTTAAATTTACTTGTGCGCCTTTTCTAGTATAAAGCCACACATGCAAAATATTGACGTGTTGTTATGGTGCCTCAGATATGCGCATTGTTTTTTTAATTGACAATCGCACAAATATGAACGCTGAAACTTGAGCAATATTGGTGGGCATTGCGATGAAGATATGTGGGGTTTAACGTCCCAAAACCACCATATAATGATGAGAGACGCCGTAGTGGAGGGCTCCGGAAATTTCGACCACCTGGGGTTCTTTAACGTGCACCGAAATCTGAGCACAGGGGCCTACAATATTTCCACCTCCATCGGAAATGCAGCCGCCGCAGCCGGGATTTGGTGGGCGTTGCGAATGGGGTTGGCCGTTTGGGGTATCACTCATTGCCGATTGGGGTATCGTTACGGCGGACGGACGGACCAAAATTATTGCATCGAAGTAACCCAAGAAAGACTATCGTCTTTAAGAAAGGGCATGCATTGCGATGAAAGGAACGCGCGGGGCCGCGTCCTGCGGCCTCAAAGCTGCTCGCACCGGCGACTTCCCTCGAAAATGGCAGCCGTGGTGTTATTGCACGGCTTTTGTGCTCCCCTTGAAAAGCAAGGCAGTTAGCAGGAATAACAATCCCGGCCTCAAGCAAAGCAGTGCATAACTTAACGGCATTTGCGACAGATGCACATCCGCATTTAATAAGACTGATTTCGATGATATTTCGACCACTGTGGGCCTGAACTGAACAACATGAAAAAGACTTGGACAATTTCCCGCTAATGGGAACCATGTGTAGATGCGAAGCAGTGAGCGCTACACTGGCAGCGACGTTGACGCTGGCGCTCACCAAGCGAAAGTAAAGATGCCCTTGACTGAATTCCGAGTGCGCGATCAAGTGCCAGTGAACGGCCGTGCAGCGCGAGGAGTGTTTTTATTTTGCTAGCAGGCGCTACCTGCGTCGACCTTGCAAGGCGAGAGAGTGGGAGGGGGGCGACAATTTTGCGGATGTCTTCCTGCGCCGGCATAAGAAGCGCGCATGCGCAGTGGGCGTGTACGGAGGGACAGCGTTACACAAGCTAGTCAGAGAGACACTTCGCATCTAAAATAAAATCAAATAACAGCGCTCCGGGCACGCACCACGTAGTCACACGACTGCCGTCTCGGCGCAGCAACCTGGGGAAGGGTGCCAACCAGTGTTGTGACCGGCGCCGGAGCTGAAGAGGGAGCGGCGCTCCTTTAATCTTCAAACAAGTAACCGAACGACCGGCTGCCTACTGTTAGGACCGGCGCCCGGTCTGACAATGGATCGGCGTTCCTTTTGATGTTCCTTTTTAGTCGCCAAACGGGTTGGCGGCCTGTGTCCGCCATGTATTGTTCCCCCCTGGCCGGAGGGTGCGGCGTCTTGCCGCCACGACACCGTGAGCAGTTCGGGAGACCACAAGTGCAGCTTCTTCTTTGGAAGATGACGGCGGCGGCGGCGGCCGGAAATCGTCCCGCTAATTGAACGAGTCGTTCGGCGACCATTTGAAGCTTGTTTACGGCGGCCCTTTCGATGGATGCAGTCATCAACTTCAGACCCCTCGCCCAGCGACACCCCTTGACGAGGAGGAGCCACGTTCGTGCCACATGGCCGTGCAGTGACCACGCTTCAATTTGAACGTTCACGTGGACCGTGCGTGCTCGTCACCCTCGCGGGTAATGTGTGATCCGTGGTTGGACGGTGCCCTCTGTACGCGGTCCCCGATCTAGGGATCTGGGGAGGACAGACCCTTTATAATGAGCCCCCACGGCTCATTCGGTGTGCTTTTTTTCGAGAAGAGAACCAGGCAGAACAGAGCAGAACCGAGCAGAACCATGTAGAACCAAGCACCATGGAGCGCTATGTTAGGAGTCATGTAGAGGCCTGCCACGTTTGAGGGCTCACCGTGTAGGGAGTGTCGCAAATGTATATATTGTAAATAAACCCTCTTCAAGTCTCTCTTCCTCCTGCCTCGACAACTTCATCCCGGACCCCCGGTGTCTGGAAACCCCGGTCGCAACAACTGGTTGGCAGCGGTGGGATACGAGTCTGCGACGGAGAGCGACATGTACCGGAGGCCAGCCGAAAGCCCTGGAACTCGGCGGGATCGAAGCAGCGTACCACCACCGCACGTAATGGGGTGAGTGCCTGGCTTTGTGCTTGAGATATATCGAGTCTTTTAGCCTAGATTCGTTAAAAGATAGATATAACCAACAACTGCCTGGCCACTGTGGTTGTTATCTCAGCACAAGGCAGCACTGGATGATTATCTGAGCAAGTACGCTAAAGCAGGAAAGCTTAGATGATTCAATAGGAACAAGTGGTAATGTTTCAAAATTTCTAAGGGTACGTTGCGGGTTAAATTTTAGGATGTTGTAAAAAGCAGGAGTGAAAATTAACAGGAAACAAGTAGAGAGGGATGTTGGCCACGTAGTGCTACTTGGGTGCTTAAGCTTGTGGTCTCCGCTGTGAGATTTGCCAGGCTTCAATTTCTCTAGACCCAGAATTGAAACGCTGGTGGGTTTGTGCTTTGTCACAGCTGAGCCAAAGCAAAGTAGTCGCCATGGATCTTACGAGATTGACGAGAGAGAACCTGCTGAACCTGTGTTGGGATCTGGAGCTAGATTTTAATGATGATATGCCTGCTTCTAAACTCCGCGAAGTGATTCTCGAAAGCAATAGTGACAATGAGGAAATCGAGCACTTCGGGAATATGTACTTATTGGACCAGGAGGAGGAAAGTACAAAGGGCGCAAAGAAAGGAAAGATGGCGCCAGGAGGAATTGGAAGCTGAGCGCAGGCATGAAGAACATATAGAAAGGATGCAGGAATTAGATGAAGAGATAGAAAGGCTTAATTGTGAATTGGTGGCATTGCAGCAGAGTGGTCAATCCATAGATGTAGCGCACGACGGTGCGATGTAGCGGCGGTGCCGATTAAGGCCGAAGAGAGGGCTACAGGTCAGAAATTTGCAGATGTACCGCACGAACGGTGCGTTTCAGCAGCGGTGCCGTTTAGGGCCGAAGAGAGTGCTGCGGGTCTGATATCTGTAGATATAGCGGCGGTGCCGTTTGAGGCCAAAGAGAAGGCTAGTGCCTGTAAGGGAATGGAACAGGTTTTAACCCATTCTGAGAGAAAAGAGCTCGCGGTCGCAGCAGGGTGTGAGGGTTCCGTGGTGGTGGAAACGGAGTTAAGATTAACAGAGTGTTCCATCGAACCTTGCAGCCCTGTAGACTATGTTGATGAGCGTCAGAGGCGGACGAAAGGCTCCAGGTTTGGCACCAAGGAATGTGCCAAACGGAGAAAGCGTCCGAAAAACAGAAGCGCGGCAAGGCTCGCGATCAGCACGGCGCGTTTGACGAGGACCTTCGAACGGCGGTGGCGGATTTGCGAGAAAAGGCCCGTTGTCTTCTCTGACTGGCTCGAATCGCATGCGTCTAAGCGGCCGGAGAGTGAGGAAAAGAAAAGCGCAATCTACGCGGCCGCGGTCTAGCGATGAACTGATAAGTGATCATCAGGACTGGGCGCGCGAGACGGCGGAGGAGCATATCGGTGATGAAGAACGTCAGAGTAGGACGAAAGGCTCCCAGGTCCGCGCAAAGAAGCGTGCACAGGGGAGAAAGCGTCCGAAGGGCAACAGTAAGGCAAAGCTCGCGATGAGCACAACGCGTTCGAGTAAGGTTTTCAAACGGCGGAGTGACATCGCGAGAAAAGTGCCGTTGTCTTCTCTGACGGGTCTGTATCGTATGCGTCCGAACCGCCGGAAAAGAAAAGCGCATCGTACGCGGCAGTGTTGGAAGGATGAATTGCTAGGCAATCATTCAGACAGTGCGCGCGGGAAAGCTAACAAGCAAGTGGGTGCTGACGAGCATCAGAGGTTGGCGAAAGGCTCCGTAGACGGCACGAAGAAGCGTGACAAACGGAGAAAGCGCCGTAAAGACGAGGCAAAAATCGCGACGCGTTTGAGGAATGTATTCAAATGGCGGAGCGAAATTTCAAGAAAGTTGCCGTATCGCAAGCGTCCGAGCGGCCAGAGAACAAAGAAAAGAGAAGCGCATTGTGTGCGTAAGTGGCCGAAGGGCAAGAGACCCTTCCGTTGTTCTCGCGGTGCATTGGACGGGGTGCGGGGCAAAAGAGTCGGTGGTTTTCGAGGGGCAGGAAGCGACAGCAAGTCGGCTTCGAGGAACGTCGCGGGGTTCGGTAGCAGGGCGATTGACGCGTGTTGTAGACCCCGCTTCTCGAGAAAATCGTTCCGGGCGCGACCACCGCGAGTTCGACTCAGAGTTGTTGCGAACAGCTGTTAGCCTCTCAGAAAACGTCGACTCGGGACTGTTGAAAGGAACATTTTGTTTGTTTTTGTGATTTTGTAAATAACTCGTTTGTACTTTGTTTTCGTTAGCGCTCTATCATTTTGGGTAGCCTATATGCGTTGTATAGATCTATTGGAAGGATAGTGACACGCATTAGAGCGTACAGAATTAGGCGTTTGTCATCGGCACCGGAGTTGGTTTGTATGCGTCCGAGCCGCCGGACAAAACGAAAAAAAAAAAAAAGCACGTTGGGTAGAAAGGCAGACCCTTTCGTCGCTCTATCGACGGCATGTTTGATGGACTGCGGGAGTGCGAGGTACTCAGCGAGAGTAAGAACGCAGGTTGTCAGCGCAGAGCTTTGCGGGGGTCGGAGGCGAAGCGAATGGGTTTTGCCATTGTTCCATTTCCCGTTCGCCTAGAAAGACCCACAGGACGCGACACCGCGCGTTAGTCCCAAAAAGGAGTAGACATCCGTGAGCTTTTGACGATGGTCATTAGTGGATTTATTTTGTTTTGAAATTTGCTTTTGACTGTTTAAGTTGTTTGGATTTTAATGTGTTTTTTAAGAATCTCGTCTACCAAATAGTGTTTAGGTAACACATTTTTTGGTTTTGTTCATTTCTTGGGCGTTGTACGTTTAGCTAAGGTAAGCGTTGTGCGATTGCATAAACGACACGCATAGGAGCCTGCGTCATGGTAGATACGTGTAAATGAGCAGGAGCAACGTTATGAACTAATTATGACTGAGCGTAGAGACGCAAAGTTATTGCTTGCGAGATTTTTCAGGATTCATGCGAAACTTTTTTTGTTGTTCATTTAATGTTTTGTTCGCATGTGTCCGGTGTGTAAGAAAAGCTAGCTCGTGAGTTTATATGTATGCTTTGTGAAAGTGGCAACAGCAAGGGAACGGTTAGGTGGTATCTCCTCCAGGCAGGCGCACTGTGATGTGCGTTTGCGGATGTATAATAAAGAGGTTCCTAATGCAGGTGCAGCACGGCAGTTATGCTTTCGTCTTCTCAAAAGGAATTGACGACTGGCTTTGGCGGCACTAAATTTCGGGAACTAAAAGATAGCGTGAAGTAAAATGCTTCATTTTATGAGTATGATACCTGGTGGGTTACGGCGGATTACTCACGCAAGCACTCGGGTATGCCACGGTGAGCGCATCACTTGACAATTAGTTTTCTTGAAAGCAGTTTGATGGGAAGATTATTATCGGATCGGGATTAGGAGTTTTGGTGAAACCTCAGAGAAACGTCCCGATTGCTGCTTTGTGTTTGGTAATACTGCTTAAGTAAGGTTGCTTTTGGATAATTTGTCGGACTCGACGTGTCTCAGTGCGGGCAGGGTGCTCTCCCGTGCCTGTGGTGGTGTGTATGAATGCTTTTCCCAGAGGGGAGCCACAAGGAACGAGAGGGAAAGAGTCCTTGGCTGAGCGTCATCAGCAGTGGCCTGGAAGACAGCACTACACAGCGACACTTCGAGCAACCTGTGCAGCTGGTCACCCTCAGGTCGCTTCTCCCGCCGGCGGACGAGCTGTTGTGACCGGCGCCGGAGCTGAAGAGGGAGCGGCGCTCCTTTAATCTTCAAACAAGTAACCGAACGACCGGCTGCCTACTGTTAGGACCGGCGCCCGGTCTGACAATGGATCGGCGTTCCTTTTGATGTTCCTTTTAGTCGCCAAACGGGTTGGCGGCCTGTGTCCGCCATGTATTGTTCCCCCCTGGCCGGAGGGTGCGGCGTCTTGCCGCCACGACACCGTGAGCAGTTCGGGAGACCACAAGTGCAGCTTCTTCTTTGGAAGATGACGGCGGCGGCGGCGGCCGGAAATCGTCCCGCTAATTGAACGAGTCGTTCGGCGACCATTTGAAGCTTGTTTACGGCGGCCCTTTCGATGGATGCAGTCATCAACTTCAGACCCCTCGCCCAGCGACACCCCTTGACGAGGAGGAGCCACGTTCGTGCCACATGGCCGTGCAGTGACCACGCTTCAATTTTGAACGTTCACGTGGACCGTGCGTGCTCGTCACCCTCGCGGGTAATGTGTGATCCGTGGTTGGACGGTGCCCTCTGTACGCGGTCCCCGATCTAGGGATCTGGGGAGGACAGACCCTTTATAATGAGCCCCCACGGCTCATTCGGTGTGCTTTTTTTCGAGAAGAGAACCAGGCAGAACAGAGCAGAACCGAGCAGAACCATGTAGAACCAAGCACCATGGAGCGCTATGTTAGGAGTCATGTAGAGGCCTGCCACGTTTGAGGGCTCACCGTGTAGGGAGTTCGCAATGTATATATTGTAAATAAACCCTCTTCAAGTCTCTCTTCCTCCTGCCTCGACAACTTCATCCCGGACCCCCGGTGTCTGGAAACCCCGGTCGCAACACCAGGTGCATATGTCGCAAACTAAAGGCAAAGGCGCTAACGCACTGGACAACTTCTCTCAATGTTTGATGATGTCGAGCGATATAGGGCAACCCTATAAGGCGCAACACCCTCCCTGGTTGCAGTAAAAGCCGAACACGTATAAAGACGCCGCGGGGGATAATCTGCAGGGAGTGTTATACGGCGCCACACGCCACCGAATTAGCAATACGCTCCCGCGTGTCCATCCTCGGAATTTCAATGCCAGCTGCGTACACTGCCGACTCACGAAACACGCGGAAGCTACACGAAGAAAGTGTTTTCAACTGGAATTTCGCCGGTACATCGCGCGAAACGCGTCGCACAAAAGCGAAAACGTAGAGAGGAAAACAAGCGCAGCTTGCGCGCACACGCGTGACAAACGAATGCGCCCGGAACGCACGTCAATCATACGAGATACCCACATCAGCACAACCTGCTACGTACGAAAAACGTCGGACTACATAGCATTATGCCACTCACTTATCTGCTTCGGAAGAAGATGGTCGTCATACATATGAATTCCACCTGTGCGAGCGCGATGGTTTCGCGGCGCCTTAGTCGCGGCTGTTTCATAGAGACCATGGAACAACTCCCGCAACACCCTACTATTCTGAAACGGACCTCAACTTAAATCAGGCTTCCATTCAGGTTCCACAAAATGGAATGTGAAAAAAAAAAGACTTATGTGAAATTGCAATCACTTTTACGGAAAATGTTCTGTAATCATACAACGAATATCAGTCTATTTAACAGAAATCTGTTCATGAAAAAAAAAAACGCTTATTTTGAACGTCTGCGCTCTACACAAAAGCAATCACGTGTATATTTTTTTTTTACTGTGAAGAACGCCTTTTTATCAGCCACCATTATGGCTCGTATACGAGCCATGATGGTGGCTGATAAAAATCAAACAAATCAAACCATCATCAAACATAAAGCACTTTTGTTAATAAACACAGGCGCTTTAAACTGCCGGAAAGCCGTCTGTTCTATCATAAATCGACAGGCTGTTTACACAAATTCGTCATTTAATTCTTGAAAGAACCTAATATTGATTCCACACTCTGCTACGTGTCGCACGTGTCCAGGGAAAATATCGGTATGAGAAACACCGTCATGGGGAGCTGCGGAAATTTTGGTGCACCTGGTGTTCTCTAGAAGGAGCCAAGACGCAACGAAGAAGTGCCAAATAAAACAGCTTGAAGGACAAGGCGGCGTTTTTTTTTAAGCGCCTTTAAATAATAGGTATTTCAACCTCCCTAAAATTTTAATAAACCTGTTTGTATTTCACACCCCGTTGTACATGAATTCACTTGTATTCGAGGCATACTAACACATATGTGCGCTACAGGGGACTACAATAAGACCTTCACTATCATGTGTGACGTGTTCCAACGTGGTAGGGTAAACTAATGGAAATATAAAAAAAACACATACTGGCGGTTTCTGTTCGTAAAACTTTCTGTTCTGGCTCGACATACTCTGTGGTTTTAAGGAACTGCGACTCAAAGCATGGAGGCTGTAAACGCGAAGACTGCATACAAGGACAGGATATACTTTCACGTATTCTCGGAATATTGCTTCCAAAGAGCGACACAACTATACACTGCTCGTATCCTCCCCTCTGTGGCTTCCACACGGTGGGGACAACATCCGACTTGGCAGCTGCGACGCCTCTATAATGCGAACAGGCCGACGGATGCTTCGGTGCCCTCACGGTGTTACACTATATTTGTTGAAGTAACACCTGACGAAAACCGCGAATGTCTTCGAATATCCATCTTAACGGTTTTGGCGCGAGCACAAAGAGACAAGGAAGATGAACACACGGGCGGGCCGAAACCTAACAACTTCCAACTAGGCCAAATCTCAGTTTTTCTTCAAATATTATTCGAACCAACTAGTTCGAACCTATAGATTCCGCTTGAGTAAATGCTTTGGTGCACTCGAGCGGAAGACTGCGCCTCGTCGCCAAGCGTGGCGCTGCACTACAGCGTCTACCACGTCGTGCGAAGGCTTGCATGAGAAATTAAAAAAAAAAAAACTGCGAGGTAGACAACAAACGCGGGAGCTGGCAATAACTCATGAAGATCAAGACTTTTGAACGCATTCGCGTGTATTATTATTATTATTATTATTATTATTATTATTATTATTATTATTATTGTCAGGCATTAGGCAGGAAATCACTGGTAAGTAATCTGTCCCCCACACATCAATAGTCGATATCGCTGATGACGCGGCCTCGAAAGTAAGCATCCCATGAACTCGGAAAGGCGTCTTAGTTTCAACGATGGGAGGCGTCCGGCAGATAGCGCTAAAGCGGTGTCGGCGGGGCGCTGCGCGTTCGGGAGCCGACAACTGCTTGCCCGGAGCCCTCCCTCCAACCGGCTTTCGCTCTTATCGCCTTTCACGACAAGACTCCGGCGCATACGGTACACATCTAGGACACGGCGCGCACCCCCCCAAGAAAGGGGAGGAAACAACAACATCCGAGCAGCTGCCGCCACGATGAGCAGCCACTTGGGAGCAGAAGTAGACCGCGTTTCCTCCTCCGCCCGCCGAGCAGGATTGTTGTGCGCGCGGGACTACCGGTGATCCCCGCGCAGCAGCAGCAGCAGTATACCGTCGCCCGTAATAGTCGGGTCGGCAGACTACGTGACCAACATCACGCTTTCTTTCGTTCGTTCGCGGGATGCCTCCGAATGAATGCACGCCGACGAGAGTAACAAGCGCGCGCGTTTCCACCCCTTCAACCTCCGCCATTCAAAGCAAGAGTAACAACTCGCAGCTGCTACACGACGTTTCGCGAGTGAAACGGCGCACTACAGAACCCATTCGCCTTTCCGAAAATGCACAGAGAATCACATTTATACTCCTCCCTAAACCCTTAACTTGTAAGTAAACTGGTTTCCAGCAGTTTTACTTGTACCCTTTCCACTCGGTAAACACAAAATTCTTGCGGCAGAAATTCTTGCGGTCCCCGTATTTTGGCCAGAGGCAACGGAACGAGCTCGACGTTACGTCACTACCTCACGTACGCTACGTCCAGACGAAAGGGCAGAATGGTGGCGCTTGGGAGCACCGCGGACCGCGGCTATTGCCACGACGTTCGGCACAACGTTTGGTGCCGTACCGACCGATAATGATGATGATCATGATAATAATAATAATAATAATAATAATAATAATAGTAACAGTGTACTACTGCGAACCATTTTTTTCTTCGTTTGCTTGCCCCAGACACGCGTACAGCGAAAGATGAGCAAAAAAACTCGAGGAGCTCGGCATAGCGAACAGCCGTTAACTCTTTCACTTAGCACCGACCAACGTAAACGGCACGATTTCTCCTTTCGTGATTCGCCTGCGAATTCGCTACTGTGATCGGGCATTCAGTTCGTGGCCGAGACGCTCCCACATAACAAGCAGTGCACGCTGCCACCTTCCTGCTTCCTTCACCCCAACGTTCCTTTGTTCCTCCGTGAACGCACCCTCAGGGAAAAGCGAACTACCGACGATCCGAAATGAGAAAAATAATGAAGTGAGAAAAAGTGTTTCCTTGCAGACTGTGCTTGCAGCCTGCAGAGTGCACAAGTGCAGCTGAGAAAAAGCGACCCTCTAGACAAGACGACGTGCTCCCGGAACGAGAGGATAGACGACAAGCCCGACTAAAGCGAACACTTTCCACCAATTACCACACAGTCGTCGTGCACCGGGTACAAAAAAAAAAAAAAAAAATCGGGACGCGACAAAAAGTCTCTGAAGTGACGATGAAATATATACAAACGAACGTTTAACGCCCCCAAAATGACGCTAAGAGAAACGCTCTCTAGAGCTACTTTCTCATCATCGGGATGAAGCCGTTGCGACCAAAAGATCGGACTCGCGACAGGCGCTGTGCGTTAATTACGCCGATTCATCTCTGTCTTCTACAAATGATCAGACGACGCATCGTTCTGTCGCATTCCTCGTACATGTAGCAACTCTTCGCTACAATCTTCCAGACTTCTCTTCCGAACTTCCTCAATAGAGTTCTCTTTTTGTGGGGATTTCCCCGTACAGAAACGTCACGTCATGTGAGGAGAACCACGCCAACAATCAGAACCACTCAGTGACAACGGTAGCGAAACTCTCCCAGAAAAGGTGGCGAAAAACTCGCGATGACAGGCCAAGCAGCGCTTTTCTTCCACTTTTCCAGCGCATGTTTCCAACAACAACAACAACAACAACAACAACAACAATAATAATAATAATAATAATAATAGCGGTCACGCCTTCTGTCATCTCGGGGGACTATCTCTTCCAACTATTACATTTGTGTCGCGAAGCAAAGCGCACACGACGGACATGAAGAACGGGCACTGACTCGGGACAACGAGCAATAGTTGAGGCATGCGCCGATGGAGTCGGGTCGCACAAAGCGCGCGCGACGAACCACAAGCCCGCATTCTTGCGCACGCTGCAGTTGCGTGTGGCCCTCTGCCCGTTGGCGAACCCTCGCTACGGAGCGAGGATCCAATGGGAGAGGGCGCACAAACTCGGCGCGATCAGGCAGCATTGATTGCGCCGCAGCTGCGTACTCGGCCCGGGGCAGGTGAGACGCGCCCACAAGGTCGGAATGCCTTTGCACTCTTCCGGAGTGCCATGCAAGGACGAGCGAGAGTTCCCTTCTGCACTGCCTCCCCGGATAGGAAAATGAGCGCCCGCAGATAGTCAAAATGAGAGCACATCTCTCTAGAGAGTGCCGCGAGAGACAGCCCGCCCCCTCGTGGCACCGATTATCTGCACTATACACCAGGCGACACATGATTACGTTGCGACCCTTTACCTGCGACCGAACGCATGACACTCGGAATGGTTCTGGATGTTCTGCTCTGCAAGCCACAAATTATGATGACAGCAATCGAAAAAGCTCGAAGTGTGCTTTGTCGATGTAATACATGACGATTCAGCCTACTCTCCATATAGCATCTTACGAAACAAAATTTAAGTTGCGATAGAGCGTCGCTGGCGACGCAGATCGCATTGCGTTCAGACAAGAAGGATGGCCAGGACGAGTGCTCATGCAAGTCCTACTTCATCATAATATCTGAGGTGTCAAGTGCCATAACCCAGATATATATGATTATCATGAGAGACGCTGTAGTGGAGGTATCCGAGAATGGAGTTCTTTAAATGTGCACAGACATCGCATATCACATGGGGATTTAGCATTTCACCTCCAGCGCCACCACAGTAGGATGGAGCCCGGTGGGTCAGCAGCCGAGCACTCACTGCGACGGACGAAGGCGTATCGCGAACGGCTTGGAAGTAATGACAACGCATACGCACGTGGCTTACTTGCTAACATATTTCATCCCAAACACGCACGAACTACGAATTTAGGCCATTCACATAAAAATCGAGAATACCAGAATCGGTAAGCGACCTATGGTCGAGCACAATGCAGTCACAAGGGCGTATGCGTCGACGAGGCACATTCAACATTACAATGCCCTCAAAATGACTTCTGGAAACAGCAGCTTGGCATGATCAATCTGAACGAAAGTAAGAGGCGCATAAGAGGGAAGGTCAAGCTCAAAGTGCCACTTGTGTCGTTCAAGAATTGTAATAAACGTTAAACATAATTACACGAGAACTAATCGACTAAATTGACTCAAGTACGCTTTGGAGCCTGTAATTGGTAAGCAAAAACTACATTCTACTGTAATCGGATCTTTGAAAAGTGTGCGAAACTGAGCCAGTGAAAGCAATATGGCGGAGCCACAATAAACAGCAACGGAACGTAAAAAGAGAAAAATAATGAACCCGACTTCTGCTCATTCCACATATGAATGGTCAGTTTAACTACACTATCTGTCAGCAGTGAGCCCAAGTTGCGTCTTCCTGGAAATATACATACAGTGAAACCGGCACAGTAAATGCACAATGCCAGAATTATGAGAAAAAAAAGTTGCGAACTAAAGCAGTCTTATTGACTTCATAAATGGCCTTGAAGAATGAACAAATTGCCTCCTTCAGAGCGACGACGAGCAGCTGATCGTTCCATTCTGAGTTCTCGCACCAGCATCAAGACAGAGGCAGTTCGCACAGTGCCAGTTGAGACATTTGCGGATTTGACAGCTGCCAAAAAAAAACACGGCGGTAGAGACAGACCCTACAGCGCTAACGTCACAATTCAAAGCCTGCCAGCTCTGCTTTGCTGGCGTGTTATTTTTCACCGACGCTGAAGTGAGCATACGTGGCAGCCTCCATATTGTCATCGGAATGACAGCCGCAGTTACACATCTAAAAAGGCGCTCTTACGCTTGCACATTGGAGAATCTAAACGAAAAGCGGCCACGTCCACAAGCGATCAGGCAGGTTCTTTAGGACTCAATCATTACGCTTTGTTTTTCTTCCCCATTTTTTTCTTCTGAATAATTCAGCAAATGTGAAGCAAATACTTACAGACTACTTCGCTCCCGTCTAACACCTTAGCAAGGTAATCAGAAAATATTTAGAACTATTGGAAAAAACACAATGAGACGAAAAAGCCACACACATGAAGGGGAACATTGAACAGATGTGTATGTCTTCGCAGAGGAAAGGGCAGACCACCAAAGCGATGCTGCAGGCGCTGACGACATCACCCTTGAAGAAGGAGCCAGTACTGGGTTAATTAATGATGACATTTACGGTCGGACTACAAGGTACGTCACAGTGAATAACAAAAGCTAAACAATGGATATCATCTTCAAATACCGCAGAGAGGTAAAGACGCGCCAACGGCGTTTTGAGCGTACGCATGCACAAGGCGAGCCAGGTTAGAGACAAAAAGCACCCACATAGCCCTTTACATTCTCTGGAAGTGCAACTGCAGTCTAGCGCAAAAAGGCGGGAGAGGGTTGCGGAAATATATAAGATGGTCAGAAAATATAGAAGTACCGCCTCTTTGCGCCGACTGCAGCGAGCCTTCACAAACGGTCAGACGCTGTCCTTCCGGCTGGCTTAACATCTGTCAAGGCGGGCACTGATTGGCTTTTACAAATACGCATCTCCACTAGGGCTCTCTCTCTCTCTGCTATATCCTTTTTACCGGAACTGGTGGGAGGCCAAACCTGTAACGGACCCAAGGCTTCGCCCTTTTACTGACTGACGGCTGTCACGCACAAATCCAGTACAGCTGCGCAGCGCAAAGCTGCGAGAGAAAGCGATCGAGACTGAACCTGACGAACAAAAACTTCACACGAAAAACGGGCTTAAAGACGCATGTAGCCTGGAAATATACTTGCCGCCAGCGTAACTGCACATAAAAATTATACGAGAACTCGAGAAACAAAAGCTGCATTTAATTATTACCTAGGCAAAAATGTCATTTCAAAGACAAGGAAAGTTTGTCAAGCCCTGCCACAGCATAAGCATTAAAGTAGCACTAAAAAAAATGATAAATCAGTTTTACACTGATTAAGTTCTTTTGAGACACCTCCTGCTGGTAATTTTGCGACTCTGAATTCACTTCTAAAAGAGAAAAGAAAGGCTTACGTTCTTTTTTTCTTGAGTGCATAAACTACGACGCCTGTACGTAAGTCATTTGACGTCATGAATTTCAAGGTATTGTTTCATATTTTGTTCGTGTTGGTTGAATAAAAACTCCCCAAACCAGCTATATACCTAGTTTCTCTTTTATAACGTAACATGTTCCACATTTCCCTTCAAAAAAGTATCCATGGTCCACGCAAAAGCCAGCCGAAATTCATCACACGACGACAATACAAATAGTGCGCTACTTCAAGGAAACGGTGTCATCTCTTCATACTTCCAAAGCTCATTCTTGCGATAAGGGTAGTTTTTTTTTTCAACTCTATGACTGCAAATTGTTATTACAGAAATATTTTGCTATTGGTGGCCTCTTAGATGCAATCACTACAAAATTGATCACTGTGAAGTGCTTGGCGAATCCATCTTAAAAGAAAGTTTTCCTTGGCGGCCATAAACAAACATATATTCATATAATTTTATCTGAATAGCCTCATGATTTTTCACTGGGCCCAAACATACATACGTCTTATTGAGTAATGAGGCACTCGTGAGCCAGTAAAGTAAATCAATCTTCTTCATGCTTGAACTCTATATTGCGCGAAGCTCACCCGAGTTAGATCAACTATCGCAAAAGTTGAAACAAAAGTTGGTGACGAAGAGCCGCCACGCTGCTTTCACACATGCTCTTTGGATCAGGCGTTTCAGTATACTTCCAATAAAGTAAAGATACCCTTGACCAACTCCAACTGCGAAATTCTATGTCAGCCCCCCAAATCTCTTCTTCCTGAACGCGTGATATTAGTTTAGCTACCCCGCTGATGATCCACTACGACGAAATGCTGCAAATAGCCCTACTGGCAAAACAGAAACAGGAAAACTACCAACTTGTATGTTCGCGCGTATTTTCCGTTCAAGATTGAGGCGCACACTCCGAAAGCTTTCTCGAACACACATGCCAAGTTTCGGGAACCTTCTGCGAAGCGCTGAGCACCTTTGCAATAACATGCAACCGGCTT
This sequence comes from Rhipicephalus annulatus, assembly GCA_013436015.1. Classification (NCBI taxonomy): domain Eukaryota; kingdom Metazoa; phylum Arthropoda; class Arachnida; order Ixodida; family Ixodidae; genus Rhipicephalus; species Rhipicephalus annulatus. The sequence goes on from WOVY01001484.1 coordinate 22,053, forward strand.
TGGGGAACAAATCATACTCTGCCGCGTATCAGATTAAATGTCAGCGGACGCAATTAATTAGGTGCGCGTTTGGTCTTCATGCCACAGGCAATGGACGTTTATGACGCATATGCGCCGTCAAAGACATCGCAAATCGAAAGCGCGAGCCGACAGCCACACCGCCGCCAAGTACACGTCATGACAGGTACGGCAAGAAGAATAGTTGACGCGAAAACGCACTCAAATAAAAATGATCGCAAGTGACTGAAATTTACAGAGTTATGCACTACGAATCCATATGCCCTGATGGAAGCTGCTATATTTGCATTATTTAGTCAGAAAAGCAATGATGTAGGGTATCTACTGCTCGAGCAGCAGCAAGTTTACCTTTTTTTTAAGTAGATGCATCACACGATCAGGGTGTCGCACGACAGCTGAGCAATGTAGAATTTCTCACTCCTGTGTTAATGAGTACGGATTGATGTGAAGTACAGAAATCTGGATCTAATCCCGATATCACTGTAGCCTAAATGTTCAGAAATGAATTCATCTCTTTCAAACGCAATGTCGGTGATACGAGTACTTTACATAGGTAAACAAAGCGAAATTCGATCAGCATACCGCAAGTCGATTCCCGCAATGATCAGCAAACGTCACTTCATATTTGTACGCGTGACAGTATGCTACACCGAAGGTGCTCCCTTACACACACAATACGGTAAGGCACTCAAACTACTACTCTTAACCCACCTACAGCGCGAAATTCGGTGGGTTGCACACGCGCCGTTACATGGCTAAAACGATTCAGTAAGCAAAAGCTACTCATGCGGAACGGTAATGAGGGAACTCTAAAATCCCGTCAACGCAGCATGTAAACTAAGTAAACTAGAGATAACAGTAAAGTCAGTAAAATTAGAGGATGCGATGAACAGTAAATGACTCACCCTAGAAGCCAGACGACGATGCAGAAAGCGAAAAACTTTATCGCCATCCCGAATTTTTGGTCATCGCAGCTTTGGTCATGCTGGCGTCCACACGAAAAGAACTTCGAGTCTCCTAGGTGGACGCTCGCATCGTCGGAGTTCTTCACCAACAGCCGTGGAAGCTGTGACAGAAAAGACTGACGTGTATCAAGAGCGTCCTTGAGGCACCTGCAAAGGCTTTGAACATTGGTTCGCGCAGCACGTAGGTTCGTCGCACTGCTGGTAGCTTGGGAAAGAGAGAATGCTATGACGTCTTCGTACCTTGGCAATGCTGGGCGTTGAGCCTTGTCATAACACTGGTCTCGATAAGGAGGAACTGCGCCGAACGGTCAAGTTTTTCGGCAAAGTATCGAGCATGCTACGAGTGACAAACGTTCCGCAGCCAAGGCCTAATTTTCATAGCTTTTCTCCAGCACTTTTGCTCTCGAAACCTACCGGCCTTGCCTCGATTGGAACGGCTACAAACCAACGCCTCCGACTTTGTGGACCAGCTAGCGCCACCTTTGAAAAACAAGCGTGACTAAACAGTGTTTACAAATTATAAAACAAAAGTAGAGCAAAATAAAACTTGGCACAGTAGGTTAGGTAAATAAAATTAATAGCGTGACATTGTTTTTTTTAACTGATGGACAAAATAGTTTTGCGCAACGTGCTTCGCGCAGTTGTTTGGCTACAGATGGCGCGGTCAGCCAAGGTGTTTATACCGCGAAATTTAAACAACAGAATTAGATCGCACGACACATTTTAACGATTCGATACAATTCTCAGATGAAAACCACTACATCCTACCTTCTCCGTCGGATCGCTCACAATAACCACACACTACAACACGAGAATATTGAAATACTAAGTTTGTAAAACATTATCCGTAGTGTGTGGCGACGGATGGTTGTAGTGCACTCCGCCTGGCTAAGGTGGCTAGAATTATAGTCTGGCAGTGCTGGGCAGTATCGAAGATAGATGTATCTTAGATACTTCGATACTCCCTGGGTATCTTGTATCGGTATCGCGATACGTCACGCAAAACGAGTGCATGTATCTGCATTTCTGATACATGCGATACTGCATCGTGTGTCTTAAGATACAAGATAGTACTGTGGTAATGCCGCTGTACGGAACAATAAACATTGACCTGAATTCCGATGCTGAAGCTGATATTGCTGCCCCTAAACCACGCACATAAAAGTAACAGAGTGGCATTCTTGTATACTTCCGCAGAGCGCTCCAGCGAGCATAGACTATGGGATTTATCTATATACGCATCCTCATAGGTGGATCAGATCCACGTGATGGCGCTTGGGTTATCTCGGCAAAAATAATTCAGTGAACGTGTGCGCGCAGCCTACCTTTTGTTTTATAAATGTCTGGCACGGTGGTATTTGTGTCGGTACCATGACACTTGCTCGTAGCTGCGGGACTGTGCTGCGTACTCATGCAGCATATTTCACGCCCATTCTGGTGCCTCTATAGAGCACGCTATCGAAGTTTGTCTTTTGTTCTTTCTGATGAATCATTCGAGAAGTTGGTTCCACGTAAATTTGAATGTTAGCCAGAGTGCTTCCTTTGCTTTTCTTCGTTTGCGTCCAGGACTTCCGTGTAGCTTAATTAATTCTCAAGTCTGTTTATTGTGATACGTCTTTTGCAATATGCTGCGTTCTCTACCTTATTCTTAGTTTTTTAACTCTCTGCAAATCTGGTCTTCTTTCGTATTTACTTCATACATTGCGGGCTTTCTTTAAAAGACAAAAAATATTCGCCACGCAGCATGTACGCTGCCAAAAAGAAAGAAAAAAAGAAAAGGTCAGGCATTTTTAATGCGCTCTGCATCTGTGGGAGCGGAGTTGGTCCTAACTTGAATATAACAAATGTGGCATAATTCTTATCATTTAATTCATCAAATAAGCTCAATATAAAAATAGCATAACGCACTTCACATGGCAGTGAACCATATATCTGATTTCATTAGGTGGTAGTTAACAACTTTTTTTTGATATTTTGGAAATACGTGAAACACCCTGTGCGATTGCTCACATTGGTTAAACGGGGCTGCCCGCCTATTGAACTTATATATGTTCATTCTCGTTTTTTTAGGTCACCGTCAGTATCATTATTGTTACAAATGTGCAGGTAAGCACAGCTATAAGTGGTAATATCAAATAGCAAAGATGTCGTATTTGCAAGTTTTTTCAGCGCACGAACATAGCAAAAAGGAACAGGGTAGTTGGAACGTGATTACCTGGCTGGGCTTTAAGGCAATCGAGGATCCGTTACACGTCTATTGATACTGACGCATTGATGAGACTAGACTTGTATTGAGCGAAAGCTGTTATGAGATCACACTACTCGGGTCACGCGCGTTTGTGCACCACCGCCAATGTCCGTAACCTAATCGCAAGAAGTTGGAAAAAAAAATCTAGCACCAATGACACAGTGGGGCTCGAACCTGAGTCTGCTGTGTTCCAGCCCAGTATTCTACCACTGAGCTACGTCAGTGGTTTGTTTTCTTTCATGATATTTATTACAATGAACATAAAATGACACTCATAGTATATAACATAGGTTCAACCACAGAGCAACAAAAAGTGCTTTAGCGTTATACTAAAGAAACACTCAACAATTGATTCAGTTCAGAAGAACCGTGAGAGTTCTTCACATTGCGTTATACACAAGAGGTGACAAGGCCAAGCACCTCACCAAGATGGGGTACCAGTCCAGTTGGAAGTCCATTTCATCACAAATGTCTTTTAGGAGGACAGCCATTAAAATGAAATGTCAGCTCGAAGAAATGGTGGGTTCTGCGTTGCGACCTTGCATACGCGTCTTCCATAGACTGTGCATACCCAACGAGAAAAAAAAATATCATAAGGCACTTCATCAAGTGATGTCGGCAAAAGATAACGGATAGTGTAAGAATTGATATCAAATTTTTCTCTCAGAGTCCGTTGAAGGACATCCCAGAACAAGATAGCATCCTTGCACCTAACAAAGCAGTGTTCTATTGTCTCTGGCACATCACATAGGTGGCAGTCAACACAGGAAACAAAAATACTCTTTCTTTTTAACCATGTTTTGACGGGCAGCGTTTTAGTATGTAAATTATAGAGGAATGTTTTAGAATTCGGAGACACATACATTTTGCGCACTAGTTTCAAGACGTCATGACCTGGCATATCGGAGTACAATGAAAGGTACAACGGAGGCGGAAAAAGCATATATACCTTTGTATAATACTTTACGAGGCACTGTATACAAGTATTCTATAGAAAAGCGAGCTTTAAGGAACCTAACTGCAGAAGAAACTTCCTGCATGAATCCCCACAAACACGGTCATTCGGAAAAGGTGGAAGGAATGACTAGGTCAGGGAAGCATTCCACGAGATTAACCTACAAGAATGAACGAATTGCGGGACTGGAATCGTCCCGAAAAAAAGAAAAATCGGAAAACTGTTTGCCCTAGATATAGATGTTTTAGTCCTAACTCACCACGACTAACTGGCCAGAAAATGTTGTCACGACGCATGGGCTCAAAAGTAGAAAATATGAAAGTTGCAAAAATTTAATAAAATCGTTGTACACAAAGTTTTGCTCACTGAACAGGTTGCAATACGTAGTAGAGCTTTGTATCTAGAAAAGTATTACAAGCTTCAGCTTTCCCAAATATTGATAGGCGATGGGGAACAAATGTCTGGGCTTGTCGTTCAAGCTTGGGGACACGCTCTTTCCAGTAATGCGCACTGAATCTATACGCCTCTAACGGTACACCGATGTACGTTGGTGGAGTTCTTGTCCAAAATAATTCCTGCGTATTGACTAGGTGTGCTACTTCACGAGCCAAACCATAATCCCATAGTCTTCGAGGCGTTCAAACGAGCTCCTGATATTATACCAAATTCGTCTATTACGAATAACACATTTTCTATGCGTAGTTTATCAGTGCAGAAGACTGCTACGTCGTCTGCAGCTAATACTTTCATTTCAGTTCCTAATATGTTGAATCCGCGAATACTACTTGATCGTAATATACTTAGGCATAGCCGCTCTAGATAAAGGGCAAACAGAAGTGGGGACATAGGCAGCCCTGCTTTACAGGCGAACAAATTGAAACTGGTTTCGACAGCTGACCATTAACAACAAGACGAGTCGAAGATTGATTATAGCATACATAGTTCGACGCCTTTAAGCACAACAGTGCCGACAATGGCATGTTCCAGGAGAGAGAAAAGAAAAGAATTACTAACACGATCGAAGGCTTTTGCAAGGTCTACCTGTAACATTGCAAGATGTTTTTGTTGTCCATAACAGTACTGAAGGACACGAGCAACGCGTATATTGTTTTGTATAGATCGGCCCTTAATCCCACATGTTTGGTGGGACCCAATGAGAATGGGCATCGCAAATTGCAACCTATTTGATAATACTTTGGTGAAAATTTTGTAGTCAACGTTTGACAGTGCTATTAGCCGGTAATCCTCAAAAGAGCAAAGTTTTTCCTTGTCCGAAATTTTCGGCATCAAAACTGTGTGGCTCTTGCAAAAGGATCTCAGGAGAGTCTCCATGTCATTACTTCTTTTAAAGGTATCCAGCAACGTAGGAGAAAGAGCATTTTAAAAGTTTTGTAAAATTCAGCAGAAATGACGTCAGGGCCAGGTGACTTCGATGAAGGTAAGCTGCCAATAGCGTGCTCAATTTCCTGTATTATAATCTAGGACAACTAATGGCTGCACAATCATTATCTTCCAATGGGCTCAAAAGGGAAACAAAACTCGTGGTAAGGTTGAAGCCAGGGTTACGGAGAGCACTAAATAAACTTTGTACTTTTCGAATGTCGACGTTATGTCTCTTATGTCTGTTTCAAGAACACCGTTAGAGTAAAGATCTGGGATTACTTTAGAAATTGCGTGGCGTTTTTCATCGAGAAAAACTTGACGCGTTGGCTGTTCTGAATTTAAGGTACGTCTATTTCGAGACCTAACACGTGCTCCTCTCTAACGAGCGGCATCATATCTTTGAAGTTGACATTTATTATCTTCAATTTCATTTAAGTACGATCTCGGTGTCTCGCATTCCATTTTAGAAAGGTTGCACAAACTTTTAAGCAGTGCCTTTTCCTCGTTCTTCCTATAGAAAGACTTAGTAGCTGCAATCTTTATAGGCATAACACAAACTCCTTGTTTAAATAGCTCCCAAGCAGCATGTATATTTAAACCTCTTGAGAAAGTCTGCGTTAATGTTGTCCGCACACGATTATTGAATTCCTGATCACAGAGGAGCTCGGTGTTTAACTTCCAAAAGGCCCATTGTGGTCGGAATCGGCTTCTGCAATTTGCACCAATTTGTGCAATAACGATACAGTGATCTAGAACGACACTGGTGCAGTGGTACAGGAGATTTGGCGGAAAGGAGTGATGAGGACACGTAAATCCGGTCAAGGTGAGCATAAGAGCTTCGCTGAACTCTTGTATATGCAGTCACTTGGCCCGACACACCAATGTCAATGAGCCCGGTGTTGTCTACAATTCCGAATAAAAGCTCGCCACTCCTGTCTGGCTGACCATTATGGTTACGATGGTTAAGGTCACATACACAATTGAAGTCACCCATTAGCACAGTGATACCTTATATTGCGCTTATTGCCTCATGTGGTCAGTCGGAGAGGTCGATGGTGAGACTTCTCTTGAACCCTCAGCAGGCCAAGATCGTGACCACCGGCACTTTTCTTTCCGAGTGTTCTGATTGGTTGTTTGGCGACGGCGCGTCTCTTTATTAACAGTCCCTGTGTCACCCTCGTTGCTTGATTCCGAGCTGCACATGGCCCTGCGCTTAGGTATTGCAGTATCCACAGAAGCCTGCACATCCTCTTCTAACGTCGTACCGTGTTGAAGATACTGCTGCGAAGCTACGGCACAAGCAGTTGGAGCATCTCCAATGAGCTCATTCGTAGCAACCTCCATCTGCGTAAGAAGCTTTCTGGAGTCATTTTGGGTTGGCTGCTTGCAAGAATCTCTTGGTTCTTTGCACGCAGGAACTTCATCTCTTTTGTCCACGTCTGACTCTTTTGCATCTTCTGAGTCCTTGTTGGTGAAGTCCGTAGAGTCACCCCACCGTGGAGGTCTAGAGGCTAAGGTACTTGACTGCTGACCCGCAGGTCGCGGAATCAAGTCGGCTGCGGCGGCTGCATTTCTAATGGAGGCGGAAATGTTGTAGGCCCGTGTGTTCAGATTGGGTGCATGTTAAGGAACCCAAGGTGGTCCAAATTTCCGGAGCCCTCCACTACGGTGTCTCTCATAATCATATGGTGGTTTTGAAATGTTAAACCCCACAAATCAATCAATAGAAGTCCGCAGAGTCTGTCGTTGACGGAGTATCTCTTGTTGCATCCTGAACTTCTCTGGCATCCATGATATGCTCTTGCAGGTTATCGTCATGGTGCTGTGTGTGCTGTCGTAGCTTGTTAGCATAGATCATGACACAGTCCTCAGCTGTATGACCAAAGCGCCGACAGTCATCACAGCGAGGAGTCCTGCCATTTCGACGGATATTACCAACCTTATTGCAGCGAAGACAGAGAGGTAGGAGGCCGGTGATCAGAATGAGGATTTGTATTCCACACACAGTCAGAAGGTAAGGAATGTCACCCGCTCAGACTCAATGAGCAAGGGACAACACAACGTCACGATTAAGAGTCTGCATTTGCTCCATGTCCGATATTTTCCAGCATTCTACCGATAGTGACTTAGTTTTCCCGAAAACATGCAGTGCCTCTCAAATGTAGGCGTCTTCCATATGCTCAGGTAGCCAGAGAAGCTTCATTTTTACTTCTGTTGGTTCCGGGTCAATCACAAGGCATCTACGGCTCTTGACGAAAAATTCACCGCGTGTGACTATAGCTTGGTTTTCGTCAGCGTGGACTTGTAAGTAACCATCCATACATGTGACATTTCAAATAGAGAGCTTATTGTCTTCAAGTCAATAATGTCCCGAAGAGCATTTCTGAAGACCTGAACCCGGTAAGGGCGACCGCCTAAGTCCGCATGTAGAAAAACGGAAAGACGAGGCAGCACGACGTCATTGCCGCTGGCTGAAGCATGAGCAGCACCTCGGCCCAAGGCCGATGAATCCTTTGCGGCGGAAAACATGGAAAAAGCGACCATTCGAAACGTCGTCTTCGTCTTTCTCCTCTGTGCTACTTCGGTGCTTGTGACTTCTTGGCAAACTTGCCTTAGGCAGGCTTTATGTCGGGAAAGCAATCGCGTTAATACAACTAAGCGTTTTAAACAGCGAAAGAACAACCAGTCGTCGCACAATGCGAATAGTGTAACGAGTGGGCCGTCCAATGCTCCAACCCATCACAAAAGCTTGTTCTTGTTCCCCTATTAGCTGTGGCGCATACCCACTTCAGCCATAATCCCTCATCGTCGTCAGCCACTGCATGAACAATTGGCACAAAATTCCTTGCAAATGTTTAGTGGATACCACGCTTCTCAGAAGAATGACGAAATATAGCATAGCGAATGCTGGCCTACTACCCAAAAAAATTTATTAATAATGACCTATAGTGAGTATCAAGCAAGTGCGCTTGCCGTAGTTACCCAATGAGTGTTTCGAAAAGGCTCTGGAAGGCCGCTTTTCTAGCTTTCGCTGTGACTGTGCTGCGCCTTCCGCGCAGATCTGGCGTTTTTTTTTATCTTCCTGTCCTATATCAACCTTAGAGACCAACATATATTATCACGGGGTCGTGACGTCACTGAAGGCAGGAGAATCTATAATCAGATCAAACTGTTTATTTGGGCGAACCTGTGCTCGGTAAACAGAAAGTCGGGTTACGGTAGCCCACTTGCACTGATAGCGGCGAACAGAGCGTCGGCCGTCGATCAACTGGCAAGCAGCGAAGCGTGTCGGCATTTATACACTTGCTTGCCACAGAGCATTCTAGCGTTATCGCTAGCGGCGACGTTGGTTCCACAATAATCTGAAAGATTCACGAAGTGGAACAATCTCCTACATCCTCGAAGCTTTTCTAACGCCATAGGCGCGGTTTGCGCTGAACATAGTGTAACATGGCGATAAGAAAACTTGAAGGAAGAAACGTGGCGTTGCCTCCCCCCCCCCCACACTGAAAAAGGCATCATCCTGATGCTTTAACAGAAGATGAAAGTCCATAGATGATGTAAGAAAGTACAAGCAATCAATTACGATACAACAACAACAACAACAACAACAACAACAACAACAAAATACACTGAGTTCGTTAACGCGCATGAAACGGCTCGAGGCACGCGACATGGACGACCTCCGATCGCGATGGGCGTCGTGAGAGTTCGTGATGCCGTCGGGAACAACCTCGTAATCGAGTGGATCAAGCCGCCGAATTATACCTGTATGGTCCAAAATACCATCGCAGAAGTTTTTCACTAAGTTCACGTCGGCGTATCGGCGTCCATACTCAAACACGTTCCCCGGGCTGGCATTCCACGAAACGTCGTCGAAGATTGTCATGGCAGCTATCCGTTATTTGTTGGTTTTTGATGTGGAGGCGGGCGAGTTGTCGGGCCTCTTCAGCGCGCTGAAGGTACTCGCTCACATCGAGGTTTTCTTCATCGGTGACGTTGGGTAACATCGCGTCGAGCATCGTTGCCGGGGTCCTTCAGTAGACCAGTTTGTACGGCGTCATCTGCGTCGGTTCTTGAACGGTCGTGTTGTATGCGAAGGTCTTCAACTTCCGGCGAAAGTCCCACTGATGACTGTATAGTCGACTCCGGTGTCGACGAGAGCTGTGACGATGTGGCCTCGATGAGAACGTCGATGTCACTAGTTCGTCGCCTGGTGTTGCGGTTGCGTCGTGGCATCGGGGGACAGCTGCGTCGTCTTGTTCGGCTGCATCCATGTTGCGTCGTCAGGTCGTCTTTGGTGCGGGAGGTTTCGTCATGGCTTGGATCACGTCGTGTTCGGAAAGTCTCGCCGCGGTAGTTCGGTAGTTCATCGCACAGCAACCGCACCTCCATCGGTTGCTGCCCTTAGCTTTCCGAATAGGGGCTGACGGACTCGGCGTCGGTAGGAGCCGCTGTACTGCTGTCGTCGCTGAGGGGATAGGGTATAGGCGAGGGTGAACGCAATTGTCGTCGAGGTGCCTGTTCTGTGCTGGTCAGGTAGTTGGCAATGTGACGTGGCCGCTCACCATGCTGTGGGGGTGATACGTTGACGGCGAAACCACGTAGGCCCATTTGGTGGTACTGGCAGTGGCGGCATGTATGGCCTGCTTATCCACAGTGGTAACACCGAGGGCAATGGTCAGGGGCACGCCAGACGTCGGTTTTACTTGACTTGCTGCGCTGTCCAACAGGCGAATGGTATGGCGGTGATGGTGGCGGCGGTGTCTGGCGACGGTAGTGCGGCTCTGCGGCGTCTTGACGTGGACGTGGTGGGAAGGCATTTCGTTGGGCTACAGCAGCGTAGCTCATGGCTTGTGGCCCAGGTTGTACGGTTTCATGTGTACGGAGAAATTGTTGAATTTATTGGCTTACTACGTCGGCAAACTGGCTCAGCTGAATGCGGGAAAGGTGGCAGTAATCTACGGAGCGTTTCCCGTACGATGGCTTGGATAGTCTCGTGCAGGTCTCCGGTTTGAAATGGCTGAACCTCCCCGTAGGTCGTCGTCAGATGGTGATGGTATTGGTACGGTATAACATGACTGTATGACGAGCATAAGTGACCAATCATAACATGAAAATTATTACATGTATGTCATGATTTACATTTCATGGTCTTGCTGCTCCTGCGGTAGTTACGGTCACATGACACATTGCAAAACTGGTGTGGTATGACATGACTGCATGGCGAACATAAGTGGCAAACCCTAACGAGGAAATCATGACATGGATGTCATGTAAAACACGACTACATGCTACGCTCATAGTGCTTTCATGGTCATTTTGCTAGTTTCACATACACTAAATTTTGAGTGACGTGGCATCAATAGATGGCAAAGGTAAATGACTTTCCGTACGCGCAGCATTTCTCAGATTTAAGGTAACCGTGGTAGCGTTAGTAGTGTACGTAAACATGGCTGTGCTCTCGGACGCCCGCTTCGAAGTGATTTTGGCGTAGTTGTTCAAAGATTCACCTTGTTTGCAGCAAACGACTGTTTAAGGTGGCTTCGCTTGCCTTCAGGTAGCTTCGATGACCGAGTATTACGGATAAGTTGGCGTAATTTTCGAGATTGCTTCTCATTTCGAACGCGTCTAGTCATAACTACAAGATCGATGTAAACAAATCGGCAACATAATTTTTTCACGCTTGGTGCGTGCTTCATATTTATTTGCTTTTATTAGTAGTAAAATAAACCTGTAACAATGCTTCGCGTGGCGGCATAGGCAAACATTCTCGTTTTATTTTCCTTTTCACTGTCTTTAACTTATTAACCATTCGATAGGTGACGCCACCGTCCGACTAGGGCACGTAAACCACGTCAACGCTATCCCACTAAACTAAAGACGCTGTCCACAATGAATGTTTGCTGCACGGTTACGCCACTCCCTTAACCTTCGCTATCACGCTAACCGTGAACTGTCTATTGACGATAACTGCTAAGAGTTTTACGAACCCAAACTGGGGCATAATTATGAGAGACGTCGTAGTGGAGGACTCCAAAATTTTCCACCTTCTGGGGGTTCTTGCGCCTAATCATCACACGTAGCTCTACCATTTTGCCTCTACCAAAACGCGACCGCCGCGGCAGGAATTCGATCCCTCGACCTTCGGGTCAGCCACCGAGCGCCATAACCAAAAGAGCAACGGGCGAGTATCACGCATGGCTATACGGGTTTGAAAAGTGCGGACCACATAGAGGTATACGATTCGTCTAAAGGCATATATACGCCTTGTATGCGCATAGAAGCATGATATAGTGTTGTTTCTCGCATAATAATAATAATAATAATAATAATAATAATAATAATAATAATAATAATAATAATAATAATAATAATAATAATAATAATAATAATAATAATAATAATAATAATAATAATAATAATAATAATAAACAAATAAATAACAACCAATCGCTTAAGCCCAAACCACAAAAGCGCGAAAATGCACGCGACAGCGACGAGCGACGCGACGTAGATCGTCGTCGCGCGATCAGTCGCTAGCGCAGGCAAACCTCATTCACGCGACGGCTTCGGTAGCTTCGGCGAGCGAATTCCACTGTTGCTGGCATGAGGCCGTCAACTCGCACCAAGAAAACCGCGTAGCGAGCGGTATGCAATTCAAAAATAAGATATATTGTTATGCAATGGAACGGGAAGTGTTTATGATTGCCTTGCAGCACTTTTTTATACGCACGTGCGTAATAAACATTGCGTTATTTCTTGTTGAGCATACGTGACTCGGGCAGGGTCACGTGCACCTATGTAGTCTTTGTCTTTTCCGGTATTTCGCTATTGGCTGCTTGAGCCCAGCACTTCCGGGCGATGAGCGACGGTTTCAAATCTGGAGAAGCGAGCGATCGCGCGAAAACGAGCACGCGACACGTCGCGCGAACGCCCTGTTTCGTCGCTCATAGCGTCGCTCGTCGCGTGCTTTTTCGCGCTTATGTGGTTTGGGCTTTAGGTATTACGTGACAAAACTGAGATACGATTATGAGGCGCATGCGTGTAGTTGGGTACTCCGCGCGCTAATTTCGCCACCTATGTTGTTCAACGCGAGACCTCCCGTCTCACGTTATGCAATTCGGAATACATACGTCAAGTGTTTCAAACGATGAAAAAAAGGAAAAGTGCATGAGATATGTTTTCTAGGCCGGGCCCACAACACGAGCGCGTAGTAAAAGGCGTCTGAAGAAATCATACGCCCCCGTATAAGAAGCGCTCCTGGTAAATCTTTTTTTAAGTAACGATTTAGAGTACTACGTACTCTACTATGGGAGAGCATAAAGCCGTCCCCTAACACTTCAACAGGCCATGCGGTGTGCTCTTATGTTCCAACTGTTAAGCAGATACGACTCGCAAGCTGTATGCCCAGAAGACAGCAATCTATTTCACCACCGCACTTGCTCCAGTAAGCCGTCTCAAAATTGCCCATAAAATTTTGTCAGCACGTTGAAACGCTCAAATTTGTTCGTGTATTCATGACGTTCTCCAATCTTGCCACCTTGCTTTTAACTTATATTACTGCTAACTGCGAATCTTGGTTTTTTTTTTTGATAGCTCGAGCAGTGAACCGTCGTTCGGCAAACGTGCCACCGAAAGCAATATGATTTTCATCAGCCGATGGGACGCGGTAGATCTCAAAAGACATCTTTTTTTTTACGAATACTTGCCCTTCGCCATAATACGAAGTAGTGTGTCCAAATTGAACGAACACTTTTTTTCTTGAACGCCGTCTAGAAGGGAACGATCAAATGAAACATGAACGCGACGTTCAAGATCGGATGGTCGGCTAGGCATGATCCTTGCTGTTCGGAGGTGGCGAAGACGGCTTCAGTTCTGTGAAGTCAGCTCATGCGCCTTGCAAACAAGCGCGTTCAATGGGAGATTAAGATACAGGTAGCAGTACAGTAACCAGTTAGCCCAGAAAGGCTGTCACTGGCATGCGTTGTCATGGTACGTGATTGTGCTTCGAATTTTCTAATTTAGGCCATTAGCTTGCTAATATAGCAAGTTGACCGCAGTGAGGTGGTAATGTTTTGAGCTTCAACAATAATTTGATGCCAGAAAAGCCCAAAGCGTTCCTATTATGCGTTCCTATTATCCTTTTGCTGCAAAAGCTGGGCACGCTCATTTTTAGACCCCAAACGCCATGCATGACCATACCAGAATCTTTGAAAAACTTTCACTAAATGGTTTTAAACTATTTGCGCCCCCATCACGAGTAGTCTAAACGCGAGCCTCCGTGATAACGACGCGTATTCCAAGGGGTCCCAATCAGTCAACTCGGTGGACTGGGGACTGTCAACTAGAGTGTACTAGAATGGGGGAGTGGGTCCACTGAAGGCTCCACGCTGAGGCGTTTTTTTCGGAAAATCCAGGTGGCGCTACCATCGCCTTCACCTGAAGACTTAGCCGTGGTTGCCATGGTTACAAGTCCCCTTTGCCACGCGGTTCGCGACGGGTGGGTAGTCTGATAGTTCGCGCGGTTCGCGTGCTGCTCGCGCGTCTGGCGCAGTCTCGCAGCGTTGTTGCTTCGTTCGTGCGTGCGTGGCCGTGAACGGCGTCGCACCGTGCTTCCGCGCCAGTTCAACAAAATCTAAATGTTTATATTGCGAAACGCCCTGCTCGTATAGGTAGTCACGCACGCAAGTACCGTGATTTCCACGGTAATTGTTTACAATCAAGAGCGTAAGTTGAATTTGGCTTTTGCGAAAACGTACGCATCGAAAGTGTAATATGAGCATTAACTGCGATGCTTTTAAAAATGTCAATATAACTGGGATATATAAGTAAGTTTGCGTTTGGTGCAAATTTAGACTCACGGCAGCAAATTGAATATGATGCAAGACTAAAGTTACCAGCTGTTATCACGAGAATTAAAGCTAAAGTATGCGAACCCTTCTGCAAATTTGCAGCTATTCGTTAGGGACGCGTGATATTATTGAAAAACTGAACCAGTCCTGTTGCGATTACGTGAGGGTGTTGGCAAAGGAAGTTTAGTCACATCGGACGGCAACTGTGCTATTCGTAGGAAATGACTTATAGGGCGGACGCACGTCCGTCGCGGTGGTTTTATGATGAGTTTTTGTTCGGCATCTAGTGCTGGTATACGTTGTAGGTATTAATGAAATATGTTATATTTTACCTTTTCTCTTCGTGCCTGCGGTACGTGTCCATGCAAACATTTGTTCGAAACATGAACGTGTTTTCACCTATAGATAGGAAGTCTGAAAGACACCAATAAAGAAGTGATATGCGCAAAATATTTTATTTTAAATTGACTGCGCAAGCTTTTCGCATAAATATAAAAAACAAAATAAATATCATCGAAAGACTTCGACACCGTCGCTCAAGGAACGTCAGGCTCTATGTTGTCCTGCTAAGCTTTAAGTGTTTTGCTCTCGCTCGTTTCGAAGCGTTTTCCCTGTTCATTCCCTTCACTAAGAAGTGAAGGCGAGTGAGCACGTAGAACGAAACGAGCTTTGTGCTCACTGCATCTTTGTGGTCTGGACAGCCGACCGCTTTCGAGTTCAGAAAATTAGTTTTCACCAATGAAAGGATGTCAGAGATGCTATCTGTGTGCAACATGGAAACACTGAAACATTCAGTAAACAAGTTTTCAAGTGAGGCAATGAAATCATACAGCTGTCGTGAGGGGTACAGAAGTCCACCCCAGTCGCATTGCTCCGTGAATTGCGAAGGGAGCTGTTCAGCAACCGCGACAGCTTTCTCAAACAGAAGCACTTCTTTGCATTGTACGCATGCCAACTTCAATACACACTTTCTGGCCACGTACCCTGCTGTGTAGTAAATGAGTCTCGAGTCACTCTTCTCCAAAGTCACATCGATGTGGTCAGCAAACTTTTCTGGCATCGTGGCAATCGTGCTTTCGACCTCGCCAAGTTTTCCCTGTGATATAAGATCATCAATTTTTTTGTGCGTGACCTTTAGACCCTGTCTGTCATGCACAGTGACAAGAGCGTTTATCATGTCAGGGTTTGCGTTTGCGCTGTCCACACTGTGCGCCAAGTTATAAAAGGACAAGCAGTTGACGGTTATTAGAAACTCATCCGGAGAGGGGTGCGCGTTGCAGCCACTTGACTGGCGAACGATGCCGAAGAAATGTTCCACGGGATCGGTGCTAAGTCGAGATGTCATGAGATATTTGAATCCAACGCTCTCTGTCAGGTACTTCAGCAATGAAAGGGTATTTGCTATAGTGACCCTAAAACCTATGGCAGTGGACTCGCTGAGAAAGTGCCGCTTGTTGTCACTGAATGATTCCCAGTCATTCAGGAAGTCCAGAAAATTGGACAGGAATGCCGCGTCTGTAGAAGCTGGTCTCAGCGCTTCGGCCCGAAACCTGGAAGTCATCACGGTGATCAGTCGTTGGATCTTCCTGCAAAATAAACAAAAAGAATGTATGTCAGAAGAGCGCTCATCATGCGTTTGAGATGTTTACGATTACACTTAATTCATTTGGAACGTAGGCGCAACTCACGAGAAGAACAGCTGAGTTGCCTCGATGCTGCCACACCTTCTCTCGATGTCCTCCTTGTAGAAGGCCAGGCCCCGTAGGACATATGGACCGAATAGTTGGAAGGCGAAAGGGGTTCTCATCTTCTCAAATGAGTTTGGTTCCAGATGCGTCTCGGTCAAATTGGGCATAACTTTCAGTGT
Source organism: Rhipicephalus annulatus (assembly GCA_013436015.1). NCBI lineage: Eukaryota > Metazoa > Arthropoda > Arachnida > Ixodida > Ixodidae > Rhipicephalus > Rhipicephalus annulatus. Next base: position 38,344 of record WOVY01001484.1, read on the forward strand.
CCTAACACTTCTGTCTAGAAGGTACGCCTCCCGAACCGGATGCACAGACACCTAGAAATATAGGTTGAGGTAATGCAATGTATGCAAAAAACACAATCTTTGTAAAATGTCAACCATGAATCTATACGTACCAATCCGTCTGGTGTTGCAAAGCCTTTCTGGAGAAGACCATTCCTGAGGCATTTTAGCAGATGCGGGAAATCGGAGATAAAGTGCAATTTCCTCATCTCGTCGACAGGATGCTGTATGGCGCCATTTATTTTCTTCGATGACGCCGACACCCCCGCTAGCTTCCACATTTTTCGATTCCAGGGGGCTCCGTCACAAGTGATGTGGTCGACGAACAAGCCCGCCTGTTCCACGAGGATGATAGCTTCCATGAGAATTTTCAATAAAATGTCTCCTCTCACATTTCCTTTTGTCGCAAAAACGCCCACAATTTGGCTCCATTTTCCAGCGAAAGGCACAAACATGATGACCATGCCGTGATCACATTGCTGGTACTTGTCTTCGGGCTTCGTAAATTCTCCAAGGTCCACGAAGCCTTGAATCTGGCCAGACGCCGTCACATTGAAATGTTCTGACAATTTCATTTCGTCCACCAATAGTCCGCCGTGTCTTTCGAGGTCTGACATGCTCGCGGTTTTTTTCTTTAGAGTGTTCATTACTGCTTGATTAAAACCGAAGGCCGACTCGTATGACCTCAAGTATCTTTTCAAAGTAGTGTTGCTGGGCATCATGAGAATTTCGTTCTTTCTGATGTGCTGATAAAGCCGGGGACTCTTTAGTTTCATGAGTAAACACTCGAGGATCCACTCCTGATTGTAGCGCATGCCCTGCTTGCTGGTTTGTTTGGCAGCTTGAAAGCAAGCGCGAACACTTGCCTGCTGCTTTCGCGGTAGTGACGATATTTTATCCTCTAGTATTTTATCCGCGACATTCGCATTGTTTGCCCTCATCTCTTCGAGACGACCAGCAATGTCCAACAGCCTTGTCGCCATCCGCTTGTTTCTCTGACTCAGGACCCGCAGTTTGGTGGAGACTGAGTTTCTTCGCTCTTTTCGTTTTAGGTAGCTTTTTCTGGTGAGTATTACTTTCCTCACGTACTTGCATGAAATGCATGAAGAACCTGGAAGTATACGAGAAAAAAAATTATGAAGAGCTTCCAGTTTTTTACCATGCATGTTTGAAACGCAATTTATGCACTTTCACTTTCTGTAGGCAAACTATTCTTTCGTAAATGTTAATGAGTACTACAAAAATTAGGGGCCACACAAATGTTCTAGCATTAAACAGGTTACTGATTGATTAATTGTACAATTACAAGTGACGTCTCAATAAACGTTTGCCGCACTCACCTTGTTGTTTAACCGCTCCTTTGCACGTGACACTGAAGACAAGGCCGTCGGAATGAGAGATTTGCTGCTCCAGTTTCTTCGTAAGAACGTCATAGGTGAAGTCCTTCGCCCTACCTGCTCCTCTGCAAGGGTGAAGAGATTCTGCGCAGTCCAGGACTTGTTTGGCATCTTCAAGGTTATAGGCGACCTTTTCGGAGATCAGCGTCTTCCGAACATATGTCCGACAAATCACTTCACTCCGGTCGGTACCGTAATTCATGAGCACAGTCTTTTCGATGCTTACGAGTTCACGACTTAGGGAGGCCGAAACATAAGCAATTCCGTCATAATGACGAAACTTGTGCATTGCCCAGTGGTCGTTTGGCCGGACAACGTCTTCAAGTTCAAATGCGTTGTCGCTTTGCCTCGCACTTTCGCAATCTTCAAATCTCAGTTGCGGCTCAACTGATTGCAGCGCAGTTCTTTTTGACGGCTGGTCTTCACAGGTTGGTGGTGAAGCCGCTCTCTTCTTCGTTGACTGCTCCGGTGTGGGCTGCTCGTCAGGACACTTCAGGAGATGAGGTATAATTATGGGTACAGCATCACTGCGAAGTTCCGGCTTTCCCCGCTCTATATATACTTCTCGGCCTTCGATAATATGTACATATTGCCTTAGTATGTATTTTTGCTCGAAGTGCAGCTCGCAAATGGCATCGGTGACTTGCAAGGGCCGATCAGCGCGGTTGAGATTCTGGTCCCATAGCCGGCGTCTTTCTTCGTCTTGAGGTACTCCAAAGAGTGAGAGCTTGGGCTGGTTTTTAACTCTGCTGTATCCGGTTTGGCAGCCTACGACACAACAGTAATTTCTACGCCTAGACGTGCTCATCCTCTAATCTTTTGAAGCAGCTTGGAACGCTCCGTTATGCAACCAGCAGACACATATCTGCGCACGCAAACGTGCCGTCTGCCGCGTATTCTTTGTCCAGACGGCTTTGCTCAAAGGGAAATACAAACCTACGCGTTCACGAAAAAAAGCATACATTTTATTTCATGTCACTTGTTTTTGTCTCTAATAATGTGTAAAAAAAGAACCAGGAGACAAATTGTGAAAACAGCGCACGAACGACGGTGCATCGAACAGACGACGGCGCGTCGAGCAGACGACAACATCGAGCGCTCAGCGTCCCCGCCAGCGCGTCGTGCGGCCCGAACCGCCGCACGACTCGCACGCTCCCGCCGAAACTGACGTCACTTCAGGAGAAGGCTACTGCAGCGCCACCAAATTTTCCGCCGTTTTTGCTTCACCCGCACCGCTTGCCGCCGGCCACAGTGGACCCACTCCCCCATTCTAGTACACTCTACTGTCAACACTTATTAAACATCGCGTTGGCGGGCTAGTTTAATTATCATACTTTATGCGCCATAGTTCGAGGTGACCACGTGACATCACCAGAAATTTGGTCTCTAAAGATAACGCTGGCTCTGATATACGGGCTGGAGGCAAAATTACACTGATTTGACCTGATGTGAAAACGCTGGAAGTGAAAGCATGTGCGTTACTTAGCCCTAAATAGTGCTGTTTCCATCCGACGGAGTGCTGTACAACTATCTTTATGTGGATTCACACTTAAAAAAGCGCATGAAAATATCACTTTGATGTTCACGCGGTGTTAATTCTTATTGGCATGCTTGTCAAGAGCCACATCCAAGAGGCGCGACACCAATTTCGTCATATATAGTTAACTTTTGACAAGCACATCTTCGATCAATGCTCATGCATGTAGTTTGTTTAGAATTTCGCATCAGCCGCATCCGCAATCTAAGCCGCGATTCTTTAGGTTCTCTTTCACAACATGCTTAATTTCCATGATCGGAAATAAAAGATATTCGCCTTACCTGTATTAAACTGAGTGCTATTTGCACTCATTCATTTATTTGCATTCAATTTCCTCAGTACTTAACCTGAAGGAACGCGTAATTTGCGTGCAGCATTCACACAAAGATCAATCATTTTCTCTCGCACTTATTAAGAAATTCACGTGTAGCAATGTTTCACAATGAATATTTAATGTACATATGCTGGCCCAGATACACATCATTATTCGTAATTCTAAATTCTACTGCATAAATTTTGTTCACTAGCGCTGTGGTGTTATGCACTTATTATTTTATTTATAGGGTATATATGAACTCTAAATGAAGTTAACAAATATGTGTAAATCAGTTTGATTTATGAGAGTATTCTTTCATTTACACATATATTGTATCAAAGTTTTCTGTGTATATGTGCACGATTTTTCCCCTGCAGATGTAACCCGATATGCTCTAAAAACTTTTGATAACGTTATCTACTCACTGTCTAGCCGGCCAATAAGCCCTGCTTGCTTATATGTGTACATATAAATAATAAAACGGCAGTCATTGCGCTGGATGTAGGGGCACGCAACGCAAAATATCTCTTAATTCAAACTAGAAATAAGCTTCCCTTGTTGAGATAGAAAACGGGGCTGGAGCTACAGATATTGTCACAATCATAGATTATGACCGTTTTCATTATACACATACATATCCACACATGGGGAAGGGCCGGTCGTATATGTGCCCGAAGACAACGTAGCATTTTTTTGGCTTCACTGCATTACAAAAATGTCACAAAGTGAAGCATATTTGCTTTGCAGTAAAGCATGTTTGTTGTGAGAATACCGAGAGCGGCACACCCTGATGTACACAACTTGCAAGATTTACTTGCGCAAGCTCCCACTAAGTTTGAAACGCATGATTGAATGCGGACAGAAGAGAACACGCACATACACCATCACAGCCATCCTTGTTGTAGATCATTGATCGAAGGTGTGCCTGTCCAAAAATCTAGCTATATATGTAACCGAAGGTATTGGATCTCTTGGGTTGCTAATAGCAAGCAGACTATTAAAAATCAACACCTCTTGCGCATAAAATTGATATCTTCATGTGCGTTTACAGGTGTGACGTCCCCGCAAACACGGACTGAACCCCGGTCCTTCCAAGATGTTTTCGCTCGTTTCTTAAACCCACGCATAAAAAAAGGAAAAGCAAACCTTCGGTGTAACGAATGGGCATTCCGGAGTGGAGTACCTGGAAGGATTATTTCTACTGTTCTAGCGGGTCCCCCCCCCCCCCACCCACGCGCAAACACGAGGACCGGGCGGCGCCTTGTTGTCTGTCTACAGACAGTGTGACAGTGTACCGTGGCAATAATACACACGCACCCTTCAGATTTGTGGCATGGGGGAGCAGCAGAGCACCTTTTGTTGGTTCGGGGAATGCGACCCAGCCGCAGCGCCTGTGCCGGGTCCAGTCTGACTTTCCGTCAGCATCCGTGGCTCCAGGGCTCATTACTGCGTTCTGCGCGACCCGCGGCATTGAATGACGAAGAAGCGGCGGCTAAGGAGAATTTCGCGGGAGACACCCAACTGCATGGAGACGTCGAGACTCGTTCTGGACATCGGCTCATCAAGTACCAGAAACCGGGACAATTGGTTCGGCCGAAAACATTTTGGCACAACATTGCAAACTCCGGACGTTGGCCTTTATAGACGACGCACTTTGTCGGAAGCATCGGGACCATTAGTCACCCGTAATTAAAGTGTCTTCGGACGGCTCGCCCATCTCTCTCCCTGAGGCTTGAGTTTGTACATTGTTACTTGCTCGGATTTGTTTGGGAGAGGGTGTTCTACTGGTGTGGGCCGCGGGAGCGGCAGTCGAAGATCACACACACTGACTGACAGAGAAATGTGTCGTGTCAACAGTGGCAATTGGTTAGGTGCCACGGAGGGGCGGAGTCGGGTCCTACAAAAAGGGACTACGAGACGGTACGAGAGGATCAGGGTCAGAGAGATGCGATGCGATGAGCTCGAGATGGTAGAGAGACGGAATGGAAAAGGAAGATAGCGGTGCGAAGAGATAGCGATGAGGGGCGATGGGATGATGACTGGGGCAAGGACGGTACGATGAGGAATGAAAGTTAGGAATAGGAGGCGAGTGAATGGAGCGTTACGAAAGAGGACTAAGATGGAAATCACTGAGAGGCACGACGAAGGCAACGATGACGAAGACGATGAAGACGCCGATGAATTGGACAATGACCCCAGGAAGAAGCCCTGAGCCCCGACTCGAACAGCCAGCTCCGAGGCCCCCGACTACATGGACATTCTGTGAGACGAACTTCACCGTTTTTACTTAAACGAGCTTTGCAGCAAGGGAAGCGGTGCGTTTAGACATTGCGTGGTTTTATTCATTGATAATTTCATCATTTGTGTCGTCGTGTGTTTTCTTTATATATGCATACCCTTGTATTGTTACAGTTACTTTCTTTATGCGCCTGCCCTGTGTCGAACGTCGTGAGTGTCTAAGTCATGTGTTATAAGTTTTTGTAGTGGTTGACGTAGGCGGGTATACGATGTTTGCAGTTAATAATAAATTAAATGAGTCAGTAAACAGAAACAGGTCGTAGCGTCTCTTACTTCCCGGCTTCAGCATGAATCCCTGTATGTGAGATGTGATTGAGACACATAGCCAAGAGGGAACTGGATAGACAAGGGGGTTGAGTGGTCTTCCCTCTCTTTGGTAATAGGTGGTGTAGCGGGGGACGTCTCACAAATGTGAATGCACACACAAATGCACGGATTGTACGATGACAATTTAGTGCTAAGCAACGCACATTTTTTCGTTTCCACCGTTTTCTACTCTTGTCACAACGGCGCAATTTGGGCTCGAACGAGTAAGTCAGAGTAAACATTATCTCTAGAGACCAGATTCATGATGACATGACGTAGTTATCTGAAGCTATTGCGCATACAAACATGATAAACAAACTAGCCCACCAACGCTCTTCAGCTCACATGCTTTGCGTGTGACCTGAAGATAATAACCGCTTCACATCTGACGATTTAACTCATGCAGTATCTACTGTCATGTGTGTCTATGATGGTATAAGGAACCGAAGATCAAATTTGCGGAGCGATGACAACGCCGCGCCTGGCCCTGGCGGCAAGCTCTAGAACACTGGAGAGGTCGCAGGCGAGTGAGTGTGGTTTGCCGAAACGGGAGCGCGTGGGACACGCGCGCAACGCGTTCTGCAACCGTTGCGGGGAACTTAGGCGCCGTGCCGTCAGCTTGGCGCGCTAAAACGAGACGCTCGCTGTGCGAATTTGTTGGAAGTGAGCGGCCCCACGGAAGCGTTGGCGAGGTCCGAAGTACTGTGTTGTGGGCTGCCGCAACAATGCAGGGAACACCAAGGGACGCTCTCCACGTGCAAAGCAGTATCAGTTTCCTATCTAGTCACAGCCGGTGAACACAGCCGCGTTCGCGAAAGATCGAGCAAGCATGACACGAGAGCCGAAAAAAAAAGGCGAGCACTTCAACTTGACTCGCCGTGGTTAAACTTAGCTTGCTGCTTCGTGGCGACGTCAGCGGGTCATGCACGGCACGGAGGACATGACTGTAAAACTTTTCGCACATTTTAATGGCATGACCGCACAACTTTAGATTTTTTTTTATTTTTCAAGCACGTCGCAGAAATTTGCACATGACAGTACATGGCTGCTACTGCTAGATACCACATCAAAACAACATATATATGGTTTCCATAAACGTCAACACAGCACATCAACACAGCACATCAACACAGCACATCCACACGGTATTATCTGAGATGACCCGAGAAATGCATTTCGCAGTGACTCGGGCGTCCTCCTCTTCCGTCGTCTGCACCGCATGATAAAATTTGACTAACAAGCTTTACTCCTTTTGTTCGATTCGCTTCTCGGAAGTGCTTGTCCAGCTCAGAGATCTTTGTGAAGCCGCACAGCAGGCGGTACATTGTGAGGTGACTCAAACGCAGCGCACGCTCTCTGCACGAGCACGTAAGCGAGCGGCAGCGCATTGGAGCGCAGGGAGAACGCACCATCAACATCCCCAATTTTTCTTCTTCTACCAAAGATGGCGCTGCCTGTCCGGAGTGGTAGCACCACCATGTGTTGTTTTGAATTCCTGTGCCGTTTTACGAAAAGGTGACCATATAAGCTGTTTAAAGAAGAAACTCTTAAATCGAGTAGACTTGCGCCCGAAAAACCAATTGAGTTCACTCGATCACACGTATGGCAATCACGGCCACCAATAATCTAACCGTCGGTGGAACGAGCATTATCGCGGAGGCTCTCGTTGGGAGCTAGCAGAGTAATAAGAACTGTGTTCGTACGTGTAGTACACGCTAATAGTTTAAAACAATCTAGAAGTTTCTCAAACATTCTGGCGCGGCCTGCGTCGATCAATTTTTCATAGGTTCAACCTGATCATATAAAAAAGAAATGAGCGAGCGTGGAATATCACCGCTGCTGTATACAACCAAATCTCTTTCAACGACTCACTCAATTTTTATACACCCGCTGGAAAAAATTAACCATAAAAGTTTAGTCATACAATAAACTCGGCTGTTATAACTAATACACTTGTGATGGTCACGTTGGTTTCACAACATCATGCTGTTAATTAGCGCCTGTATGTATTCGTTGCTCAATTTGTTTCATTTGCAGTACAAGTACGTCTTGCCCCAATATATACGTTGGGGTGCAAAGTGCATGGTGCATGTTGGGTTCTCTCGGGAAAACCCAAGATGGACTAAGCATGCAGTTTATGTAGCTGCAATAAAAAAACTCTGTTCCCTGATTCATCAACTGCAATGACTTTTGTTGTGCAGTGACGATGCACATGCATGTGCACTGTACATGTTAAGGGATATATGTGACCATACTTGAAATCATCTGCAGTCAAACAGCACGAATTCCCTGCAAGTCAGATTCTTTCAGAAAGACATATTCAAAGTTTTTTAGCAATTAGGTACCTATCATTTGAAAGACATTTCCTCTCTGTCCAGCATTATAATTGCTGGCATATGCTTTTATAACTTTTTGGCAAAAGTGGCATACATAATTATCACATACCAGATAATTGGCTCTGAAAGGAATGACTTCAATGGTTTTTGTGAAGCAATTGTTTGGAATGTGCTTGGTGGCACATGCACTGTACATGCAGGTGTAGTATGAAATACGAACTGTTTAGGAGGGAATAACAGCGCTGTCGATGAAATAAAGAAGGCAATGGACACACACGCTGTGTCTGTGATTTCCACCACACCTTTTCTTTATATAGTGCGGATCAATGTCGTCCTTATAAATGCATGGCTAACTCAAGTCTATGCAAATGCAGCCTAATAATTGAGACACTTGAATATTGTGACTCAGCAAACATTGCCCTAACTTGACGAACATATTTTGGCTTTATTATGAGTCATAAGATCGCTTGGCATATGCTAAAGAATGACTGGTACATAAATCACAACAAAAGGAAATAACTACATTGAGGACAGCATAGGTGCGACATTGCTCGAAACCTTGGCCCCAGGTTTTATCTCTTTCCCTGTTGAAACAACGACATATAATCTGTTCTTTGTTCAAGATAACCCAATTAGAAATTACAAAATCTATACTTGTTCCTGGGACATAATTATACCGTAGAGAAAAAAGTGTTTGGATTTGCTGTGTTTCATACATGGCTAAATCAGCACAGGCGAAATCATATACCCCTGGCATCAACAAAGCCAAATAGGAAACCACGGTATGAATATTGCTTTATTTCAAATGCACAAGATTGCGATATCCTATTACCTGTGGATGCTAGGTCTTCGAAATTTTTTGTCCTTGCTTCTTCAGCTTTAGAATCCCTGGCATCCCAGACAACACTCGATGTCCTGAGGTCGTCTTCATATGGTAAAATCGTCCTCGCACAGTTCTCATTGACCTTAGTACTTACTGAGGACGACACAAGCTGGTTTACCCAGAAACGTCTTTTCAAGTGCTTTCTGAGGACAACAATTTATCCTGAAAAAGTACTTTTAAGGACGTTTTGGAGAGGACAAAAACAACGCGCGAGCGCCGGTTCAAACGTTTTTTTGAGTGCTTTCTGAAGACAACAATTGGTCTGGAAAAGGTCCTGGCAAGGACTTTTTGGGGATGACAGAACATTGCACTGAGCACTTAGATATAATATCTCAAGACCTTTGCGCACCAAATAGATGTATTTCATATGTGAAAACTTTCTTCACACGTTCGTTTCATACAGTCATAAAGTTATTGTATATTTTCGCCTCGTTTGTTTCTTTTTTTGGCAGAAAATTTTCAAATTACGCGTTTTGCTTAATGAGACACGCGTAAATAATTGGCTGAGGTATTGAACCTGGTATTGTGAAATGTCAATTCGAAACAGTGTGTTCCCAAATGTCACCACCTTAAATTAGTGATTATATGCCACTGTAGCGCGTAATAACAAACTAGCAGCTGGCAACCATTGACTATGCGGCACCATTTTAAATAGTCAAGTAGCCAAGCCATTCCAAGCCAACTTACTGTCAAAATGGCAGCGGCGGCCTTGTCAGGGAAGGTGGAGTGTACTAGTGGAAGTTCGTGGCCTTTTGTTGTTTGTGTGCATGGTTAAAAGTGAGATATCTGTGAGTCGTAGGTGATGACGCCTGGTAAATTGCCGTGTTGATGGGTGCACTGGGCTGCACAACGTTCAGACTGATCATGGATGCATTGTCACCAGCCGACCGCGGTGAGGTGTGGTTCGAAGCAGCCTGGAACACCAGATATCAATTGTGCTTCGAAGCAACATGGTCCCAACGTGGAAAGATCTACTTCTGCATCTGACATATGGCCTGACCTCGGGCAAGTCAAGTCAACGCCCGTGTAGAGTGTACTAATAGGCTGTCAGAGCGGAGCCTCTAACACTAATGAGTGCATTGGGCGCGATACACGTGGTGAGGAAGACACTGTGTCAAACTTTCGAGGAAGATTACAAACGTAGTTGATTGACCTGTGTTGATTGCCTTGATACTGCTTTTCTTTTTTCAGACTATACGCGGACTCGAATGCCTGACAGAACTGTCAGTTGTGATTAATTACTGTTAAATAAATTTCAGTCAACAACCTTTGTTTGTTTTGTCACCTGTCTGTTGATTAATACAGTATATATACACGAGACCTCGCAGGTGTTTTTCTTTTGATGTATGGAAATACTATGAAAAGAAGTAAATCCTAAGTAGTATCACTGCCCACAGTACCAAACCGGCCACACAATCGTTGTTCTGAAAAGATACTGAAAAAGTCCTGAAGTGTTGTATTGAGGATGTACTGAGGTTGTTATGTGTACGGACAAAGGGACGGGATTAGTGCCATTCTAGTACCATAAGAGGACATTCTGAGGGCGTCATATTGTCCTCACGAAAGCATACTGAGGACGTCCTGAGGTTGTGTTTGTGTTGTGGGGGATGCTTTTAACTTCCTGTAAGAGCAATATACTCATTTTATGACTTTTTGGTATAAAACCTATGCAAAGCAAAGTGAAGCTTCTGCTCCTATACTAAACTATGAAATCAATAATTCCCTCCGTTATTGCGTGGAGAACTTTTTCGCAATGTACTTAGTAGTACACACTGAAGGTGTACTACTGAATACATGTAGTTTCGTAGAGAATCATGCAGCACTGTGGATAAATTAAACAGAAGGCAACAGACACAACCTAAGTCTGCCATTTACACCTTATATTTTAATTATGGTGCTGTTTGATTTATTTCTTATAAAAAACTACGTGGAATAATTCAGTCTTGGCAAATGCAGCAGTCCCATCTTGAAACAGGCTACTGCACATAAATTTTGTAGAGCAGGGAGGGCTGCGAAAAAAAAAAGAGGTTGATTCAAGCTGAAGACGCAGGATTTTTCCCCATTGTGTATGAGACGATGCTCAGCATAGACACATAACAAAAAAACGGCTAGACAAATTGGTCATACCAATAAAAAATAATTATACTCAGCAGGGCATTAATGCAGTATGTGTGTTACCTTGGAAATGGTTTTTATCTGTTTCTTTGTTGATGCAATCACATAATTTTGTATAACATGGAAAAAGCTCCACTAGCAATTTGTCACCTGAATTGTAATTCACACATGGCTTGCTTCATCGTACATTTACCGAGCAGCAGACACTTTGTTTTTATTTGCTGCAGTGCATAAAACATGGTTAGAACTTAACGTGGACTGCACATGCATGTGTGACATCAACAAAACCACACAGGAAACAGAGTTATGAATATCAGTTTATTCTAAGGCGCACAATAATGTTATTCTACTTTGATGCTTACAGGTAAGAGATCAAGGAAACCAACTTTTTTCATTCATACTGTGAAAAAATTACAAAATTCTTCGTTGTAACAAACATGTTCAGAAAGAAGGCAAGAGCCAGTGATTTGAGCAATATCGTAATCATGTGAAATGGGACCCACTGATTAGAGGCTTGTTACAAGCCTTTTTATGGTTGTTTTTCAGGAACACGTGCTTTCTTAGCCCCCTTTGTCATAGCAAGAATACAGTTCTAGACAATGCACCCCACATGTGAGGCTTTAAATGTACGATTGTTTTTTGGGGTGCATTACAGACCACTTGATGGAGAAGAGGACAATAAATTGATCTGCAATAGAACACGGTGCATATCATAGTACAAATGACAATGTACCTTCTCCTGCTCCCTGCAGCAAAGGGAGGCATGAGAAAAATAAGGTACATCTTTTCTTTAAGTTGAATACACGTGGTAATCAAGGTTTCAGAAATGAGACGTTGTAGGGCAGTAATTTCGTATATTAAGCACCCTCTTGCAAAGCAAATAGTATGTACCGGAGCAACACGGCACCAGCTATGTGCCAGCGTGAAAAAAGACAACGTTTGTGTGGCTCGTGCCTGCCAGGTTTCTGCCTGAACCTGCTCTTTGTGGCTAATGCTTCGTCAATAATAATAACAACTGTTCGTATAGGCGTACTTGCCTGTTGCATCGTAACAAGTTGTAGCGATGTGACTGCCGTGGCCGGGATCAAACTGCCGAACTTCGGGTCGGCACACGAGCGCTTTAGCCCCTGATCTACCATGATGGATGCAACTTTAAGCAGTCGTGTGGCTCTGGGGTAGAAAACTTTGTTGCTTCAGAATGCCTGGGTTCACTTTAGGCTTTGCGATTTTTATTCTTTATGGTCTACAAATATTTTACTCACCAGCATTGTCACTGAAGCAGGTAGTGAATTTTTGTTTTACCGAAAGCTCTTAAAAGTTATTATGGTAAGATTTCCGATGTGATTTAGATATACCTAAAAATGCTAAGCCTTTGGGCTTATAACCTGTGGGACGCACCCGCATTTCATGGGTCATAGGTATGCACCAGATGTGTATGGGAAAGGGTTTCATGATTTGCGTGACAGGTATTTCATGTCATTTAAGTCATGATGCGTCAGTCATGTTTGTCATACACTCATACTCTTATATATCAGTTTTGTTACGTACTAGTTAAGGAGGTGATCATGCGAGCACCCAGGCGTAGGCAGCTAGCTAGATGGATAGATCAAAATGGTCAAAATACTTTTATTTCGCTAAAAAATGCTTTGATACTCGGATGGTGCACACACACTTAAAACCAAACTGAAAGATCATTTGGAACATAGTAAAAGATTGGACATGTGACAACCTTCTTCATATATTAAGAGTGGAGCTGTTTAAGCACAGTATTGGTTTGCGATGGAAGAACAGAAATAACTATTATCATGAACGGGCACATGCTCTCTTTGCCATCTTGTTCATCTTTGTCCTGCTGTGCTTCGCTCCCACAATACATGCGCAGATACGTCCAGCATGGAATGCTTTAAGACTGATGGATTAGAGAATGAGTGCAAATAGAACGAAATGTTGACGAAAAAATTGGCCCCGTATCTGCATTCAATCTGCAAATGTCGTCGAAAGACGATAGCTTTGCGTGTAGAGAGAGTGAACAAAACATTTATATGAACCAAACAAATCGGTGAATGGTATTCTGAAGGCGCGGCGTTAGAGTGCCTCGAGCGTGCAGCGGAGGTGAACGAGCGCATCAAGTCACGTCACACGTGAGACATGCGCGCCATCTGGCAGTTTTTTTTTTTCAAAAACAAAGCACGTGACTCTAGACGGGTGTGCGCGCCCACCTCAGAGGTGATGAGGTGTAGAACGCAAGGCGACGGGTAGGGGCCATTCTCGTCTCGTTTTAGCAAAGCATTGGAAACACTCGCCTTTCCGTGCAAGCGTTGGTTGGTCAGCGCAGCGTCATAAGCGCTACGGTCCTTAACATTACTTATGTATGCCTTTTCTAGTAAAAGGCGCACATGCAGAATATATACTTGTTGTTATCGTGCCCCAGACACGCGCAACAATTGCTTTTCAATCGACAATTGCACAAGTATGGACGCTGAAACTTGAGCACCATAGGTGGCTGCTGCAGATGGGGTCGGCCGTTTCAAATACGCGATGATGTTAAGAGTGGACAGGCAAACAGACAGACAGACAGATCAAAATTTTTGCGGCGAAGGTCCTCAAGAAACCATCGCCTTTAAAAATTCTCAACGAGACGGCATTCGGATGTATGTTTTGAGAATCCAAAAACAACCATTGGGCTATACAGGCACGCTAGCAGAATTTATTATAGCTTCTCATAGTGTACAAAGGGGTTCGAGAGATAAGCGAGTGAGGAACAGGGGAAAAAATGGGGGGGGGGAGGGAGAGCAAGGTGTCGCGTAGAAAGAATGAGGAAGAAACAGAATAAAAAAGTGAGAGAGAAAAGTGAAAAAAAGAGAAATAGAATATAAAATAGAGAAAAACATTATTGTAAACAATGAAGACAGAAATAACAGATAAAATGAAAAAGAAGAAGAAAAAAGACTAACAACCCAAAAACAGAGAGGGTTGTTTACTATCACTTATTTGTGGTTTGGTAGCACTATTGCAAATCTGCCGCGATTTTTTTTGGTCACGTTGTTATCACGTAAGAACAACATTCGGCACTGGTCACAGATTAAATCAGAGCCTTGAAACAATTGTTCCGCCGACCTTTCTTCAGTGACCAGGCCTAAGGCCGATACTTTTACCTTAATTAAAATGTCAGTTTTCTAGTTGAGGCTCACTGACGAGGCCCTGCGATCAACCGTAAGGATTGTCTCTGCAGAAGAATTAATACAGGCATTTCTTCTTTCGTCGCTGCTAAATTTCGCAAGGCATCAAGCGAGTATGTTAAGAACTTCGGTAGCTGTTTTTTACATTACAAGGAAAAAAGTTGTGTCACTTTGCAAAATGGCACTCGCACTTATTTATTGCCTCTTGCCTTTGATAACTTGTTCAAGTAAATTACACAGATGTCATTCATCTCAAGCTTTTGTTCCTCAAGTGCCCCGTCAGTCAGAACATAACAATGGAGTAAATTTTTTTTATTTCGTAATCAGCAACCATATTTTAGCCATTCTGAATGCCGGTATTGTCATCTCTCTCAAATTTTGACGACAATTTCTCGCATAAATGGCTCGTATATAAGATGCGGTAAAAATACCATTTAAATTACATTACTTGACGTTTTTCACCCCCTCCTCCACTTCAAATTTCTGCACCATGCTAGCCTTTGCAGGGCTAAACTTTGTAATTGTGGTCCATCAGATCAGGGAAGTTTGATACCTTTGGTTTCCTTCTAATGGTGTGCTTTCCTATAAGTTTTGTTGCGAGACAGCGCAGTGGTGTGTATTTGTTCTTCTTTCGTCCTTGTTTTTTCACTGTGTCGATTTCAACATGCAAACAATGCATCTGCGTAGAGATTTGAAAATAGTCAGCTCAACAGCAGACAAAGCAACACTATAGTGACACGAGGACAAAAGCAGGCTTCCAACTGGAATTTTATACAACAGACAATATATAGCCCACACCCAAATATTAACATGCTCATGGTAAGAAAAAAAGAAATTAAGTGAAAGTACAGAAAAAACTAAGGCAAAATAGCTCATGACGATGAATACAGGTAAGCCAGTTCTTCATCAGATAGGAAAATCGAAGGTTTAATGCCTCCAGCTTCCTTTAGCTGCTTATGCAGCTTCAATGATAATCCTGGTGCTATCATAAAGGTCAGCTGCAAGGGCTTGTGTCTTCTCAAAGAGAGGCTGGCAACCACATTCTCAATTAACAATCAGAAGCCAAAAAAACTATCTCTATCTACGGTTTTTACATTTTGACAACATTTCCGCAACTGTATATTTTGGCACCCGTCTCTTTAACACACATAACTAGGGTCCACAGGACCAACGTATGCTGTAATCGATGCCTACTGCACAGTCTACAAAATTTTGTGGTGCATAGCTTGGCTATGGTTCAAAGGTCTTTCAACAACACTAGTTCAAACACATAACTGAGATTGCTTATTCAGTGCATCGGTTAAACAGGAAAGTTTCTAAACATATGGTTACTGGAAAATTTGCAAAAAGTAAAATACATGAGTAGGGATGTTTCTTTAGGTTCTCATAGTTAGAAATACGATGGCCAGTGCCTGTCTGAGAAAACACAAGTTCTTATGACTCATCCTCATGATGGCACCCAGAACCTTCAATACTTTTTACTGCAAAGAACTTGCTTATCTGGATTCTCTGGCACGTTATATGTCGCTGCTTTTAGTTTTTTTTTCTTGTGTGGTCTCTGTCATTTTATGTTTCACTTCATTTTTTGAGCACAAGCATGTTGCTTCAATCTCGGGTGTAGGTAATACATTTGGGAGTTGTGATAAATTTCAATTAGATGTCGGCTCTAATTCTCAATTCACTTGTGTTGCTGTGTTTAGCGCTGAGCAGTTTGAAGTACGGAATACCAACTAGTTCGCAGCCACACGATGCTCCATACGTAGAAACCGTGGGTTACTAGCCACACGTTCGAAGTCGAATGTTTTTTCATCGCTCGCGCAGCCATGGAAGCGAATAGCGAGGCTTGATTGAGCATGCGGGTGTCACATGGGCACTTTCTGTAGAGGGCGCGTGATGTTATTCACTCCAGCTGTGTTGGGTCTGGGGAGCCCTTTATGGGATTGTGTACATAAAGAATGGTGTACTAATAAATGGGGTCGCTTGTGTTGGGAACGCGGAGCGTGCGTCTCATTGCTGTGGCCCTCAGGCTTCGGCCTGCGTCCCTGGACGTCTCTGCTCGAACGCGCCCACGACATGGTTTCAGAAGTGGATTCTCTGGTTCCTGGCTTTCGTCATGGCTAACAACGACGCTTCCCTTCCCACCGGTATGGTTACCAATCTTCCTTGTCTCACCCCCGCGGTCACCGGTCTTCCTCTTCCTGCCTTTGCTCCTGCCAGTCTCCGGAGCCCGCCTCCGTTTTCCTTCGGTGATGCAGGCGAGTGGCTTCCCTGCCTACAGTAGTTCGAGTACTACGCTTTTTAAAGACTCTTTCTTAGGGACCTTCGACGCAAAAGTTCCGGTCTGTCTGTCTGTCTGTCTGTCTGTCTGTCTGTCTGTCTGTCTGTCTGTCTGTCTGTCTGTCTGTCTGTACATTTGTCTGTTTGTCCACTCTTAAGGGCATCGGGTACTTGAAACGGCCGACTCCATCCGCAGCGCCCACTTATGTTGTTCAAGGTTGAGCGTTCATGCTTGTGTAATTGTCAATCAAAAAGCAATTATTGCGCATGTCTGGGGCATTATAACAACAGGCATATAATCTGCATGTGCGTCTCTTACTAGAAAACATATACATAAGTAACTTTAAAGACCGTAGCGCTTATCACGCTGCGCTGACCATGCAACGCTTGCACGGAAAGGCGAGTGTTTCCAACGCTTTGCTAAAACGAAACAGTGGTGGCACCTATCCGTCGCCTTGCGTTCTACCCCTTATCACCTCTGAGATAGGTGCGCACACCCGTCCCAGAGCCACACGCTTTGTTTTCTAAGACAACTGCTGGATGGCGCTTATGTCTCACGTGTGACGTGACTTGATGCGCTTGTTCGCCTCCGCTGCACGCTCGAGGCACTCTAACGCAGCGTCACCAGAATACCATTCACAGATTTTCTTGCGCAGAACATGAAATAAATGTCTTGTCACACGCAAGACTATCGTCTTTCGACGACATTTGCAGATTACATGCAGATACTGGGCCAATTTTTTTAACTGGCATGCACGCAGCACCGAACAAGACGCCGGTAAGGACGCTCCGCTACTTAATGGGTCCTCGGTTACGCGTCGTCCTCAGATCGCTCATGTCCGACGAGGACGCTTACAAGTCGTACGCGGAAGTCTCCCGGTCACTCACAAGCTACTTCGTGCACCAAGTCAACGAGCTGTACGAGAGTGCTCGCTTCCACAAGCGGACGCAACAGCCCGGCTAGGAAGTTGACAGTTTCTTCACTGCCCTGCAAAACATGGTATGCAAGTGAAATTATCTGTCGCCAGCTGTCGAGTAGCGTCTTGTTAGTGACAGTTTTGTCATGAATTTGCTGGACTCTCGTCTCTCAAACAAACTAAGCCAAACCCCGAGCGTCCCCTTGAACGATGCACTCGTGCAAGCCCGTCAACACGAAGACCCGAAGCGCGAAAGCAATGCCTGACCTTCGCTGCTGAGCAACCGACGTCGGTGTCTCACGCCAACTCGGCTACTTCCTGTAATCTAGCACAGCGTCCAAGTGAACTACATGACAAACGGGACTCTGGCAAGAAGAGCCACGGCGGCGAGGCCTCGGTAGCTTCGAGAGCGGCAGCCACAGCGGGCAGTGCTAATTTCGCAGTCATGAGTTTCACCGACGGTCGGACTGCCCAGCTGCCAAAGCGATTTGTAATCGC
The DNA here is from genome assembly GCA_013436015.1 of Rhipicephalus annulatus. Lineage (NCBI taxonomy): Eukaryota > Metazoa > Arthropoda > Arachnida > Ixodida > Ixodidae > Rhipicephalus > Rhipicephalus annulatus. The sequence continues at coordinate 56,421 of WOVY01001484.1, forward strand.
TGCAAGAAGTGAGGCCACTTCGCGTTGGTGTGTCGCTCGAAGAAGCGTCTCGGATTTGAGTAGCTACACGCCGTCGCGGCGGAGGCTCAGAACGGACGCTACGTAGAAGTACACGTCGACGGGCACCCTCGTCTATAAAGTTGACTACGGCACCGACGTCTCGGGGGTGCCAGGTACATTTCTTGGCTGCCACGCCGAACTCGACAAGCCGCATGGCGAAGAACTTTTTGGGCTCGGCAAAAGGGCTTTGAAGCTTCTTGGTACCTTCTGCACGGCTGTCTTGGTGGGGCAGACAAATTAACGAACAGATATACTTCGTCCAAGGTCAAGAGAAACCTCTTCTCGGCTATCCTGCCATCGTTGCCTTTGGTGTCAAGTTTGTCGGCACTGTCACGCCAGCTCGGCCGGAAACGCTGCCTCGAGACGTCCCTCCAGCCCTTCGCACCAACCTATCCCTCCTACTCCGCGTTATTCCCCCCACTTTTGCGGTACTGCTCGACGACTTTCGAGCTCGACAGGCTGCATATTGGGAGTGCGCGCAGCTCAAGGCTTACTGCCAGCAAGGATGGCCTCTGAAGCAGAATCTGTTCCGCAACATGGGTCAGTTTTGGGCTCGTCTTGCTCAAATAACTATCAATGATGGCCTTTTCTGAAGTGGAAGCCTATTGGTGCTTACTTCTCTGCGCAAGCACGTCCTTTCCCTGATTCACGATGAGCACCTTGGAGTTAACCACTGCCACACAATCACCAAGGGAGCTGTTTGGTGGCCAACTATGGGGAACCAAATTAAGACCATGGTGAAAAACTGTCCCAATTGCACCACCACGCGGGTACAGTGAACAGAGCCACTGCTTCTCACGGTAACGCCTAGCCGCTCTCGGGAGTGGGTCGGGGAGGACATCTTTCTTCACGACCAAGCAGATTACCTTCTCCTCGTCGACTAATACTCAAGGTACCCCGAAGTGCTGACCCTTCGCTTTACGACATCCACGGTCGTGATCTCCATTATCAAAATTGTCTTTGCAAGACATGGATACCTGAGACACTCGTCCGCGACAACGGAAAGCAATTTTCGTTGGCAGAGTTGCGCGCCTTCTCCCCGAATTACGGCTTCTCTCATATCAACAGCAGTCCCAGGTACCCTCAGCCTAACGGTGAAGTCGAGCGCATGGTGTGGACGGTCAAGGAACTCTTCAAAAAGTATCCGGACTGACCCTTGGCTCTCCTGTCGTACAGCAATGCACCTGGCGTCACCGGCTACAGCCCCGCTCAGCTGCTGATGAAATGCAGCCTCCGGACTCACCTTCCTGTGCCAACAGCCACACTTCTTCCCAAATCTCCTTGCGCTGCCGACTTCAACATGCGTGACCCAGTTAAACGTCGCCGCCAGTGTCAAGATTTGAACCGTCGGCACGCTGAGAAGGACTTACATCCTCTGGAGAAGGAGGAGTGAGAGTGGATTCGGGACACAGAGTATGCAGGCACAGTGCTCAGTCCCGCGCAGCGCCCACGCTCTTATGTGGTACAGACGGGCGCAGGGGCTCTTGCTCGCAAGCGGAGACATCTGGTACCTCAGCAGTCTCAGGCATCGGGCGATGGTGAACTTTTCGTTCCTCAGCAGAGTCAGCCATTGGTTGGCGGTGACTTCAGCAGCATCAATCCACAGCCAGAAGGATCCCCAACCCCGCTATAGACTTCTACTTGTCCAGTGCCTTAGCGTAGCAGTCCTTTGCCACCTGCTGATATCGTTACCCCACCACCAGCTGCCTCGCCACAGGTTACCCCCGCTACCCCTTCAATACCGCCGGCGTCAAGCGTGTGCCCATGGTCGGGACGTAGCATCAGGCCTCCTGTGTGGCTGAGCTTGTAGTGCGCCTTGAAATCATGAAGTTTTATACCTGGTAGATATTATGGCCTCCATTGTTTTTGTTTATCTCGAAAAGGGGGATCTAGAGGGCGCGTGATGTTGACCACTCCAGCTGAATGGATGGATGGAGTGATATGGCTGTACCCTTTAGATCGGGTGGTGACTAACGCCACCTAGCCGTAATACTTAGTGAACCAAAAACTAAATTTTTCTTTTTTTCGTTTATATAGTGAAGTTGAGGACTGGTACTCTGCAGTGAACGATTTAATTTTCACTCGTGCTTTGATTTTAGCTACCAATCAGATAACCTCCTTTTAGTTATTTCTACCCGCTTAAAGTCTATTTTCCCCTCCCTGTTCTTAAACCTCAGTGCTTTGGAAAACTCTGCACTATCATTCTGAACTATAGGGTGAAGCTTTTTGCAGAACATTATCAAGTGTTCGGTAGTTTCCTCCTGCTCTCCACATGCACTGCATACTATGTCTATCCCTTCGTATCTGGCCTGATATGTCTTGGTTCGCAATACTCCCGTCCTGGCCTCATATAGTAAAGAACTACCCCGAGAATTATCATAGATACTTTCCTTGGCAGTTTCCTGCTTAAAATTTCAATGGATCTCTAGAGCAGAATTCTTAATCATGCCGATTCTCCACATGTTGGTCTCCGTTTCCTTCACCTTCTTCTTAACCGATAGGTATTCTTGGTTTGGCCCCATGCTGCTTTCTAAAAATTTACCCGTGAATTTTCTGGTTCGCTTCCTCCATATTGTATTGACATTCTTCATGTACAAGTAGCTGAACATCTTCCTAGCCCAACGCTCCTCCGTCATTTCTCTCAATCGCTTCTCAAATTTTATCTTGCTGCTAGCTTGCCTGCCCTCGATTGATGTCCATCCTATATCACCTTGAACTCCCTGATTTCTTGTATTCCCGTGAGCTGCTTAAGCAAGCGTGCCTATACCACGTTGCTTAATTTCTAATCTTGCTTGAACTTCTCATCTTATGCACAAGACCACATTGCCAAACGTCAGACCAGGAACCTTGACCCTTTTTCATATTCCTCTCACAACATCATACGTTTTGTAATTCTTCAGTGCTCTGTTTTTCATCACTGCTGCATTCCTGTTACCTTTAGCCGTTACGTATATTTAGTGCTCCTTTAGGTACTCGATCACATTGATTTATGTGTTATTTCTAGCGTGACTTCCTGTATCCTGAGCTCACAACCTTCATTATCATTAAAAATCATGACTGTTGATTTTTTCTTACTGAATCTGAAATACAACCTATCTCCCTCACTACCACAGATGTCCATCAATCGCTGTTCAATGATTTTTCCTTGTTTCATGAAAAAAAAGTTGAAGCCAAGTTCATTCCCCTCAAATTTGGCCTCTAATTCGTGTAGGTACATCACGAATAACAAGGGTGACAGAGGACACCCTTGCCTAAGCCCCATTTTATTTCTGTGGGCTTAGATACCCGTTTATACCGTTTGATAACTACCTTGTTACTTTTATAAATATCCATTAAAATATCAGTGGCTCCATCTTCCCCACCTAGGCTGTCCAGTATTCCCCCCCAAGTCCTCTTGAACCACGCTATCGTACGCTCCTTTGATATAAAAAAAATGCTAGCCACAGGAGCATGTGTTCGTTTCTGCTAGTTGGATGCACTGCGTCAGTGAGAACAGATTTTCTTCCAACCTCCTGTGTAAACCCAATCTGCAGTTCCCCCAGCACACCCTCATCTTCTATCCATGCCTGCAGTCTTTCCTTTATAATCTGCATAGCCAGCCTGTAGACTACTCATTTTTTTGTTACAGGACGGTAGCTGTTTATGTCCGCTTTGTCTCCCTTTTCTTTATAGATCATGCTCATCCTGCATTTTGCATTCATCGGGGACTTCACCATTGATTATTGCTTTGCTCGTTACTCTCTCAAAGTCTGCTTAGATGTGGGACCCATTGCCTTTATCAGCAACAAATGTGTTGGGTCTGGGGTGCCCTCTATGGGATTGTGTACATAAATAATGGTGTACACATAAACTGGGTCACTTGTGTTGGGAACGCGGAGCATGCGTCTCGTTACTGCGGCCTGACTGCCTCTGCTCGAACGCGCCCACTACACTTTCTATCGAAAGTGAATTTCTGAACCGTGATTAGCTAGTCTCCATACCTAACGCCATAAGAAAACTTGGACAAGATAGCCATCAAAATTACATCGTGTGATGCCTGTACTTTGAAATCAGGGATGATCGGCTGCTTTTAAGAATGTTGTAGTGGTTAAAGTACCGCGCATTCAACAGCTCAGCTAACACGAGTTGCATGCTACTACGCCTGTAAAATGAAGTATTTGACGAACAAGCACAAGAACCAGATCAGGTTGCCGAACGGCCATGCAAAGCGCAAAACTACAAACTCGCCCAGCAAAACTGGCAACACGTACGGAGTATCACAACGTCATCACCACACACACAACAGAAATAAATATCATGGAAGTCAAAGAGCACTGAAACAGGTTGACGAGTCCTAAGCATCGTGGACTTCAAGAAATATTCCTACGTGTTGCGCGAAGGAGTCAAATTTTGCTGGCCATTTTAGCGAGTAAAATGTATTTTGAAATACTCTATATACCACGAAACTTCTGGTCTGGGTACGCAGGTGCGCCAGAAGTGTTAATTTTGAAATATAATGTAGAAGAATAAATCATGGCTCCGTAATCAGAAGCTTTTATTATTTTTTTATTTTTGAAGTATAAATTTACAACGAGCAGGCATACGTAAAAAACACGTTCAGTAATTATCAATGCAACGGTTACAAAACGCTTATACTTAAAAAAAATGAAGAGTGAACATACAAGCACTCATGATCTATCTGCTCACTCATTTCATGGTACACTGCTGTTTTTCTTTTTTTACAATTTCCTAACGCGACCGCACACTAAATCGCTCACAAACAAAGGAAAGGAAACAATGAACATGTCTTATTAATGCTAACGGTGCATATTATCGACAGAAAATTTCAGCCTTTCGCAAAGATATTCAACTTAGAATTCCTTTGAACGATTATTGAAATAATGCTGCGGAAAAGAGATGTAAACGACATTTGTTTACGTATAAATAGTTGAATTTGTAGCTTACAACAGAGAACTTAGGCAAGCGACCCAAGGCCATTTTACACTTCAGACTTTGCAGTGGTTTCATACACTCTGAAAATACAGAAATAAGAAAATTATTACAGTTCTTCGATGTACATGTAATTCTGTATACATAAGAAAAATTTAAAGCTTTTCCATATACCAGTCAGCCAATACAAATAAATAAAAACAGATACACATGGCTGAGAAAATAACAACCTTGGGCATCGCACAATATTTTAGAGCGTATTTCTGAGAATCGTAGTCTTAGATTCCAACTAGAAACGTATTTTCTCTAACTACCGTTCGATGAATGAAGTCATTGGCCACAAGATTCAGATTCACTTGCCTAGCTTGCTCTTTGTGGCAGGGGAACAAGGCGGTATAGTTAAGCCTGGCCCGTCCCATTGTTGAGCGCAGGCAAATTTCAACTCTCCAGAGACACGAGAAAGATCTTTCTGACGAACCGGAAGTCACAGGAATCGTCCAGGCGATTTGTAGAAGCTTGACAACTTCTGGAAGGGGCATCCTCAAGGGTTCACCTGCTTTTTCCGAGAAAAAGTCGATCACATCTAGAAATGTGAATGGACTAGTTGCATGTTGTTTTGCTATGTCAAATAACATTGCGGTGAAGCTGAATACGCACAGCATTGGGATGACCTTTGTAGAACTCGCATAGATACGTGCCGTCAGAATCACCTGTTACGAATCGCTCGACTTGTTTCATGTGATACCACATTTCTGGCGGAAACCGTGTGCGCTGCGATGCATGCACCGTGTCGATGACTAGATAGAACCACTGTCGGTACAAAACTTTGGGGGAACGAAAGTCATGGGCACGTGACCCTTCAACCGACATAGTGCCTGCACCGGTCTCTTCGAAACTCTTGGCACCCCGATGTCCATTTCGCAAGATTCATCAGACACCATTCGCCCAAAAATAGGAAAAGTCGTCCCGTTGTTGACCGATGCTCTCTTCAACAGCCCTAACTAAATGCTGTGCACGGGTGACCTGTACGCTTTTCATTTGGAGAGCGGAGTTGACGATTTCCAAAATCTCAAAGACAAGAAGCATGAGCCTCGGTAGAAAATAGGCGTGGAACTTTGAAGCCTTGTTGCGTAACCGCTCACTTTGGCACCCACGTCATTTTTGTCTTCCGAAGAAAGAAAAAAAAGAATGTGATTTGTTCGGAGTAGTTAGCGGAAACTGATCGAAGAGAGTGCGCTTATACCAGAAAGTATACCAGGGCGAATATCACCACATTCAATTAGAACATGTTTCATCGTTTCCTTAACTCCCCCACAGCATGTACATTGTTCTTCTTCTTTAGTGAATATCGCTTCATGACTACGCGTTCTAAAGCAAACCCACTTGCTTCCAACAGTAACGCGCTTCCCCTTGAATTATCATAAATATTCAGCCGCCTTATTTCGTTCTTGCCCTTTCAGTAGTTATTGAGAGCCGGCTTCTTTAACATCGCTGTTATCTAAATAAGCCTCTCAGCCTCTGACTTTTCGCTTAATGCTTTTTGTTGCCGTGTCGCCAACACTTTCAGCCGTGTATTTACTGGTGAAACTCGAGTTCTTTTTCTCCCTTTGTGTCCACGCTCTTCCTGTCCTAATACCTGAACACCTTCCCTGCCCATCTACCCTCCTTGATTTTTCTAAGCCTCTCTTCAAATCTCATTTTGCTCCGAACCTCCCTTTCAATGCCTGTACATCCCACATCCCCCTTTACAGCATCATTTGTCATATTCCCGTGAGTGCCCAACACGAGCCGTCCACCAGTCCTTTATTTACATCCATTCCTCATTTCGCCTCTGACTTCAAGCACACCACTGAGTTCCCAAATGTGAGCCCTGGAATGATTACGCCTTTCAACAGACCTCGAAGCATTTGATACCTAATATACCCAATAACACTCTGTGCTTCATTATTGCAGCATTCCTCTTTCCCTTTGCTGCCGATGTTTTTTCCTGTCACTCCGTATATCGAATTCCCTCATTTACCCATACTCAGAGGTACTTGTACTCGCTTACCCTCGGTATTTCTTGGCAGTTTACTGAGACCGCCTGGTCTTTGTGATCACTGAATACCATCAATCCACATTTTGTTCCACTATGTCCTAGTCCTACAGAGCCTCGCCTTCCCTTCCACATATATCTACTACACTCACACTCACAATACAATATATATACAAGCCGCTGTTTATCGTATTGACTGTCCGCTAATGGGATGGTGGTGGTGGTGGTGGATGTGCCCTTACAAAAATGTTAAGTAACGATAAGTTGACTGTGCAAAAACGATTGTTACTAGAACCTATATACCAACACTCACATAAGTGTCTACCAACTGCCTTTAGACTGCTTTACCAACAATCTGTCAACGCTCTGACTGCAATTGCCACCAACTTTGAACAGAATCGTGTTTACAGGCTGTTCGGTGACCACGTAGTAGTGCCTTATCCACAATTTTCATTTGGCGGCCTATTAATATTCTCTCAATAGAAAGACTGTACGTGAGCATTCTATTAACCATAGAGTAACCTGTGTTTCAATACAGTCTGTTAGCATTTGGCTGCAAGCGTTCTATTAAAACATGCTCATACGCGCTCCGTAAATGGTTTGTTGGTATGTCTTCGTGACATACCAACAAACCCTACAAACAAAAAACAACCATACCAACAACCAACAACATACCAACAAACAGCCTTCGTGACTACAGAGGGCCTATACCTATTTCGAGTACTTCCTTTTGGCTTGTATTAAGCACCATCAACTTTCCAGCGAATGATGGAGACCGTCCTAAAAGGGATCAAGTGGCAGACTTGTCTTGTCTTCCTTGGTGATGCGGTGGTCTTTTCTGCCACATTAGAGATGCCCTTTCACCGCCTGCGCAGTGTACTGGAGGCTATCCGATCGGCAAACCTCACACTAAGGCCACAGAAGTGCCCCTGCGGCTATGAGCAACTCTAATTTCTTGGACATGTAGTTAGCGCAGAAGAGGTCCGGCCCTATCTAGACAATTACGCTCAATAAACTGCACTGAAAGAAGTTTACCGCTGTGTCCGAATTACCAGCTCCTGCCGTTAAGAAAGCCGCCCAGCGCTTTCTCGGTTTGTGCGCCTACTATCACTGGTTCATTCATGGCTTTTCCCAGATAGCAGAACCCCTGACTCGTCTCACAAGGGACGACACGCCGTTTGTCTGGGAAAACCAACAACAAGCCGTATTTGATGAGTGTCGACAGCGCATGCAATAAGCGCCAGTTCTTGCTCATTTCAATGATGATGCTGACACGGAGGTTCATACTGACGCTAGTAGGATTGGTCTCGGTGCAGTGCTCGTTCAGCGTCAAGATGACATCGTAAGAGTGTTAGCCTACGCCAGTCGCTCTCTATCCAGAGCCGAGGTGAATTATTCTACTACGGAGAAATAGTGCTTCGCAGTCGTGTGGGCAATCACCAAGTATCTCCCGTAACTTTATGGTCGTCCCTTCAAGATGGATTCATGGATGGATTGATGTGGCTGTACCTTTTTTATCAGGTGGCGGCTAACGCCATCTAGCTGGACGGATAGATGGATGGATGGATGGATGTGGCTGTACCCTGTAGAACGAGCGGCGGCTAAAACCACCTAGCCGTAATAGTTAGTGAACTAAACATTAGATTTATCTTTTTATCCATTTAAATAGTGAAGTTGGGGACTGGTACTTTTCAGTGAAGTGTTTTATTTCCACTGGTTGCTTGACTTTAGCCACCGATGAGATAATTTTCTTCTAGTTAACTCTACCCACTTAAAGTCTATTTTGCCCTCCCAGTCCATAAACCCCAGTGCTTTGAAAAACTCTGCCCCATCATCCTGAACATTAGGGTGAAGCCCTTTACGGAACATAATCAAGTGTTCGGCAGTTTCCTCCTCCTCTCCACATGCACTGCAAACCGTGTCTACCCCTCCGTATTTGGCCTGATATGTCTTGGTACACAATACTCCCGCCCTGGCCTCAAACAGCAGAGAACTACCCCGAGTATTATCATAGATCCTTTTCTTGGCGATTTCTTGCTTATAAGTTCGATAGATCTCTAGTGCGGACTTCTTAATCATGCCAATTTCCAAAATTTCAGTCTGCGTTTCCTTCACTTTCTTCTTAACCGATAGTTCTTTTCGGTTTGGCCACCTGCTGTTTTCTAAGCATTTACCAGTCAATTACCTGGTTCGCTTCCTCCATTTTGTATCGACATTCTTATGTACAAGTAGCTGAAAACCTTCCTAGCCCAACGCTCCTCCCCTATTTCTCTCAATCGCTTCTCAAATTTTATCTTGCTGCTAGCTTACCTGCCCTAAAATGATGTCCACTCCATGTCACCTTGTACTCCCCAATTTGGCGTATTCCCGTGAGCTCCTAAAGCAAGCCTACCTATTCAGCGTTGCTTATTTTCTAATATATCTCGAACTTCTGAGCTCATACACAAGACCGCATTCTCGAACGTCAGCCCAGGAACCATGACCCCTTTCCACATACTTCTCAAAACATCACACTCATTGTAATTCCACAGTGCCCTATTTTTCATCAGTGCGGCATTCCTGTTACCTTTAGTTGTCACGTATATTTCGTGTTCTTTTAGGTACTCGGTCCCATTGCTTATCCAAACGCCAATATATTTGTATTTATCTGTTATCTCTAGCGTGACTTCCTCTATCCTGAGCTCACAACCTTCATTATGATTAAAAATCATGACTGCTGCTTTTTCCTTACTGAATCTGAAATCTTACCTATCTCCCACATTATCGCAGATGTCCATCAATCTCTGCAAATATTCCTTGTTGTCGGCCGTTGGCACTATATCATCAGCGTACATTAATGCTGGTAGTGCCTGATCGATAAACTTTCCTTGTTTGACGAAAGAGAGGTAGATAGTGACAAACCAACACGCCCTCAGTTGGTTGGCGATCCTGTGTGAGCATCGGAGTGGTGTGCTGTACATTTCTTGTCTTGTCTTGTCTTGTCTCCTAGAAGATTTCTTTCAATATTTTCGTAATTTTTTTCTTTTTCCTTCTTTTCGAAAAGAGGAATTTTGCCCCCAGCACGTAGTGGGTTGACGGAAAGAGCGGCTCTAAACCTAGAAGAAAAAAAGAAGATCGCGTGCTTCTCTGCTCGAGAGATAGCAGCGGCTGATGCGTTATCCAACATTTTGCTATTCGGTGGTTTGGTGAACCCCAGTTTCATAAACCCTCCGAAGCGTCGACAATGGCACAGCCACAGAACCACAAGTGGCCTACCACCGAAACCTATCAGTGGGCCCCAAAACGCCGCTGCACTGGCAACAACCCGCCGTCGCCCAGGGCGCACGTGAACATGGTCGTCAGGGTGCGCCCACTGAGCGAGCGTGAGTCTAAGACATCCAGCATCATTCGCGTCGTTGACCACAAGTACCGGTTTGAAAACAAGGCCGAAGTCGAGCCCTCCTACTCTCAAGGGCAGTGGGCATGCGGGGGCCTCGTCAAGCCAAACCGACCATTTATGTTTGATCAATCGTTGGTGACGATAAAAAAAGATAAGTACACATTTGAGCACACAACCAAGGAGATGCTGACGACGCTTCTTGATGGCTGCAATTTCTCCGTGTTCGCCTATGGTGCAACCGGAGCCGGCAAGATGTTCACGATGTTGGGCTCCGAGGAGTGTCCCGGAGTGGTCTCCCTGATGGCCATCGAGCTCTACCGGCACGTTGAAAAGCACTGCTCCGAGGGCTACTCGTGCATCGTGGCGGTCGCCTACCTGGAAGTCGCCTACCTAGAGCCTCGCGGCAGTCAAGCAAGATGCCCTACTGCAAGTGCCACACACTGACGCTGGCAGCACCACCACCGCTTCGCATAACGATGCTCTGTCAACGACGCTGGTCCTCTTTCCGAGCGTGGCGGCGAATAAGCCCAGCGACAACAGCAGGGCGCCCTACCGCCTCGATGTGGCGAGAAGGATCTATGCCGTGCGATCGAACATCATTAGGCATATCTGTGAAAACGAGACCATCATTCGGACCAGTGTTGTGAAGGAGAACAGGAACCAGCAGATTGCGAAGACTGTCAAGGCACTCCAGGACTGCAGTGAAAAAACTTGAAGAAGTACAAGTGTCTTGATCACTTTTGCAGTCTCAAGCAGCCAAACATCTTGCTGCAAAGGAAATGTGGAGGCTCTTCACAACAAACGAAGTTCACAAAATAGCGTTCACATGCATTATCATGCAGCAGGCTGGCTACGGAGTATCACTGTGATATAGCAATAGCGTTCGAGACATATCTGGCATGTTGAATGATTTAAGCACCGTGTTGATTATTATTTTTTACCATCTGTCCTGCCATTTTGCTCATTATGAATCACTGAATAATGCATCAGTGTAATAATAAAAATCTTATTCAACGCCTACTCACACTGTTTTATACTTGTCTGCTCTATTGGACCTGTTCCTATCCCCTGGCTGGTGATCGTGTGCACGTTTTCTCGGTAGAAAAAAAGACATCAATTGAAAAGAAAACACTATTGTTGTTGAACCAAGTTAATTTCATTTGTGGAATATAAATCTGTCTACAGAACACATGGATTAGCGCACGTGCCTTTTTTTCTAGCTTCTTTTGGTTGGCCTCGTTTATAAATGAATGCAGCGAGTTAAGCAATACAAGTGTTTAGGTGATCGCGTTAACATAAGGACATACTCAAAGAAATCGGCCTGTAACATTTTCTCAATAATTATAGTACATGTGTGCAACAGGCCGCGTGTACGATAGTCGTTCAAAAAGACCCGCCTGCATCTTTCAACGGGAAGGAGGGGACAATCGAGTAAATCTATCACAGAAGGGGTGGGGGCGTATCGCGTGAAGGTTGCGGAATTGTACAGAAAAGCTAATTGTTATTTCGTCGTTAATATCTTTATTTATTAAATGAAAAAGAAGCGTTGACTTGAACGAGTGATGGAACGCTGATGTTGGGTTGTGCCCCACTACGGCTTGAAGGTACTTTTGTTTACACCGCACCTACTCGAGTCAATCAAAGGGTCAAGTCAAGCGAAAGCCAAGTAAAGACGCCCTTGACTGAATTCTGTATGCGCAATCGAGTGCCTACATATACAAGGTGTCCAGTGAACGGTCGCGGGGGAGGGGCATGGCGACAGTTTTGCGGGTGTATAGGTACTTTGGAAGTACTTATACAGTACTGGCACAATACTGCACTTGGAATAGCATAAAGGCCGCCGTTCTATGCAGGCTTACGTCGCGATATGCACTATTTGTATTTCAAAAGCCTGCTCGTGCTTAGTCAAAAAACACACAAAGGACATTAAATACAATTACCAAAGAGGAGACCAGGCGGGGCAATTGTCTGCAAATTATGCAAGACTAGATTCGCCGGCTACCTGACACTTCTCAACCTTAGCCTTAACCTTAGCGGGTGTCTTCTCGGGCTGGCACGATACGCGAGCATGGACAGGTGGATTGTCGATGGCGCTGTCGACACCGGAACCACGGCATCGTGCGAATAAGAAACGTTCCGCATTTAAAATTGGTGTTCTCAAACGACTGAATTAGATGGCACGTACTCTCCGCCTGACAGGTAAAAGAGACCACCCACTGTGCACCCACCGGCAGAATGTGCGTGTCCTGTATACTTTCATGCTGAGGCGAGCTACTTTTCTTATAGTTTCAAGTTGATGCCAAGAAAATGCTCCGATGTCACAAATAGCGCGAAACGTAACAAAGTGGGCACCACTTTCCAACGCCAATTCTCGGTAATATATGAGCTTACGTCTCAAACAACTCTTTGCATGCCAGTGTTCAGGACAGATGCTTTTTCTGCCGATGACCTGTCTCTGTGGGCCTTTGCGAATAGAAAACTTTAGATGGAGACCAAATGCGAATGAAGTAGCATAACTACAACGAATAGAATATTAGTTGCATAATATTCAAATAGTAAGAGAAGGATTTTCGGAACAGTTGTTTCAACAATATTTAATGTGGAATTAACAGTCAGAAACATTAACAGAAGGATCGTTACGAATAATTTTAACTATTAAAAATGTCATTATTAGTATAACCGGGGTAAACTCATATAAGCAGTGTCAGCCAATGAAAAAATTTTACGTTTTCATTTAAATGCAGCAGTTAATTCAGAATTCAATGGCGTTTTTTTCGCAACATTTTCAATAAAAGTGAGGCATAAAAATCATCCATATTGCCACCTCGTGTTTTGTGCCAGTGAAGAGTGAGCCAAATCTATGCCAGTGACTTAAAAAGACGAAGACGAGCAACCCGTGCCAGTCTTCAAAAGCTGGCACGGGTTCTTCTTTGTAATGAACATTTTCCAGATGTTATAGTTTGTCAAGTGACTTGGCTCTAACGAGGAAACATTTTATCTTAAAAACTACCAAACATTTCGCTTAAACCACGCTTTTCTGGGTGGTGAGTTATCAGTGCTTATCTCTTCAAAAATTGCGCATCGGGTAAAAGTTACAGGTCAAACGATGAAGTTAGAAAGTGATATTTTAACATTAGATATCTCTTTTGTGTGACGCCTTCACTTTTCGTTAGTAAACGCTCATTTTGCGTCAGGTTTTCACAATTCTGGTGTTTAAGATATCGTAATTTCGTCTTGCAGAAAAGACATATAATGGAAAGAGCCTACAAGTCTCATCACCCTTCGTGGGAATTCAGAACAGATATGAGCGGAAAGCGTTTGTGAGATTTTACTGCTGAAAGTAATTTAACATGCTATAATCTGCGAACCCCCAATGTTGTGTGCAATCAGTCTCATTCTGCGATAGATCTTACTTCCTGTTGTCCTAGCTTGTGTATTTCTACATGGTCTACTCAGAACTCGCGTACAAATAGCGACCATTTTTCCTGTATTGTTGGAGCTTGTATGTCTGGTGACTCCAGTAATAAGGCAGCCCACTTCTCAGAACAAGTTCAATACATTTGAACAGACACTACGTGTGTCTTTTTCAAAACGAACCAGGGTAAATGAAGAGCAAAAGTTATCAACTTCCACGATGTTAAAAAACAATATTTAAATAAAGCGAAATTCACAGATCAGGTCTCGAAACAACGTCCCTTCAATCATACGCGGAACTCTCATTGTTCACGTCATTACAGGCTACGAAAAGTGGTGAGGCGAAAACTGCTGTATAATCAGTGCCCTATAAACTGGAGCGATTATAAATTTTCGGCTGCAGTTTTTAGGCAAACAGTTGCCGCGGCCAAGGATAACTATGACAGCCAACGTTCCTAGTTCCTTTTAAAGCCTGGCCTCGGGAAATCGCTTTTCAACTTCTACAAAGCCAAGAAAGTATTCCCACCACCAATAAACCTCTAATCGATAGCCCCAACGTGAGGTCAGTTGCCTACGTTTCTCGAAAATATTGCTCAATGTCTGGAAGGCCACTTCACGGCTGCTCACTTTTACCACTCGTGGTGCTCTGTTAACAGCGATAACTTTGACGAGGTTAGAGCGTCGGGAATAGCACAAGTGGTGAAAATGTTGCCCAAGTTTGCTCCAGGTTCTGATGCAATAACTGCATCGATAATAAAAATAATCCATAAAGTATTACTACAGAATTTACTTGCAATAGTTAACCACTCCATTGAACGTTCGTTGGTTCCACCCTAGTGGCGAATTGCGAAAATAATTTCTTTATAAGAAACATGGAGCTGGGTTTACTTTGGATAACAGTAGGCCTATTTCACTCACATCCAATGTGCTGAATCTAATCGAAAGAATTCTACAATTTAGGCTAGACTACTGGTTGGACGAAAACACAATTGTAAGCTCATGCAAAATTGGATTCAGACATGGCTCCTCCATTTGGTTTGCCCACGTTGATGTGGAAAGCAGGATACAAATAGCTCGTTCTAAGAAACACATTTCCGCCTTTGTACCCTAAAACATTGCAATTGCTTGCGACAGTAGAGAACAACTTAAACTAATATATTTGCTCATTCACGTCGATTTACTAAATTACTTCGTGGCGTGGGCTGACTTCTTTCTAAAAGTTACTTCGCGGCATGAGTTTGCTGCTTTCTAAAAGATAGAGAATTCTATTGCTCTCAATCTGGCGTGTCATATTAAAATTGTAAACAAACTAGAGGTCTCCCCGTAGGTTCCGTAGTGTTACCATTATATTTAATATTTTATTGTGCACAATGCAGTGTAAATGATTCAGAGGTGTACGTATACGCTGACGACATCGCATTTTTTTGCTACAGCTACAGATATACATACAATATAACAGATTCTACCGTTTTATAGAAACGCTCTGGACACATGGTTAGACGACATTGATGTATCATTAAAATCAAGAAAAGTGCAATCGTAGTGTTACTCATAAGTGTTCCAGTGCCAATTTCCATACTTTACATCTAGGTTTTGCTCCCACAGGGGCAATCGATTTAATTCTTAGCAGTGACTTATACTAACAACCTAAATTGCATTCTCAGTAGAAAATAGTTGCCAAAGTTTTGAAGCGTTATTGTTTAACCGCTCAATTTGGCACCCGCGTTGTTTTTATTTTCCGCAGAAAGAGTAAAAAAGGAATGTGGTTTGTTCGGAGTAGTTAGCGGAGACCGATCATAGAGTGTGCCTATACCAGGGCGGATACCGGGGTGGATATCGCCACATTCAATTAGAACATGTTCCATCATTTCCTTAACTAACTCACATAATGTACATTGTTCTTCTTCTTTACTGAATCTCGCTTTATGTCTACGCATGTTTAGGCAACCACACTTGCTTCAAGCAGGAACGCGCTTCCTCTTGGATTATCATAAAATTTCTGCCACCTTATTTCGTTCTTGCCCTTTCAGTAGTTACTGAGAGCAGCTAGGCCTCTTTTCCATCGCAGGCATCCAATAAATCCTCTCGACCTCTGACTATTGACTAAATGCTTTTTTCTTGTGGTGTCGCCAACACTTCAGGTCGTGTATTTATTGGTTCTTTTTATCTCCTTTGTGTCCACGCTCTTCCTATTCAAATACCTGAACACCTTCCCTACCCGTCTACCCTCCTTTATTTTCTAAGCCTCTCTTCAAGTGTAATTTTTCTCTGAATCTCCTTTACTTCAAAGCCTGTCCATCCCCTATCCCGCTTTACTGCCTCATTTGTCGTATTCCTGTTAGCGTCAACACAAGGCGTCTCCAATTCCTTTATATACATCCATTCCTGATTTCACCTCTAGCTTCATGCACACCACTGAGTTCCCAAAAGTAAGCCCTGGAACCGCTACGCCTTTCCACAGACATCGGAGCACTTGATACCTATTATAACCTATAACGCCCTGTGCTTCATTGTGACAGCATTCTTCTTTCCCTTGGCAAGCGAGGTTCTGTCGATTCAGTCCATATGTCTATCTCTCTCATTCGCTCATACTCAGCGGTACTTGTACTCGCTTACCCTCGGCATTTTTTGGCCCTTTACTGAGACCATCTGGTCTTTGTGATCATAGATTACCATCAATCCACATTTTGCTTCACTAAATCCTAGTCCTATAGAGCCTCCCCTTTCTTTCCACATATATCTACACTGGCACTCACACTACAACATATATACCAGCCGCTGTATATCGTCTTGACTGTCCGCAAATAAGATGGTGGTGGTGGTGGTGGATGTGCCCTTACGAAATTGTTTAGTAACGATGAGTTGACTGTGAAAAAACAATCGTTACTAGAGCCTACCAACACTCAAATAGGTGTCTACCAACTGTCTTTAGACTGCTTTACCAAAAATCTGTCAACGCTCTGACTGCAGTTGGCCACCAACATTGAACAGAATCTTGTTCATATAGACTGTTTGGAACCACGAAGTAACGCCCTATTCACAATTTTCAATTGATGCCCTTGTAACTTTCTCTCAATAGAAAGACTGTACGTGAGCTTTCTGTTAACCATCAAGTAACCTGTGTTTCAATACAGTCTGTTAGCAGTTGGTTACAAGCGTTCTGTTGAAGGATGCCCATACTCGTTCGTAAATGGTTGTGGGTATGTCTGTGCTGTTTAGTGACCCACAGGGACTCAGGACGCCGTATGGAGGGCTCTGCAATACATTGCCCGATGGACGTGATTAGCATTTCTTCTCCGCCGAAGTACGACCACCCTACTCAAGCTCGAGGACCCTTCCGATCAACAGTAAACCACCGTAAACGCTGAGTCACAACGACGGTTACGAAAACTGCCTACCAATGCGTGCCTTTCTGCAACTTGCGTATGCGTGTATGTGTAAACGTATGTGAACGAGTTTCTAGTAGAGGCCAACGCAATCTCGAAAATGCGTGAGCGGGGAGAAATTGGTGGAGTGTTGCAGAAGAGGTTTTTATTGAATATACTTGACACTGCTGACTACCGCCGTAGGACAACGTACGTGGAAGCCTTAAAGCACCCTGCTGCATTGCCGCCATTGTTCGTTCATACTGTTCCTGTTTTACTCCAGTCAGCGCAGCACACACCGTAGTACGAAGTCACGTGCAGGCCACTGTCCTTGCCCTCTGTCCGTTTCGCTTCTGTCGCTCATCGTTCGGTGCAACCAGCCCAGGACAACAATCGGCACACGTCTCCTTTAAAGTCGGAAGTTTGGTGCACACCTGATCACTGGCCTTGATGCTTTTCCTGCGGAGAAGCTGGCCACTTGTACCGCCAGTGCCCATATAGCCGCCTTGGGGTTCACGACTTCTTTGCGTACTCGTCGCCACGCCGTTACGGCCAACGACCATGCGACATCGAGAACTGTTTCTCCCAGCAGCATGAATCACCGTCTGCCGGGCGCCAGCGTGCTCGCCATCACCGAGGCGAATTTCATCACCACCGCAGCGGTATTCTACCGCACTGTCTCCCAGACCCCGCCGGGACAACTAACCAAAGCGACCTCCGGAGGCGGGGTCGCTGAATGTTGAAGCGCTGAAGACCTCTTATTCACGCATAACCGTGCAGAAACTGGTCCGACATCACCCGCTGCTGCGCAGGATAGCCGCCTTTCACTCGACATAGCAGTGACAATTGGTGGTTGTGCCGTTAATGCGTTAGTGGACACCAGCGCAGACTATATAATAGTGAATGGGAAACTGACAACGAAGCTGAAGATAATAATCGCGCCGCGCAGGATCGGACAGCTGGTGGTCACGTCGTTACTCCACTGGGCACCTACGCAACTGCAGCGCAGTATAAAGGGTA
The DNA here is from genome assembly GCA_013436015.1 of Rhipicephalus annulatus. Lineage (NCBI taxonomy): Eukaryota > Metazoa > Arthropoda > Arachnida > Ixodida > Ixodidae > Rhipicephalus > Rhipicephalus annulatus. Next base: position 74,623 of record WOVY01001484.1, read on the forward strand.
TACATTTGTAACAAGCTGTCTTGTTCTAAGCGAGTTCTCCCGTGAAGTCATTCTTGGAGGTTATTTTCTACAGGAAAATGACACTATCATTTATCTGCAAGAGTGCCGCGTCACATTCTCCATTTATCGAGCAATCAACGTGTAGGATAACGAAAAGTGTGTGGACGTACTACTTATTTCTGAACAGAACGTGACGGTTCCTCTACGAGCAAGTTTTCTAGGCGACATCACATGCTATAGTTTGGACCATGGAAAATGGTGGCCGCGACAAACTTAGAACTCCTCCTGCAGCGAAGCCTTTCTGTAGCTGGAAGTGTAAGACACCTTCGTGATGGCCGATCCGAATTGCTCGTTACCAACTTCAGCAACGAGTATCGAAACCTTTTCCGTGGCACTTCGATAGCGTTTCCCCACAAAGTAGCAAGTGTCACCAGCTGGCTCACGTCAGAACTACTGGATACTGCAGACACGTCAATGAGTAATATTCACATCAATTCTTATCATTGCACCGATAACAAGACTGCGCTACTAGTGCTCTTGTTCGAGTTCTGGTTTTGCTTTTCAAGGTCCGTAAAGATCCACCAGACGTCCCTCGCTCAACATAGAATAATCACGTGCGAAGACGCACGCCCGATACAGCAGCACCCTTACCGCGTGTCGGCTAAAAAACGTGAAGCGATACGCACGCAAGTCCGCGAGATGCTTGACGTTGGAAGTTATGAACCTTCCAACAGCCCGTGGTCTTATCCAGTCGTCCTTGTCAAAAAGAAGGACGGGTCGCTACGCTTCTGCGTCGACTGCCGAAAGCTTAGCAACGTGACCAAAAAGGATGTGTACCCGATGCCACGTATCGACGAATCACTGGATAGACTTCGTCGTTCCGATTTTTTCACTTCTCTCGATCTCGAAAGCGGGTACTGGCATACTGAGGTAGATCAGCGAGACCGCGAGAAAACAGCCTTCGTGACTACAGACGGCCTATACCTATTTCGAGCACTTCCTTTTCGCTTGTATTAAGCACCGGCAACTTTCCAGCGAATGATGGACACCTTCCTCACAGGGCTCAAGTGGTAGACTTGTCTGGTCAACCTTGGTGATGTGGTGGTCTTTTCTGCCACATTGAAGAAGCCCTTTCACCGCCTGCGCAGGGTGCTGGAGGCTATCCGATCGGCAAACCTCACACTAAGGCCACAGAAGTGCCCCTGCGGCTATGAGCAACTCAAATTTCTTGGACATGTAGTTAGCGCCGAAGAGGTCCGGCCCTATCCAGACAATTACGCTCAATAAACGGAAAGTGAAACTAAAACAAGTTTGCCGCTGTTGCCGAATTACCAGCTCCTGCTGATAAGAAAGCCGTCCAGTGCTTTCTTGGTTTGTGCGCCTACTATCGCCGGTTCATTCATGGCTTTTCCCAGATAGCAGAACCCCTGACTCGTCTCACAAGGGACGACACGCCGTTTGTCTGGGGAAACCAACAACAAGCCGTATTTGCTGAGCTGCGACAGCGCATGCAATAAGCGCCAATTCTTGCTCATTTCGATGATGATGCTGACACGGAAGTTCATACTGACGCTAGTAAGATTGGTCTCGGTGCAGTGCTCGTTCAGCGTCAAGATGACATCAAAAAAGTGATAACCTACGCCAGTCGCTCTCTATCCCGAGCCGGGGTGAATTATTCTACTACGGAGAAAGAGTGCCTCGTAGTCGTGTGGGCAATCACGAAGTATCTCCCGTAACTTTATAGTCGTCCCTTCAAGATGGATTCATGGATGGATTAATGTGGCTGTACCTTTTATATCAGGTGGCAGCTAACGACATCTAGCTGTACGAATAGATGGATGGATGGATGGATGGATGGATGGATGGATGGATGGATGGATGGATGGATGGATGGATGGATGGATGGTCAGATGGATGGATGGATGGATGGATGAATGGATGGATGGATGCATGGATGGATGGATGAATGGATGGATGGATGCATGGATGGATGGATGTGGCTGTACCCTGTAGAACGGGCGGCGGCTAACACCACCTAGCCTTAATAGTTAGTGAACTAAACAATAAATATATCTTCTTTTCCATTTAAATAGGGAAGTTGAGGACTGGTACATTGCAGTGAAGTGTTTTATTTTCACTCGTGCCTTGACTTTAGCCACCAATGAGATAATTTTCTTTGAGTTAACTCTACCCGCTTAAAGTCTATTTTGCCATCCCAGTCCTTAAACCCCAGTGCTTTGAAAAACTCTGCCCCGTCATTCTGAACTATAGGGTGAAGCCCTTCACAGCACATGACCAAGTGTTCGGCAGTTTCCTCCTCCTTTTCACATGCACGGCATACCGCATTTTTCATTTCATTTCATTTATTTATACTGTTAGCCGAGAAGTGGGCCGTTACAGGGTGGAAGTACAAACAATTATTTGCGAAAAAGAAGTACCGTACAGGTCTCGAGATAATTTCTCGGTATTATTGTGAGCAGCAACTCGAAGTTATACATAACAAGAAATGGAACACACATGCAATGCAATACATACGCGCAGAACAGCACATGACGCATTTGAGGCGGCACTTTTGCACCGCGCTGAAGATTTGAAAGACAACTACTACAGTCTCATGCAACCAACAAAAAGTACACACGCACACCACTGTTATTCAGAAAATAAACGTTTTAGATTCTGTTCAAATGATGTAAGCGAGGAACAACAAATTATAGACTCTGGCAGCATATTCTAATCTTCAATAACACGTGGAAAATAACTAAACTTAAAGCAATCGTTACGTGGGACTAGGGGTGGTATGTACATATTATGGCGATGTCTGGAGTGTTCTTGTGTGTTGACCTGGAAGCAATCTGAATAGTTTAGTTTAAAATGATTATGAATTAACTGGAAGAGGAATTTCAGACGCTCAATCCTCGTCCTAAGTTGAAGACTATCCAGTCCAGCTTTTTTGCAAAGTTCAGTAGGTGAATGATGTCGGCGATATTTATTAAACATAAATCTCGCACCAAGTCGCTGTATTTTTGCTATTTTATTGCAGTTTGTCTTTGTGTAAGGGTCCCAGACAATTTTAGAATATTCGATTATAGGTCTGACAAGGGTTTTGTAAGCAAGACATTTTATATCAGATGGGGCGGTATAAAGGTTACGTCTAAGGCTATACAGTGCCTTGGTAGCCCTGGAGCATACATTATCAATATGAGTGTTCCACCGGAGGTCGGGCGTGAACCATAACCCAAGATATTTATAGTTTTGCACACGCCTAAAGAAAGCATTGCCAATCTGGTAGTTGTAATCTAGAGGTGCTTTCTTTCTAGTTATAGTCATAAAGACTGTTTTTTTCTGTGTTCAAACTCATTTGCCATTCTTCGCACCAATCCTTTATTCTTTGAAGATTGTTGTTTAGATTAACTTGGTCATGTTCAGTCTCGATTATGCTATAAACAACACAGTCGTCGGCAAACAACCTTATCGGAACCGTAACCCGGTTTGGTAGGTCATTTATATATAATAAAAATAAGAGGGGACCCAGCACGCTCCCCTGGGGAACTCTGGAAATAACTGCAACTGCTCTAGACTGTTTATTTTTTATTTGAACAAACTGCTGACGGCAGCTGAGATAGGATGAAAACCATTTTGTCAAGTTGCTATTTTGAAACGTTTCGTCAATTTTAAACAGGAGCTTTGAGTGCGACACTTTGTCAAATGCCTTTGCGAAATCCAAGTATACCACATCAGTTTGACCACGCAAATTGATAGTTTTTGAAAGATCATGAACAAATTCGATTAACTGTGTAGTTGTCGATAAGCCTCGGCGGAAGCCATGCTGCTTCGGAAATAATAGATTGTGCGTATCAAGATAGGACATCAGGTGTTTGTTAATAATGTGCTCGAGTATCTTTGAACATGTACTGATAAGCGAAATGGGACGGTAGTTGCGCTCGTCCCTTGAGGAGCCACTTTTGTGAACAGGGGTAATTTTATCCCGCTTCCACGCTAGTGGAAAAGAGCCACTGCGCAGGGACGACTGAAATATTTTTGTAAGGAAGCGAGCCGCCCATTCAGCGTATCTGTACAGAAATTCGTTTGGTATACCATCAGGGCCGGGAATTTTTCTTGTATTTGTATTAAGTAAAACATTTAGGACACCCTCTTCGCTAATTACCACATCATCGATCGGCCGCTGCAATAATGACGTAGAAAACTCGGACAAAATGCCATTATCATGAGTAAACACAGAAGCAGAAAAAAAAGAATTGAAATCATCAACACGTTGTTGAGTAATTTCAGGTGGCCTCGGGGAGCTTGATGGGGTAGTTATAAAGCGCCAAAACCTTGAGGGGGCTTCCTTCAAATATTTCGTCAATGTCACATTGAAAAAGCGATCCCTGGATTGTTTGATCAGACGTTTCAGATCTTGTTTCATTGAAGAAATGCAAGCTGTTCCTTCAGGGGTATAATTTTTTGCACAATATTTTTGTTTCCGTTTGATTTATTTATTTATTTACAGGTTACTGCTAGCCTGTTTTTTTTTTGCCAGGCTTTGAGCAGGTGTGGGCGATACAAAAGAAGAAAACAGGATAACATACAAGCATAACAATACACTTCTAAGGGTACACTTTGAACCGGAAAAAAAATCATGCCGAATTCAACAGGGCACGAACAACGCATGAGACATCAGAACATTGCACAACATTAGCAGGTAACAGATTCCACTCATGGCACGTACGGGGAAAAAAGGAGTTTTTGAAGACGTTTGTTTTACACGAAAATTCAGCGACTTTCATTGGGCGATTAGATCGTGTTGGGCGGTAAATACTCGGCTGGATGTATGCTTCCTTGTTAATTTGAAGTCTATCGTTATACATCAAATAAAAAAATTTTAGCCGATCATGATAACGTCTTACCGCAAGGCTTTCCAAACCGGCCCTGTGGAGAAGACTCGTAGGAGACGTTTTCCAGCTGTATGAACTGTAAACAAATCGCGCGGCTTTTCTTTGTATGCTCTCAAGCTTATTGGTATTAACTAGAGTGTATGGGTCCCAGATAATTGAAGCATATTCTAATAGTGGTCTGATGTAAGTTTTGCAAGCTAGCAGTTTGGTATCCCGAGAAGCTTTCGGTAACATTCTCCTTAAGTATCCCAGTTTTCGCATTGCCTTTTTCTGAATGTACGTGACGTGCTCGTTCCATTTCAGATCGGATGTGATTAAAACTCCTAAATATTTGAAGCATGATACTTCAGCTAGACTATGATAGTTTATTTGGTACGTGTGCTTCAACGGGGCCTTTTTGCGTGTAATGGTCATTGAAACAGTTTTTTTGTAATTAAGAGTCATCTGCCACCTAGTAAACCATGTTTGTATTTTTTTAAATGACGCGTTTAAGACGGCCTGATCGTTATGGTTGCAGATTTCATTGTAAAGAACACAGTCATCTGCGAAAAGTTTAATTTTTACCGGTATGTCATGTACAATATCGTTAATAAAACGAGAAAGAAAAGTGGCCCGAGAACAGAGCCCTGTGGGACGCCCGAAAGTACTGGCGAGGCCGCAGAACATGCGCCGTTAACGGCTACGCTCTGTTGCCTGTAGGAAAGGTATGACTTAATCCATGCCACTAAAGTTTCATTTTTCAAAATGGCCGTCAATTTACTTAGCAATTTTGAGTGCGACACACGGTCAAACGCCTTCTCAAAATCTAAGAATATGACATCCACTTGCCCCCGTTTGTCCACTGTTGCAGCGAAGTCGTGAACCGTTTCCAGAAGCTGAGTTACAGTGGACCGTCCCCGGCGGAAGCCATGCTGTCGGGCGTCCACAATGCAATTGCTCTCAAGAAATTGTGAAATGTGCTTAAATATGATATGTCCGAGCGTTTTGACACATGTTGAGAGAATAGAAATCGGTCTGTATGACAATAAGTGAGAACGGTTTTCGTTACCTCTCGGTATTGGAGTGATTTTAGCATACACCCAATCCTCGGGAAGTTCAGAGCACTCGAGAGATTTGTTAAATAGTAAACACAAGTACTTCGCGCACCACTCAGCATATCTCACAAGAAAAGCGTTGGGTATGCCATCAACACCTGGGGACTTTTTAACATTTAGATGGAGAAGAAGGGAAAAGACGCCTTCTTCATTGACACACACGTCACTGATAGGAGGCACTTCAATGAAAGAAGGAAATTGCGAGATGTTTCCATCGTCTTCAGTAAACACTGAACAGAAATACCGGTTCAAAGCATCTGCAACATCTAGGCTGTCGTAAACAGGCTCATTGTCTACGTAAAGGCTGATAACAGTGTTCTTTTTCGGTGCGAGATAACGCCAGAACTTGTCTGGAGACGAAATCAAGAATTCTTTTAACGACACTTGCTGATAATGCTCTTTTGCTGTCTTAATTTTGTTTTTCAGTTGCATTCGCAAGTCGTGCATTCTATCAGAGGCAGCTGTTGATGGGCGTTGCTTACATTGCTTTCTTTGCTTTTTTAGTTTTCGTCCCATGCGTACGATTTCTTTATTCATCCACGGATTATCCTGCCTCAGTACTTTCCTCCGGAAGGGTACAAATGTATTCATTGTGTCAAACACTACGCTTTTAAAGAAACCCCAGATGTGGTCAATCGAATATTCTTTTGATCCGCACATAGAAACAAATTCAGGAAACGAGCTGTCAAGCACACCAAGTATGTCTACATCACTAGCACGTGTGAAATCGGGTATTAGACGTTGTTCTTTTGTAGCTTGAAGCGGAGCGTTTAATTGCATAGTGAGGCAGGTGATTTTATGGTCCGATGTACCCTGAAAAACCTCAACTTGGGGATTTCGTCGCATAATGCCGTTATTTACAAGGAACAGGTCTAAAACGGACTCAGCTTCATTTTGCACTCGGGTGGGTGTAGTAACCAGTTGTGTTAAACCATGAAGCACTACGCAGTCAACAAACGGCTCCGAACCAGCACTAAGGGCTTCAGGTACGTCGTTTTGCCAGTCTACGGAAGGGAAATTAAAGTCACCCGCCAGGAGCATATAAGAGGAATGTTTGCCATAGGAGCACAAGAACTCGTTAAATATTTCGACAAACGTGTCGCAGCTAGGAGGGCGATAAAAGGCGCCAATAATGATGTGAATTTCTTCAAATATTGCTTTAACGACGACACATTCTAGTCCATCGATATCGGGTAATCTGACTACACGTAAAGATTCTAAAAACAGAATAGCAACACCACCTCCCCCTCGAGAGCCTCTGTCCTTGCGGTATACCTTGAATCCGGGGGGTGTTATTTCAGAATCGCCAATATCACAGTGTAGCCAAGTTTCAGTTATTATCAAAATATGTGGTTTATACGTGATAATAAGGCTTTCTAAGTCCGCGGTTTTGTTTATTATGCTGAGAGCATTTAAATTCATGCAACGGAGTGTCTTCTTTTTACGCTCTTTAGTAGTTCATTGCGCCGAGTCTGTTCTGGTATTGCGCCGAGAGATAGGAATTCTTTTCGCTTGGGCATTGTCCCATTCAAACATGTCATCGTCAATTTTGATTTTGTTGTGCATGAGCTTTACCTTCTGGCCCGCTTTTTTGGCTTCTTTTGCGCTATCCCAAAGCTGCTTTCTTATTTGCCGGGTAGTGGCCGAAAAGTCCTCCGATACGGATATGCCCCCCCCCCCCCCCTTTTAGTTAAGGGCAGTTTTTCAACACGGCTAATTTTTCGCGGTGATCCATGAACCTCATTATAACCGGGCGTGGCCGGTGAGCAGTTTTGCGTCCCAACCTGTGCATTCTTTCAATTGAACATACCGTGACGTCTTATGTTTTCTGAAATAAGTCTTCGATTACACTCTTAGCGAGCCCTTCTGCTGTCTCGTTCATGACTTCTGGAAGCCCGAACACTATCAAATTATTGCGCCTACTTCTGTCCTCCAGGTCTACCATCTGATTTTCTAATGCCTTTATGCTGTTCTCGAGCTGACTGAACTTATTATGGAATTGTTTGATTACAGCCGTACATTCCTCAACGTTCTTAAGTTTTGTTTCTATAGCCTCAAGCCTATCCTGAATGTTCTTCCGACCATCCAGAATTTCCTTCAGCGCCTCCTCGATGGGAGGCCCTGGGTTGGGCTCTACATCCCCAGAAAGCATTAGGAGAGAAAGGATAACATCCATGGCAAACGAGAAGCATTCACATACGCTGTTTGGGCATGTCAGCTGGAGAAAACATCGATTGCTCGTTTTTACAGACGAGCTTTTTTCACTAACCTGCATTAAGAAGACGAAAGGGTTTGACATCGCTGCTTCCTGCGGCCAGCTGACATGCCCACTGAAGCAGTCTTGCGCACGTTGGGTCTTTATATCGGTCGATGTAGGGGGCGGTGTCCAGTTGAATTCCACGTGGGGTAGTGCATCCCTTGCGCAGTTTCCATGATGCGTGGCGATAAGGTACAGCGGTGAATAGTCGCTGGCCGTCCGTGACGTTCCCAGCAGAAGTATCTGCATTAAGAAGACGAAAGGGTTTGACATCGCTGCTTCCTGCGGCCAGCTGACATGCCCACTGAAGCAGTCTTGCGCACGTTGGGTCTTTATATCGGTCGATGTAGGGGGCGGTGTCCAGTTGAATTCCACGTGGGGTAGTGCATCCCTTGCGCAGTTTCCATGATCCGTGGCGATAAGGTACAGCGGTGAATAGTCGCTGGCCGTCCGTGACGTTCCCAGCAGAAGTATCTGCATTAAGAAGACGAAAGGGTTTGACATCGCTGCTTCCTGCGGCCAGCTGACATGCCCACTTTAGTTTTAGTTTTCTTTTTGTGTGAATGATTTCTCTGGTAATCCAGGGATTGGTTTTACAAATGCGTTTTGTAATCCTGGGTACATAGCTGTCTATGCACTTCCCTACAACAATTGAAAAGAAATGCCATAGCCTATCAGTGCTGCAGTCAGTGTTGTAAAGGACCTGAAATTCATCACAGGACCTTTCAATATAGTCCAAAATAGACACATCATCAGCCGCCATAAAATTCAATACAGTGCTAAGTGTGGGTTTACCCAAGGTGTCTGAGGACAAAGCTAGGTGCGTTACTACCATTCTGTGGTCGGACAGGCCTTCTACAACTTCACAACGGCTGAGTAACGGCAACAGCTTTGGAGACACAAAAACCAAATCAAGGATAGATGACCTTGTAGTCCCTATCCAAGTAAATTCAGTGACACTTTGCGGTAATGATTGATTGATTGATTTGTGGGGTTTAACGTCCCAAAACCACTATATGATTATGAGAGACGCCGTAGTGGAGGGCTCCGGAAATTTAGACCACCTGGACACTTTGCGGTAGCCCGTAGCAGAATGCCAACTCCAGTAGTTGCTCAGCACTTGCAACTTGTTCCGATCCAGGAGACTGGGATAGCCAATTAATATCCGGAAGATTGAAGTCCCCTAATAATAATACGTTATCTTGGAGGCTATAATTAGAATCCATAAAATTTCTTAGCTTTGCGATTATATCCAGGGAGGAATTGGGCGCTCTATAAATCGCTCCAATATACACAGTTCGCTCGCTGAACCCACACCTAATCCACAACATTTCTATGTCACAATTATCATCCAACACTGAAAACCTAATGTTGTCTTTAATAAGAAACGCAACACCACCACCTTTTCCTCGCCGGTCTTTTCTAACAATTATGTAACCTGTAGGTGTTACTTCGAAATCTGCTACATCCGTAGGTAACCAAGTCTCTGTTACAACCATTATATCCGGTTCATGCTCCAGAATTGCGGCTTCAACTGGATCAGCTTTATTCAGCAAACTTCTGGCGTTTACATTATTAACCTTAACAGATGCTGTTGGTCTCGATTTGCGTCAGTCAGAGCTGGTGAGACCTGGGCTAGCATACCTGAATCGCTCTTTGGTAGCCTCATTCCAGCCATAGAGAACGTTGTTTACTTTCAGTTTATCGATGATTAGTTTAACCTTTGCTCCCTTTGCTCTTTCATCCGCTGATGAAATCCATAGTTGTTTTCTGATTTCAACTACTCGTTTAGAGTAATCTTCGCTGATACTGAATTGTGTCCCCTTGAGGTGGCGGCAGTTTTTCAGTATTTTGGTTTTGTCCCTGAAGTCTCCTACTTTCAAGATGACCGGGCGGCTTCTTTCAGGTATTTTCTTTCCTAGACAGTGAATTCTCTCAATGGAGCTACACTTTGAGCCAAGTAATTTGTCAAAGATATCGTCATTCACCTTACTTAAGAGTACTGCCTCATCCTCAGAATCTTCTTCTTCCACTCCGCGTACAATAAGGTTGTTGCGTCTAGAACGATTATCTAAGTCATCGATCTGCCTGGCAAGAGCCGTCAATTCATTGTCATGGCGATCAACACTTGATTCTATCAAAGTAAGCCGGTTCTGTGTTTCACCCAACCCTTCAAGTTGTTTTTCAATAGTCTGGAGCCTAACATGCATGTCAGAAATGCTGGCATCCGTAGATGACTGCTTGACCTGAATTTCATTAACTTTAGCTAGTAGTTTACTCTGGTTACTTAATATTTCCTCCAGCATTTTTTCAACCTCGTGCCCAGGATTTTCCTCTACGTCACCGGACAACTTCAGTAACAGGCTTACAACTGAAACACAGTCGTTTAAGCAACAAAGAACAGTGTGTGGACTCGGCAGCACAATCATCTACACCTTCGTATTTTGCCCAATATTTCTTGGTTCACAATATTCCCATCCTTGCATCAAAAAGCAGAGAACTACCCCGAGAATTATCATAGATCTTTTTCTTGGCGATTTCCTGCTTAAGAGTTCGATAGATCTTTAGGGCGGACTTCTTAATCATGCCAATTCTCCACATCTCAGTCTGCGTTTCCTTCACTTTCTTCTTAACCGATAGTTCTTTTTGGTTTGACCACCTGCTGTTTTCTAAGTATTTACCAGTCAATTACCTGGTTCGTTTTCGCCATTTTGTACGCATTGTTATGTACAAGTAGCTGAAAATCTTCCTAGCCCAACGCTCCTCTCCTATTTCTCTGAATCACTTCTCAAATTTTATTTTGCTGCTAGCTTACCTGCCCTCAAATGATGTTCATCCTAGATGACCTTGTACTCCCCGATTTAGCGTATTCCCGTGAGCTCCTAAAGCAAGCCTACCTATTCAGGGTTGCCTAATTTCAAATATTGCTTGAACTTCTGATCTCACGCACAAGACCGCATTCCCGAACGTCAGCCCAGGAACCATGACCCCTTTCCATATTCTTCTCACAATATCATACCTATTGTAATTCCACAGTGCCCCATTTTTCATCACTGCTGAATTCCTGTTACCTTTAGCCGTCACGTATATTTCGCGTTCCTTTAGGTGCTCGGTCCCATTGCTTATCCAAACGCCCAGATATTTGTATTTATCTGTTATCTCTAGCGTGACTTCCTGCATCCTAAGCTCACAACCTTCATTATCATTAAAAATCATGACTGCTGATTTTTCTTACTGAATCTAAAATCTTACCTATCTCCCTCATTACCGCAGCTATCCATCAATCTTTGCAAATCTTCCTTGTTGTCGGCGGTAAGCACTATATCATCTGCGTACATTAATGCTGGTAGTGCCTGATCGATAAATTTTCTTTGTTTGACGAAAGAGAGGTAGATAGTGACGAACCACCACGCCCTCGGTTGGTTGGCGATCCTGTGTGAGCATCGAAGTGGTGTGCTGTACATTTCTTTCAATATTTTTGTAGTTTTTCCTTCTTTTCGAAGAGAGGGATTTTGCCCCCGGCACGTAGTGGGTTGACGGCAAGAGCGGCTGTAAACCTAGAGGAAAAAAAGAAGATGGCGTGCTTCTTTGCTCGAGAGATAGCAGCAGCTGATGCGTTATCCAACAGCTTGCTATTCGGTGGTTTGTTGAACCACAGTTTCACAAACCCCCCGAAGAGTCGACAATGGCGCCGCCACAGAACGACAAGCGGCCTACCATCGACACCTAGTAGTGGGCCCCAAAACGCCGCTGCTCTGGCTACAACCCACCGTAACACGGGGCGAGCGTGAACGTGGCCGTGAGGGTGCGCCCACTGAGCTAACGTGAGTCTAAGACGTCCAGCATTATTCACGTCGTTGACCACAAGTACCTCGGGTTTGAAATCAAGGCCGAAGCCGAGCCCTTCTACTCTGAAGGACAGCGGGCATGCGGGGGCCACGTCAAGCCAAACTGAACATTTATGTTTTATCACGTCGTTGGTGAAGATAAAAAAGATAAGTACATATTTGAGCACACAACCAAGGAGATGCTGACGACGCTTCTTGATAGCTGGAATTGCTCCGCATCCGCGTATGGTGCAACCGGAGCCGGCAAGGCGTTCACGATGTTGGGTTCCGAGGAGTGTACCGGAGTGGTCTCCCTGACGGCCATTGAGCTCAACCGGCACGTTGACAAGAACCGCTCCGAGAGCCACTCGTGCGACGTGGCGGTCGCCTACCTGGAAGTCTACAACGAGGTCGTACGCAACCTCTTACAACATCTTATCTTACACTGGACATCGAATCACTTCAAAACCGCGCCGCTAGATTTATTCACTGTTCATACTCTTCAACTGTCAGCGTATCTGGATTGAAAGCAGAATCTGGTTAATAGATCGAGAACTTCACCGTCGTATTGCCAGCCTGTCATTGTTCCACAAACTTTTTCATAGTCCCTTGGATGCCCCACCTTATATCGTTCCCGGAACACGCATAGCTCACCGCACGAGCCATTTGTTTCAAGTTGCTCGACCGCGCTCCCGGACATCTACATTTCTGCCTCGTTTCTTCCACGTACCGCACCAGACTGGAACGGCCTTCCCAGTGAAATCCCAACCATTCTCTGCCCATCATCGTTCATAGAAAATATCAATAAGCAATTTTATGTTAAATCTTTGCCTTCTATGTTTTGTGTTTATAATTACCCACCCCTCATGTAATACGCCCTCGCGGATCTTTAATGAAATGAAATAAAATGAAATGAACCTCCTGTGCACAAACGGACCGTCCTTGGTCCGTTTGTGCACAAGGGCATCGCTATCTCAAACTCTTGAAAACACAAGGTGAAAGACTCTGGGGCACTGCTAGAGTTGCTCCTGAAAAGCAACAGGAACAGGTCACAGCACACCACCGATGGCAACTCGGAGTCATCGTGGTCCCATGCAATTTTACAGGTTTACGTCGCGAAGACGGAGAACCTCACCAGCACAAGCAAGAGAATTAGCGTCTCCAAGATGAGTTTTGTCGATTCTCAGACTAGGAGCGTGCCACTGCGGTGAACGCAAGCGTCAAGGACCTTATACGCGAGGGCACCAAGATCAACCTATCACTGCTGGCCCTAAGCAACTGCATCCATTCCCTTTTCAAGAGTGGAGCTCAGTGGGTGCCGTACCAGGATTTGAAGCTGACGCACATCCCGAAAGACTCTTTGGGGGGCAAGTGTGGCACCCTCATAATTGCAGCTGTGTCGCCGTCCAAGCTCAGCTACACCGACACCCACAACACTCTCAAGTACGCCGAGCAGGACATGAAGATTGAACAGCAGGCCAAGAAAAACGTCCTCAACGTCAACGTACTCAAGCCGATGTACAGATCATTTATAGAGGAGTACAAGTAAAAGGAGGAAGGCCTTCAGCGCAAGCTCGACTAGCTCAAAAACGAGAAGTCCGAGCTCGAGGTCTAGGTCGTCGAGTTCAAACAGAGCCTCGCGGCAGTCAAACAAGATGCCCTGCTGCAAGTGCCAAACACTGTTGCCGGCAGCACCACCATAGCTTTGCATAACGATGCTCTGTCAACGACGCTGGACCTCTCTCCGAGCGTGGCGGCGAATAAGCCCAGCGACAACAGCAGGGCGCCCTACCGCCTCGATGCGGCGATAAAGATCTATGCTGTGCGAGCGAAGATCATTAGGCAGATCTGTGAAAACAAGACCATCATTCGGACCAGTGTTGTGAAGAAGAACTGGAAGCAGCAGATTTCGAAGACTGTCAATGCATTCCAGGACTGCAGTGAGACAACATGAAGGAGTACAAATGTCTTGACACTTTTGCAGTCTCAAGCAGCCAAATGTCTTGCTGTAAAGGAAATGTTGAGGCTCTTCACAACAAACGAAGGCAAAGTTTTGAGTGCAGCCAAGACCTCATGGATGAGGCTTCCGCTGCCGGTGGCTAGGAAGCTGTGCAAGCGGAGAACACCAATCTGGAGCTGGTGGTGGAGCGAACGGAGATGCAGGGTAAGCGACAGATGTTCGCCAAGCTCACCGAACTTCTGAGTCGGAAGTGCAGCCAATGGGAGGACCTGAGCAGTGTTACAGTTCCCCATCTGGGCAGCCGTTACATAATCCTGGAGGCCAAGAACTGCTGCAGCTCGGACCAAAGAGATGTCCACGGAACCATTATCAAAAAGTCCAATGGTCCCGATGTCACATGAGTGGATGAAGAGAACGAGATCTCAAAAGGTCAACTGGATCTCGCAAGTCTGCTCCACGCTCCCGATTGGTGACTGGCCACCACATTGGGGTCACCACAGCCTTTATGTGCTCGAGAATCATGGCGCACACTATTTTCGCGTGTCGCGCTCGATAAAAAATTTTACTTTATGTCTTTGTTTGAAAATAGCGTTCACATGCATTATCATGCAGCAGGCTGGCTACGGAGTATCACTGTGCTATAGCAATATCATTGGAGACATATCAGGCATGTTGAATGATTTAAGCACCATGTTGATTAATATTTTTACCTTCTGTCCTGCCATTTTTCTCATTATGAACAACTGTATTATCCATCACTATAATATATAAAGTCTTATTCAACGCGGACTCACACTGTTTTAAACTTGTCTGCTCTATTGGACCAGTTCCTATCCCCTGGCCGGTGATCGCGTGCACGTTTTCGCGGCAGAAAAAAAGACATTATTGAAAAGAAAACACTATTGTTTATGAACCAAGTTAATTTCATCTGTGGGATATAAATCAGTGTACAGAACACAGAGCTTAGTGCACGTGACTTTTTTTCTTTTGGTTAGCCTCGTTTTTAAATGAGTGCAGCGAGTTAAGCAATACAAGTGTTTAAGTGATCGCGTTAACATAATGACTTCCTCAAACAAATCGGCCTGTAACATTTTCTCAATATTTATACATGTGTGCAACAGGCCGTGAGTACGATAGCCGTTTAAAAAGACGCGCCTGCATCTTTCAACGGGAAGGAAGGGACACTCGAGTAAATCTGTCACAGAGGGGGGGGGGGCGTATCGCGTGAAGGTTGCGTAATTGTTGCGTAATTGGGAATGGCTAATTGTCATTTCGTCGTTTATATCTATATTGATTGAATGAAAAAGAAGCGTTGACTTGAACGAGTGATGGGACGCTGATGTTGGGTTGTGCCCCACTACGGCTTGAAGATACTTTTGTTTACATCGAACCTACTCGAGTCAATCAAAGGGTCAAGTCAACCGAAAGCCAAGTAAAGACGCCTTTGACTGAATTCCGTATGCGCAATCGAGTGCCTACATATATAGGGTGGCCAGTAAACGGTTGCGGGGAAGGGGCATGGTGAAAGTTTTGCGGGTGTATAGGCACTTTGGAAGTACTTAAACAGTACTGGCACAATAATGCACTTGGAATAGCATAAAGGCAGCCGTCCCATGCAGGCTTACGTCGCGCTATGCACTCTTTTTATTTGAAAAGCCTGCTCACGCTTAGTCAAAAAACACACAAAGGACATTAGCTACAAATACCAAAGAGGAGACCGGGCGGGGCATTTGTCCGCAAATTATGCAAGACTAGATCCGCCGGCTACCTGCAACTTCTTAACCTTAGCCTTAACCTAAACGGGTGTCTTCCCGTGCTGGCACGATACGCGAGCACGGACAGGTGGATTGTCGACGGCGCTGTCGACACCGGAACCACGACATCGTGCGATAAAGAAACGTTCCGCATTTAAAATTGGTGTTCTCAAACGACTGAATTAGATGGCACGTACTCTCCGCCTGACAGGTAAAGGAGACCACCATCTGTGCACCCACCAGCAGAATGTGTGTGTCCTTTTTTTTTCATGCTGAGGCAAGCTACTTTTCATATAGTTCCCAGTTGATGCCAAGAAAATGCTCCGCTGTCACAAATAGCGCACAACGTAACAAAGTGGACACCCCTTATTCAACGCCAACTCTTGGTAATATATGAGCTTACGTCTCAAAAAACTCTTCGCAAGCCAGTGCTCAGGACAGATGCTTTTTCTGTTGATGACCTGTACCTGTGGGCTTCGCGAATAGAAAACTTTTGATTCAGATAAATTGCAAAATAAATAGCATAGTTACAACGAACAGAATATAAATAGCATAATATTCAAATAGTAAGAGAAGGATTTTCAGAACAGTTGCTTCAAAAATATTTAATGTGGAATGAACAGTCAGAAACATTAACAGAAGGATCGTTACGAATTATTTCAATCATTAAAACGTCATTATTAGAATAACTGGGGTAAACTCGTGTAAGCAGTGTCAGCCAATGAAAAAAATATAAGGTTTTCACAAAAATACAGCGGTTAATTCAGAATTCAATAGGGTTTTTTGTTGCAACATTTTAAACATCATCCTTATTGCCACCTCGTGTTCTGTGCCAGTGAATAGTGAGCCAGTTCTATCCCAGTGACCGAAGAAGACGAAGACGAGTATCCCGTGCCAGGTTTCAAAGGCTGGCACGGATTTTCCTTTGTAATGAGCATTCTCCAGATGTTATAGTTTGTCAAGAAACTTGGCTCTACCGAGGAAATATTTTAGCTTACTAAAACTACAAAGCATTTCGCTTAAACCACCCTCTTCTAGGTGGTGAGTTATTAGTGCTTATCTCTTCAAAAATTGAGCATCGGGTAAAAGTTACAGGTCAATTGATGAAGTTAGAAAGTAATATTTTTAGAATAGATATCTGTCTTCTGTGACACCTTCACTTTTCGTTAGTAAACGCTCATATTGCATCAGGTGCTCACAATTCTGGTGTTTAAGATATTGTAATTTCGTCTTGCAGAAAAGACATATAATGGAAGGAGCCTACAATTCTCATCACCATTCGTGGGCATATATAGAACAGATATGAGCGGAAAGCGTTTGTGAGATTTTGTTGCTAAAAGTAATTTAACATGCATTAATCTGTAAACCCCCAATGTTGTGTGCAATAGTCTCGTTCTGCGATAGATCTTGCTTCCTGTAGTCCGAGCCTGTGTATTTCTACATGGTCTACTTTGAACTCGCGTACAAATAGCGACAATTTTCCTGTATTGTTAGAGCTTGTATGTCTGGTGACTTCAGTAATCAGGCAGCCCACTTCTCGCAACAAGTTCAATACATTGAACATACCCTACGTGTGTCTTTTTCAAAACGAACCTGGGTAAATGAAGAGCGAAATGTTATCAACTTCCACGATGTTATAAAACAATATTTAAATAAAGCCAAATTCACAGTTCAGGTCTCGAAATAACGTACATTCAATCATACGCGTAACTCTGATTGTTCACATCATTACAGGCTAAGAAAAGCGGCGAGGCGAAAACTACTGTATAATCAGTGCCCTAGAAACTGGAGCGATTATAAATTTTCGGCTGCAGTTTTTAGGCAAACAGTTGCCGCGGCCAAGGATAACTATGACAGCCAACGTTCCTAGTTCCTTTTAAAGCCTGGCCTCGGGAAATCGCTTTTCAACTTCTACAAAGCCAAGAAAGTATTCCCACCACCAATAAACCTCTAATCGATAGCCCCAACGTGAGGTCAGTTGCCTACTTTTCTCGAAAATATTGCCCAATGTCAGGAAGGCCACTTCACGGCTGCTCACTTTTACCACTCGTGGTGCTCTGTTAACAGCGATAACTTTGGCGAGGTTACAGCGTCGGAAATAGCACATGTGGTGAAAATGTTGCCCAATTTTGCTCCAGGTTCTGATGCAATAACTGCATCGATAATATAAATTATCCATGAAGTGTTACTACAGAATTTACTTGTAATAGTTAACCACTCCTTTGAACGTTCGTTGGTTCCACCTGAGTGGAGAATTGCGAAAATTATTCCTTATTAAAGAAACATGGAGCTGGGTTTATTTGGATAACAGAAGGCCTATTTCACTCACATCTAATGTGCTGAAACTGATCGAAAGAATTCTACAATTTAGGCTAGACTACTGGTTGGACGAAAACACAATTGTAAGCTCATGCAAAATTGGATTCAGACATGACTGCTTTATTTGGTTTGCCCACGTTGATTTGGAAAGCAGGATACAAATAGTTCGTTCTAAGAAACACATTTCCGCCTTTGTACCCCAAAACATTGCAATTGCTTACGACAGTAGGGAACAACTTAAACTAATATATTTGCTAATTCACGTCGGTTTACTAAATTACTTCGCGGCGTGGGCTTACTTCTTATTAGAAGGTACTTCGCGGCATGAGTTTACTCCTTTCTAAAAGATAGAGAATTCTATTGCTCTCAAGCTGGCGTGTCATATTCAAAGTGTAAACAAACTAGAGGTCTCCCCGAAGTTTCCGTAGTGTCACCAATATATTTAATATTTTATTGTGCACAATGCAGTGTAGAATAATTTAGAGGTGTACGTATACGCTGACGACATCGCATTTTTTTGCTACAGCTACAGCTGTACATACAATATATCAGATTCTACCGTTTTATAGGAACGCTCTGGACACATGGTTAGACGACACTGATGTATCATTAAAATCAGGACAAGTGCAATCGTATTGTTCCTCATAAGTGTTCCAGTGCCAATTTCCATACTTTACAGATAGGACTTGCTCCCACAGGGGCAATCGATTTAATTCTTAGCATTGACTTATACTAACAACCTAAATTGCATTCTCAGTAGAAAATATGTGTGGAAATTTTGAAGCGTTATTGTGTAACCGCTCACTTTTGCACCAGCGTTGTTTTTGTTTTCTGAAGAAAGAGTAAAAAAGGAGTGTGGCTTGTTCGGTGTAGTTAGCGGAGACCGATCAGAGAGAGTGTGCCTATACCAGGGCGGATACCAGGGTGGATATCACCACATTCAATTAGAACATGTTCCATCATTTCCTTAACTCACTCACATAATCTACATTGTTCTTCTTCCTTACTGAATCTCGCTGTATGCCTATGCTTTTATAGGCAACCACACTTGCTTCAAACAGGAATGCGCTTCCTCTTGAATTATCATAAAATGTCTGCCACCTTATTTCGTTCTTGCCCTTTCAGTAGTTACTGAGAGCAGCTAGGCCTCTTTTCCATCGCAGACATCCAATAAATCCTCTTTACCTCTTACTATTGACCAAATGCTTTTTTCTTGTGGGGTCGCCAACACTTGCAGTCGTGTATTTACTGGTTCTTTTTATCTCCTGTGTGCCCACGCTGTTCCTATTCTAATACCTGAACACCTTCCCTGCCCGTCTACCCTCCTTTATTTTCTAAGCCTCTCTTCAAGTGTAATTTTTCTGAAACTCCCTTACTTCAAAGCCTGTCCACCCCCTCTCCCCTTTTACAGCTTCATTTGTCGTATTCCTGTTAGCGCCAACCCAAGGCGTCCACATTTCCTTTATTTACACCATTCCTTATTTCACTTCTAACTTCATGCACACCACTGAGTTCCCAAATGTAAGCCCTGGAATCTTTACGCCTTTCCACAGACATCGAAGCACTTGATACCTATTATAACCCATAACACTCTGTGCTTCATTGTTGCAGCATTCCTCTTTCCCTTTGCTGGCGATGTTCTGTCCATTCCGTGACTCCATATGTCTATCTCCCTCATTCACCCATACTCAGTGGGACTTGTACTCGCTTACCCTAGGCATTTTTTGGCCGTTTACTGAGACTGTCCCAAAACGAGCGCTCAAAAACGGACGCGCCGCCAAATTCTCGCGACGAAGCGCCGAGAGGTCAACGATAAAAAAAAACAAGTATCCAAAGATGCCCCGGGGCGCGCGTCCTTCTCCCCTCGGAAGCGTGGGTTCGCCGACGAACCTCCTCTCATCGGCACCCGAGCAAGCCCTGGAATGTTCTAGATGGAAAGGGGCGGGGTGATGCCGGGTTGCGTCATCCGTCACGGACGGCCCTCGTACCATCTCGCGCTTTCCCCCAGACTTCGCTGCGCATCGCGCCCACGAAATGATGAGAATTTTCTGGAATCGCGCGCGGAAGGTATTTAACCGAGCAGCAGAGATGGGAGATCAGGAAAAGAAGGAAGTTAACGCCAGAGTGCGTAGGGTATCCCGCCGCGTCTGTTGGTGAAGGTTTTGTCCGTAGTGACAAAGCAGAAGAAGAAAGTATGCGCCAGAGAGCGTAGGGTGTACCGCCTCGTGGGCGAAGCCTTTTGTCTTTCGTGACAAAGGAGGAGAAGAAGAGGATTTCCACCTGAGGGGTGAAGGCCCGAGCTACAGGCAAGAGTGTGTGTCTACCACTATCGAGCGAAGACGCGTGGCAACAGCTGCGTGTGTGAAGCCGATGTGTTTCCGGCGAAGAAGTTTGAAACTTAGAGAGTGGCCAATTGAAGACGCGAGGTTTCCTGGAAGAGAAACTTCGGGGGCAGCGGAACGACAACAACGCTGGACTTTGAGTGAGTGATTCTCGGAAGAGTATCGTTCAGAGTTTTGTTCCAAGATCTTTGGACTGAATAAGTTTTCTAACTCCTTAGTCTTTAAGTGTCTTGGTTGTTCGATGCATACGACTGCATTGTAGTGCGTATTGTGGTCTGTGTCCGTTGTTTCGAGTGTGGCTGATTGTACTGTGTTGTACGTTGTTTGATTGGTGACGTATGGTATTCAACTATTGTTGAGTGTGCATACTTGTGTATCGTTTTGATCTGCCATAATTGAGAATACAATTTTGTTTTGTTTAACAATTCTCAGCTCTGACTTGTTCTTTGGGCCACAGCTGGCGTCCGCTAGCGCGCCAAAAAGGACCACTTCTAAATTGTCCACGCTTTCGTGGGGCGGTTCAGGGGGCCGATACTTCGGTACTCGGAATTAGCCTGGCGATCGCCTCCCGAATTAACGGGACTTGTGACAGGTAATCTGGCGTCCGCGACGAGGACGTTTTGGTGCACAGTGTGTCCAAGGTAGTGAGAAAGAGCCTCGAGTTGTTGATACTGCTATCGGAACGATTTTGTGTGTTGTGCAGTGTTCTCGTTAACGAGTGCAGGGGAGTATTCCGATAGACTGATTTAGGCAGATACTTTTTGCACGCGGCAAGACTTTATTTGCGAGACACCATGGATCTCGAAAAGTTAGTAGCTCTTGGTGAGAAGATGGGTCTTTCTGGCGCCGAACTACGGAAGTGGGTAAGCCAGAAGGAGAAAGAGGCGGTGGAGAGAGAGAGGTTGGCAGCTGAGAGGGCCAAGGAAGAAAAAGCAGCTGATTTGGAGAGAGAAAAGTTGGCAGCTGAAAGGGCGAGAGAAGAAAGAGCAGCAAAGGAGCGACAGCTGAAAGAAGAAAAAAAGACAAGGGAGTGACAGCTGAAAGAAGAAAGAGAAGCGGAGATGGCTGAAAGGGAACGACAGCGGCAGCACAAGATGGAACTAGAGCGGCTCCGTTTGCAACAGCGAAGTGAAACTCCCGTCCAAGCTAGAGTTGAAAGCAGCCAACGGGAAGATCATGGCTTCCGCTTGAACCCAAGCAAGCTGCTCGTAGCGTTTGATGAAAGGAAGGACGACCTTGACGCGTACCTTCACAGATTTGAGACGATTGCAAGGAGCCAGAATTAGCCGGAACATCAATGGGCAACTGCTTTGAGTACTTGCTTGAGTGGTGAAGCGCTCAGTGTGTACGGTAGGCTGACGCTTACCGATGCAGCCAACTATGCAAAGGTGAAAACTGCTTTGCTGAAGCGATTTAGATTTACTGTGGAAGGTTTCCGGGACAGATTTCGGACAGGAAAGCCAGCTGATGGTGAGACGGCTACGCAGAACGCCGCCCGACGTAGCCATTATTTCGACAGATGGATTGAACTTTCAGGAACAGCGCAGGAGTACGATGAGCTTAGAGAGCTCCCAATTAGAGAACAATTTCTTACTAGTTGCCACCCAAGTCTGTCGCTGTACTTGAAAGAGAGGAAGGCTGAGTCACTTGAAGGAATGCTTGAGTTGGCTGATCAATTCTTGGAAGCGCAAGGTGGCACAAACTTGGCCAGAGTCAAGAAGGAGTGTCCCGAAGATTCGAAGAAATCGGCACCCGAACAAAAGAAGCGTGCTACGGAGAGTGTTCCGCGATGTTTTCTGTGCAACCGAGCGGGTCATCGCGCGAAAAACTGTCAAAGGATCTTTACGAGCCCTACGGCAGTAAAATGTTTTAAGTGTGGTCAGACTGGGCACAAAGCAGACGCATGTCGAAACGTAGCGAGTCAAACTCACCAGGTATCCTGTGTGCTAGCAGCAACAAAATCCGATGATAAGGCCGTCACAGATGGATTCGTAGAGTTGAAAAGTGGGGAGAAAATTCCTATTGTGGGTGCGGTAATGGCAAAACAGCCAACCAGTGTTTCGAAGGGAATGCCAACGCTGCCTGGAAAAGTCGCAGACAAAAAGATTACGGTGTTAAGAGATACCGGCAGCTCCACTGTTATGTGCTGAGAAATCTGGTACGGGAAAGTGAGTTAACAGGCAAAATGAAACCGGTTTGCCTAATTGACCGTACGGTTCGGATGCTTCCCGAAGCAGAGATTGAGGTGGAAACCCCGTACTTCAGCGGGAAGGTTACCGCTCTATGTATGACGACCCCCCTGTACGACGACCTCGTCATCGGAAACATCGACGGGCTGCGAGGGCCGAATGATACAGAATGTTTGGGGGAAGACCCGAAGATGGTGCCCCCGCTGACACAGGGACCACGAGATTCAGCGGAGAACAATCCTGCGAAGGATTTCACTCGAGCCCAAGGTGAAGCCCGGGTGCAAGAGACAGCGAATGAGAACATGATCGTATTGAATGAGTTTACGTGCTGGGCAGCTGGACTTACGTCGGCTCGACCTCAACTGACCGACAATGTAAAGGTGACGGACTCGGCCAGCCAGGCCCCATGTCATGACATGAACAAGCGGATGACAGGATCGGTTGAACGTTATGACCCGTTAACGGTGTCGAAAGGGACAACGATGGCTGCGACGCCGCCTCAGATACCGTCGTTGGAAAGGGCTCATCGGAACAGAGACAAGAACAATAAGAGATCGAGAGAGCACCACAAGAAAGGGCGCAAGCGCAGCTCGAAGTACTTAGGATAGGAGCTGAGGTCAAATCGAAATGCGTTTGGCTGTGTTGTTATTGTGTTATGCTGTGTCACAAGTGTCGAAGTGTTTGTGCTGTGACGTGATGTATAGTATTGTACAATTGTTGTAATGAGAGAAGTTTGTACATTTGTATTGTTTGGAATATGTGGTGGAGTGTTGTACTCATGTACCTGTGGTTATATTTAAGGTGTTGTGAGATTGAAATACAATGTACAATTGTATTGAGTGATCTATTGTAAATTTGACGTGTCTTAAGCAACGGACTATGTTACAGTCTCTGAGAGTGCGGGGACTGTTCGCGCTCGTTTGTGTGGTTTTGAATATTATGAGAGAATATTCTTAAAGTGGGGGGCAGTGTGACAAATCGAGCGCTCAAAAAAGGACGCGCCGCCAAATTCTCGCGACGAAGCGCCGAGAGGTCAACGATAAAAAAAAACAAGCATCCAAAGACGCCCAGGGCGCGCGTCCTTCTCCCCTCGGAAGCGTGGGTTCGCCGACGAACCTCCTCTCATCGGCGCCCAAGCCAGCCCTGGAATGTTCTAGATGGAAAGGGGTGGGGTGATGCCGGGTTGCGTCATCCGTCGCGGACGGCCCTCGTACCGTCTCGCGCTTTCCCCAGCCTTCGCTGCGCATCGTGCCGACGAAATGATGAGAATTTTCTGGAATCGCGCGCGGAAGGTATTTAACCGAGCAGCAGAGATGGGAGATCAGGAAAAGAAGGAAGTTAACGCCAGAGTGCGTAGGGTATCCCGCCGCGTGTGTTCGTGAAGGTTTTGTCCGTAGTGACAAAGCAGGAGAAGAAGAAAGTATGCGCCAGAGAGCGTAGGGTGTACCGCCTTGTGGGCGAAGCCTTTTGTCTTCCGTGACAAAGGAGGAGGAGAAGAAGAGGATTTCCACCTGATGGGTGAAGGCTCGAGCTACAGGCAAGAGTGTGGGTCTACCGCTATCGAGCGAAGACGCGTGGCAACAGCTGCGTGTGTGAAGCTGTCGTGTTTCCGGCGAAGAAGTTTGAAACTTGGAGAGTGGCCAATTGAAGACGCGAGGTTTCCTGGAAGAGAAACTTCGGGGGCAGCGGAACGACAACAACGCTGGACTTTGAGTAAGTGATTCTCGGAAGAGTATCATTCACAGTTTTGTTCCAAAAGCTTTGGACTGAAAAAGTTTTCTAACTCCTTAGTCTTTAAGTGTCTTGGTTGTTCGATGCATGCGACTGCATTGTAGTGCGTATTGTTGTCTGTGTCCGTTGTTTCGAGTGTGGCTGATTGTACTGTGTAGTTTGTTGTTTGATATGTGACGTATTGTATTCAACTATTGTTGAGTGTGCATACTTGTGTATCGTCTTGATCTGCCATATTTGAGAATATAATTTTCTTTTGTTTAACAACTCTCGGCTCTGACTTGTTCATTGGGCCAAAGCCGGCGTCCGCTGGCGCGCCAAAAACGACCACTTTTAAATTGTCCACGCTTTCGTGGTGCGGTTCGGGCGGCCGATACTTCGGCCCTTGGAATTAGCCCGGCGATGGCCTACGGAATTAACCGGACCTGTGATAGAGACCACCTGGTCTTTGTGATCGTGGAATACAATTAATCCACATTTTGTTTCACCAAATCCTGGTCCTATAGAGCCTCGCCTTCCTTTCCACATATATCTACGCTGGCACTCACACGACAATATATATACCAGTCGCTGTATATCGTTTTGACAGTCCGCTAATAAGACGGTGGTGGTGGTGGTGGATGTGCCCTTACAAATATGTTTAGTAACGATAAGTTGACTGTTCAAAAACGATCGTCACTAGAGTCTACCAACACTCAAATAAGTGTCTACCAACTGTCTTTAGACTGCTTTACCAAAAATTTGTCAAAGCTCTGACTGCAGTTGGCCACCAACTTTAAACAGAATCTTGTTCATATAAACTGTTTGGGGACCACGAAGTAACGCCCCATCCACAATTTTCAATTGATGCCCTCGTAACATTCTCACAATAGAATGACTGTACGTGAGCATTCTGTTGACGATCATGTAACCTGTGTTTCAATAGTCTGTTAGCAGTTGGTTAGAAGCGTTCTGTTGAAGGATGCCCATACTCGCTTCGTAAATGGTTGTGGGTATGTCTATGCTGTTTACCGACCCACAGTGACTCAGGACGCCGTATGGAGGACTCTGGAACACATTGCCCGATGGACGTGATTAGCATTTCTTCTCCGCCGAAGTACGACCACCCCCCCCCAAGCTCGAGGACCTTTCCAATGAACAGGAAAACACCGTAAACGCTGAATCACAACGACGGTTACGAAAACTCCTTACCAATGCGTGCCTTTCGGCAACATGCGTATGCGTGTATGTGTAAACGTATGGTAACGAGTTTCTAGTAGAGGCTAACGCAATCTGGAAAATGCATGAGTGGGGAAAATGGGTGGAGTGTTGTAGAAGAGATTTTTATTGAATATACTCGACACTGCTGACTACCGCTGCAGGACAACGTATGCGGAAGCCTTAAAGCGCTAGGCTGCATTGCCGCCATTGTTCGTTCATCCTGTTCCTGTT
The DNA here is from genome assembly GCA_013436015.1 of Rhipicephalus annulatus. NCBI lineage: Eukaryota > Metazoa > Arthropoda > Arachnida > Ixodida > Ixodidae > Rhipicephalus > Rhipicephalus annulatus. The sequence goes on from WOVY01001484.1 coordinate 100,422, forward strand.
TCACTCCAGTCAGCGCAGCACACACCGTAGTACGAAGTCACGTGCAGGCCACTGTCCTTGCCCTCTGTCCGTTTCGCTTCTGTCGCTCATCTTTCGGTGCAACCAGTCCAGGACAACAATCGGCACACCTCTCCTCGAAAGTCGGAAGTTTGGCGCACACCTGATCGCTGGCGTTGATGCTTTTCCTGCGGAGAAGCTGGTCACTTGTACCGCCAGTGCCCATATAGCCGCCTTGGCGTTCGCGACTTCTTTGCGTACTCACCGCCACGCCGTTACGGCCAACGACCATGCGACATCGAGAACTGTCTCTCCCAGCAGCATGCATCACCGTCTGCCGGGCGCCAGCGTGCTCGCCATCGCCGAGGCGAATTTCATCACCACCGCAGCGGTATTCTACCGCACTGTCTCCCAGACCCACCGGGACAACTAGCCAAAGCGACCTCCGCGGGCGGGTCGCTGAACGCCGAGGCGCTAAAGACCTCTTATTCACACAGAACCGTGCAGAAACTGGTCCGACATCACCCGCTGCTGCACAGGATAGCCGGCTTTCACTCGACATAGCAGTGACAATTGGTGGTTGTGGAGGGAATGCCTTAGTGGACACCAGCGCAGGCTATATTGTAGTGAACGGGAAACTGAAGACAATGCTGAAGATAATAATCGCGCCGTGGCATACCTCGCAGGATCGGACAGCTGGTGGTCACGTCGTTATACCACTGGGCGCCTACGCAACTGCAGTGCAGTGCAAAGGGTATAACTTCGTAGCAAGCTCTCTTGTTCTAAGCGAATATTCCCGTGAAGTCATTCTTGGAGGTTATGTTCTACAGGAAAATGGCACTATCATTGATCTGCAAGAGTGCCGCGTCACATTCTCCATTTAGCGAGCAATCAACGGGTAGGATAACGAAAGGCGTGTGGACGTACTACCTTTTTCTGAACAGAGCGTGACGCTTCCTCTACGAGCAAGACTTCTAGGCGACATCACATGCTAAGGTTTGGACCATGGTGAAATGGTGGCCGAGACAAACTTAGAACTCCTCCTGAAGCAAAGCATTTCTGTGGCTAGAAGTGTATTACACCTTCGTGATGGCCGATCTGAATTGCTCGTTACCAACTTCAGCAACGAGTATCGAAACCTTTTCCATGGCATTTCGATAGCGTTTGCCCACGATGTAGCAAGCGTCAGCAACTGTCTCACGTCAGAACTACTGGATACCGCAGACACGTGAAAGAGTAATATTGACATCAATCCTGATCGGTGCACCGATAACAAGACTGCGTACTTAGTGCTCTTGTTCGAGTTCTGGTCTTGCTTTGCAAGTTCTTTAAAGATCCGCCAGACGTCCCTCGCTCAACACAGAATAATCACATGCGAAGACACAGGCCCAATACAACAGCACCCTTACCGCGTGTCGGCTAACGAACATGAAGCCATACGCACACAAGTCCGCGAGATGCTTGACGTTGGCAATCATGAACCTTCCAACAGCCCGTGGTCTTATCCAGTCGTCCTTGTCAAAAAGAAGGACGGGTCGCTACGCTTCTGCGTCGACTGCCGAAAACTTAACAATGTGTCCAAAAAGGATGTGTAACCGATGCCACGTATCGACGAATCATTAGATAGACTTCGTCATTCCGATTATTTCACTTCTCTCGATCTCAAAAGCGGGTACTGGCATACTGAGGTAGATCAACGAGACCGCGAGAAAACAGCCTTCGTGACTACAGACGGCCTATACCAATTTGAGTACTTCCTTTTGGCTTGTATTAAGCACCGGCAACTTTCCAGCGAATGATGGAAACCGCCCTAACAGGGCTCAAGTGGCAGACTTGTCCTGTTTACCTTGGTGATGTGGTGGTCTTTTCTGCCACATTCGAGATGCATTTTCACCGCCTGCGCAGTGTGCTGGAGGCTATCCGATCGGGAAACCTCACACTAAGGCCACAGAAGTGCCCCTGCGGCTATAAGCAACTCAAATTTCTTGGACATGTAGTTAGCGCAGAAGAGGTCCGGCCCTATCTAGACAATTACGCTCAATAAAGTGAAACTGAAAGAAGTTTTCCGCTGTTGCCGAATTACCAGCTCCTGCCGACAAGAAAGCCGTCCCGCACTTTCTTGGTTTGTGCGCCTACTATCACCGGTTCATTCATGGCTTTTCCCAGATAGCAAAACCACTGACACGTCTCACAAGGGACGACACGGCGTTTGTCTGGGAAAACCAAACACAAGCCGTAATTGATGAGCTGCGACAACGCATGCAATAAGCGCCAGTTCTTGCTCATTTCGGTGATGATGCTGGCACAGAGGTTCATACTGACGCTAGTAAGATTGTTGTCAGTGCAGTTCTCGTTCAGCATCAAGATGACATCGAAAGAGGAATAGCCTACGCCAATCGCTCTATATCGTGAGCCGAGGTGAAATATTCTACTACGGAGAGAGAGTGCCTCGCAGTCGTGTGGGCAATCACCAAGAATCTCCCGTAAAGTTATGGTCGTCTCTTCAAGATCGATTCATGGATGGATGAATGTGGCTGTACCCTGTAGAACGGCTGGCGGCTAACACCACCTAGCTGTAATAGTTAGTGAACTAAACGTTAGATTTATCTTTTTTCCATTTATATAGTGAAGTTGAGGACTGTTAATTTGCAGTGAAGTGTTTTATTTTCACTCGTGCCTTGACTTTAGCCACCAATGAGATAATCTCCTATTAGTTAACTCTACCCGCTTAAAGTCTATTTTGCCATCCCTGTCCATAAACCCCAGTGCGTTGAAAAACTCTGCCCCATCATCCAGAACTGTAGGGTGAAGCCCTTTACAGAACATAATCAAGTGTTGGGCAGTTTCCTCCTCCTCTCCACATGCACGGCATACTGTGTCTTCTCCTCCGTATTTGGCGTGATATGTCTTGGTTCACAATAATCCAAACCTGGCCTCAAACAGCAGAGAACTACCCCGAGTATTATCATAGATCCTTTTATTGGCGATTTCCTGCTTAAAAGTTTGATAGATCTCTAGTGCGGACTTCTTAATCATTCCAGTTCTCCACATCTCAGTCTGCGTTTCCTGCACTTTCTTCTTAACTGAGAGTTATTTTTGGTTTGGCCACCTGCTGTTTTCTAAGTATTTACCAGTCAGTTACCTGGTTCGCTTCCTCCATTTCGTATCGACATTCTTATGTACAAGGAGCTGAAAACCTTCCTAGCCCAACGCTCTTCTCCTATTTCTCTCAATGGCTTTTCAAAATTTATCTTGCTCCTGCCCTCAAATGATGTCCATCCCTTATGACCTTGTACTCCCAGATTTAGCGTGTTCCCGTGAGCTCCTAAAGCAAGCCTACCTATTCAGCGTTGCTTAATTTCTAATATTGCTCGAACTTCTGAGCTCATGCACAAGACCGCATTCCCGAACGTCAGCCCAGGAACCATAATCCCTTTTCATATACTTCTCACAACATCATAGTTATTGTAATTCCACAGTGCCCTATTTTTCATCACTGCTGTATTCCTGTTACCTTTAGTCGTTACGTATATTTCGTGTTCTTTTAGGTACTCGGTCCCATTGCTTATCCAGACGCCCAGATAATTGTATTTATCTGTTATCTCTAGCGTGACTTCCTCTATTCCAATCTCACAACCTTCATTATCATTAAAATTCATGACTGCTGATTTTTTCTTACTGAATCTGAAATCTTATCTACCTCTCTCATTACCGCAGTAACCATCAATCTCTGGAAACATTTCTTGTTGTCGGCCGTTGGCACTATATCATCTGGGTACATTATAGCTGGTAGTACCTGATCGATAAATTTTCCTTGTTTGACAAAAGAGAGGTAGATAGTGACGAACCACCACGCCCTCTGTTGGTTGGCCATCCTATTCGAGCATCGAAGTGGTGCGACGTACATTTCTTTCAAAATTTTTGTACTTTTTGCTTCTTTTCGAAAAGAGGGATTTTGCCCCCCCCCCCCCGCACGTAGTGGGTTGACGGCAAGAGCGGCTCTAAACCTAGAGGAAAAAAAGAAGATCGCGTGCTTCTCTGCTCGAGAGATATCAGCAGCTGATGCGTTATCCAACAGCTTGCTGGTCGGTGGTTTGTTGAACCACAGTTTCATAAACCCTTCGAAGCGTCGACAATAGCGCCGCCACAGAACCGCAAGCGGCCTACCACCGACACCTAACAGTGGGCCCCAAAACGCCGCTGCACAAGCAACCACCGACCATCGCCCGGGGCACGCGTGAACGTGGCCGTGCGGGTGCGCCCACTGAGCGAGCGTGAGTCCACGACGTCTAGCACCATTCGCGTCGTTGACCACAAGTACCTCGTGTTCGAAAACAAGGCCGAAGTGGAGCCCTTCAACTCTCAAGGGCAGCGGGCATGCATGGGCCTCGTCAAGCCAAACCGGCCACTTATGTTTGATCAAGTCGTTGGTGAAGATAAAAAAAGATAAGTACATATTTGAGCACACAACCAAGGACATGCTGACGACGCTTCTTGATGGCTGCAATTGCTCCGTGTTCGCGTATGGTGCAACCGGAGCCGGCAAGACGTTCACGATGTTGGGCTCCGAGGAGTGTCCTGGAGTGGTCTCCCTGATGGCCATTGAGCTCAACCGGCACGTTGACAAGAACCGCTCCGAGAGCCACTCGTGCGACGTGGCGGTCGCCTACCTGGAAGTCTACAACGAGGTGCTACGCAACCTCCAGTGCACAAACGGACCGTCCTTGTTCGTGCGCTACGACCCGGACAAGGGCATCGCCATCTCAAACTCTTGAAAACACAAGGTGAAAGAATCTGGGGAACGGTTAGAGTTGCTCCTGAAAGGCAACAGGAAAAGGTCAAAGCACACCACCGATGGCAACTTGGAGTCATCGCGGTCCCATGCAATTTTACAGGTTTACGTCGCGAAGACGGAGAACCTGACCAGCACAAGCAAGGAAATTGGTGTCTCCAAGATGAGCTTTGGCGATTATCAGGCTTGGAGCGTGCCACTGCGGTGAACGCAAGCGTCAAGGACCTTATACGCGAGGGTACCAAGATCAACCTATCACTGCTGGCACTAAGCAACTGCATCGACGCCCTGTCCAAGAGTGGAGCTCAGCGGGTGCCGTACCGGGATTTGAAGCTGACGCACATCATGAAGGACTCTTCTGGTAGCACGTGGTGCACCCTCAAGATTGCGGCTGTGTCGCCATCCAAACTCAGCTACACCGGCACCCACAACACTCTCAAGTACGCCGAGCAGGACATGAAGATCGAGCAGCAGGCCAAGAAAAACGTCGTCAACGTCGACGTACTCAAGCCGATGTACAAATCACTTATAGAGGAGTACAAGAAAAAGGAGGAAGGCCTTCAGCGCAAGCTCGACTAGGTCAAAAACGAGATGTCCGATATCGAGGCCCAGGTCATCGAGTTCAAACAGAGCCTCGCGGCAGTCAAGCAAGATGCCCTGCCGCAAGTGCCACACACTGACGCCGGCAGCACAACCAAAGCTTCGCATAACAATGCTCTGTCAACGACGCTGGTCCACTCTCCGAGAGTCACGGCGAATGAGCCCAGAAACAACAGCAGGGCGCCCTACAGCCTCGATGCGGCGAGAAAGATCTATGCTGTGCGAGCGAAGATCATTAGGCAGATCTGTGAAAACGAGACCATCATTCGGACCAGCGTTGTGAAGGAGAACTGGAAACAGCAGATTGCGAAGACTATCAAGGCACTCCAGAACTGCAGTGAAGACAACTTGAAGGAGTACAAGTGTCTTGATCCCTTTTGCAGTCTCAAGCAGCCAAACGTCTTGCAGCAAAGGAAATGTTGAGGCTCTTCACAACAAACGAACGCAAAGCTTTGAGTGCAGCCCAGACCTCCTGGATGAGGCTTCCGCTGCCGATGGCTAGGAAGTTGTGCAAGCGGAGATCACCAATGTGGAGCTGGTGGTGGAGCGAACGGAGATGCAGGTTGAGCGACAGATGTTCGCCAAGCTCACCGAACTTCTGAGTCGGAAGTGCAGCCAATGGGAGGACCTGAGCAGTGTTACAGTTCCCCATCTGGGCAGCCGTTACATAATCCTGGAGGCCAAGAACTGCTGCAGCTCGGACCGAAGAGATGTCCACGGAACCATTATCAAAAAGTCCAAGGGTCCCGATGTCACATGGGTGGATGAAGAGAACGAAATCTCAAAAGGTCAACTGGATCTCGCAAGTCTGCTCCACGCTCCCGATTGGCGACTGGCCACCACATTGCGGTCACCACAGCCTTTATGTGCTCGAGAACCATGGCGCACACTATTTTCGCGTGTCGCGCTTGATAATAAAAATGGACTTTAGGTCTTTCTTTGAAAATAGCGTTCACATGCATTATTATGCAGCAGGCTGGCTACGGAGTATCACTGTGCTATAGCAATATCGTTCGAGATATATCTGGCATGTTGAATGATTTAGCACTGTGTTGATTATTGTTTTTTACCTTCTGTCCTGCCATTTTGCTCATTATGAATCATTTAATTATGCATCACTATAATAATAAAGTCTTATTTAACGCCAACTCACACTGTTTTGTACTTGTCTGCTCTATTGGACCTGTTCATATCCCCTGGCTGGTGAGCGTGTGCACGTTTTCTCGGCAGAAAAAAAGATACCAATTGAAAAGAAAACACTATCGTTTATGAAGCGAGTTAATTTCATCTGTGAAATATAAATCAGTCTACGGAACACATGGCTCAGCGCACGTGACTTTTTTTCCCGCTTTTTTGGTTGGCTTCGTTTATAAATGAATTTATTTATCTATAATACCTCAAGGGTCCCAGTCAAGGGGTGTTACATGAGGAGGTAGACAGTTCACAAACAGATGATTTGTTTGATGGCTTCTTTGAAATGGGCGATGCTGGAGTGGTGCACGATGTCAGCAGGAAGATCGTTCCATTCTGTTGATGTTTGCACAAAAAATGAAAAGTGATGGGCAGTGGTATGCGCACGGGGTGGATAAACCGCTTTCGAATGGCTGATACGGCATGAAAGACGAGGGGCTGGAACGATAACATGGTTTAGGTGCAATGCATGATAAAATGTGTGAAACAAACACAGTCTTGAAATTTTGCGGCGTGAAGCTAAGTTAACCATGTTAGCTTGAGATTTTAGTTTGGTGACGCTGCTAAAATAGGAATAGTCAGAATAAATGAATCTGGTTGCACGATTTTGGATAGGTTCAAGCGTTTTAATAAGAGTTATTTGATGGGGATCCGAGATGGCACATGCGTATTCTAGCTTCGGGCGGACTAGTGTTAGATGGGTTAAAAGTTTAACAGAAGGTGGGGCTAGACGTAAGTTTCTTCGGAGATAGCCAAGCACGCGGTTGGCGTCATTAGTGATGTTCATAATGTGGGATGACCAGGTCAGATCTGAAGTTATAGGGTGATACCGAGGTATTTACATGAATTAGCTGCTGTTATTTCAGAATCAAATAAGAAGCATTTATTGGAGGAATAGGATTGGCGGCGATGGAAGGAAATCACACAAGTTTTCTTTATGTTAAAGGACATCAGCCATTTTTCGCGCCATGATTGAATCAAACAAAGATCAGACTGTAGGATGACAGGGTCGTTGAAATTGTGAATAGGACGATAAATGACACAGTCATCTGCGAACAGACGAATATTAGACGCTAAGTTATTGGGGAGGTCGTTAATATAGATAAGGAATAGTAGAGCTAGGACCAAGGACCATGCCTTGAGTTACGCCGGAGGTTACAGCGGGTAGGGAGGAGCGATGGTTATTAGCACAAACGAACTGCTTACGGTTAGTCAAGAAGTCACATATCCAATTAAAAACAAGACAATTAAGGTTAAGACGTGAAAGCTTCAAAAATAATCTGTTTTGAGAAACTTTGTCAAAGGCTTTTTCGAAATCAATGAAAATGGCGTCTACTGGTATGTTGTTATTCAGGCTAGAACTCAGGTAGTGAACGAACAGGGCGAGTTGAGTGTCACAAGAAAGTCCTTTTTGAAAACCGTGTTGGTTAGGGTGAAAGAAATGTACTTAACGTAGAAAAATTACTATATGGGAATAAATTAAGTGTTCCATTAATTTAGAGCATACACTTGTGATGAATATGGGGCGATAATTACTCGGTGAAGATGAAAGACCTTTTTTCGGTACAAGAACGATCTTACCAAGCTTCCAGTCTTCCGGCACCACTCCGCATAAAGTGGACTGCTGAAATATGTGCGAAAGAATAATGCTTGTTATAGGCTTAGTGTTTTTCAGAATTTTGAAATTGATGCCATTCATTCCCGCGGATGACGTTAGTTTCAATTCGTCAATTAGTTTTGCAATACCGTATGAATCGAATGTAATGCCTGGCATGACAGGATGATCAAGAAATGGGGAGTCTGGAAGCGGGCTGCAAGATTCAGGGGTAAATACCGAATAAGAAGGCAATATTTAGTACTTGAGGAGTAACATGTTCTGGAATAGGATCGCCGTGTTCATCAAATAAGGATAACGTTTTAGTGGGGTTGGGGTTAATGGCTCTCCAAAATTGTTTAGGGTTATTTCGTAGCATATTAGGTAATGTAGAAGAGAAAAAAAGAACGCTTAGCCTTCGCAGCGAGTGATGTGTGCTACCATGGCAGCTGGTGCTCTGAGGTAGCCTGAGCGAATAAGGCGATCGTTCCTGCAGTAGTTGGCGTTTTCGATTGCACGGCCTGTGAAAGGGGATTGGCCACACTCATCACCTTTGGTTCTTTATTAGCAGTAGAATTTCTTTTTGCTGATTTTTCAGGAGCCATCAATGCCAGTCTCCAGCCCCGGCCAGGGCTCGCCCTGGTCGGCCAGTCGCCCTGCTGAATCGGTACCACTGGAGTGTTTCCTCAAGAACGGCGTAAGCAGTTTGCCTGTCGCGCTTGTGCCCACTGATGGTGGAACTATTCGGTTGAATGAAACGGAGGTGTTCCAAGAAGAACTTCGCAACATAAGCGGTCATTTTCTGGACATCTCGAAGGTGAGGCGTTTCGGCAAGACTGGCATACTATGCAGGTCTTCAAATATTCAATGCTTAACAGACTTACTGGCCACCACGAGATTTGCGTTCATTGCTGTCCGCGCTTTTATCCCCCCCTCATCTTGCTTGCGTGAAGGGCATTGTTCGTGGTGTTCCAACTAACATTAGTACTGAAGCATTCTTAAAGATGGTCTCTCCGGCTGGCGTGACATCTGTCTACAGATTCACCAGACCTGTAGGTGATACGCGAGTCCCTACTGAAAGCGTCATCGTTACCTTTGCTGGTCTCACACGCCCCTCTGAGCTGAAGGCCTGGCCTTATCTATTCCGTGTAGAGGCATTGACACCTCGCCCACTGCAATGCCGTAACTGCTGGCGATTTGGACATAGCTAATGCTTGCAAGTCCTCATTGAGATGTGCGAATTACGGTGGGGCACATGCCGCATCAAATTGTCAGGTTGACAACTGCAGGTGTTGCCTATGTGATGGAGCACACACAGCCACGGACAATAGCTGCCCTGCTCGAGAACGTGAAACACAAATTCTAGATATAATGGAGAAACGCCGTTGTTCTCGGTCTGAGGCAACTTCCTTCATTAAAGAGTGCGAAGTGGGGTACGCTGCTGCTACGTCACGCCAGTGTGGGTCCATTGAAGCGACGGTCGCTTCCGCAGTGTCGGCAGTGATAGATAAGGCCATGCCGATGATTATGGAATGACTTTTTAACACATTTGCTGAAGGTCTGACTGAGATGCTCGCCGCCAGGTTAAACAGCCTTATTCCCTCCTTCGCTGCACACAATGTCACGGTCCAGGGTGAAGCTGAGCACCTCGACAATGAACAAAATAATCGGCGTCGAGAAGATGTTACCCCTGAAACGCTCGTCAGCACTCAGTCGCCGACCCCTGTGGGGCCCAGTGGGTCGTTTGGTGACATGAGGCTTGGTAATATCATTCATAAACGACGCAATGCTCCATTGTCTCCAACCAGGTTGCGAATGTCAAAACCAAAAAAAGTTATTACTGATACCAACAATGAGCAGGACGTTTTGCGTTAACAGTAGAGTCAACTATATTAAGTCCATCATAGCGCCTATAAAAGTTCTTCGGTGGAATTGTCGCTCCGTATCTTCTGCTTACATAGATCTTATTTATCTCATACAACAAAGAAATCCTAATATAATTTTACTTCAAGAGTCTTGGCTTTCAGTAAACCAAACATTTACTCTGAAATATTTTCGAACTTTTAGACTGGATCGGCCAGGTAGAGGAGGTGGATTATTGGTTCTAATATCTTCAAAAATGTGTCATCATGTTACTGTAACTTTTGAACATATTTGTCTGAATATGAAATTGTTAGGAATAGATTGTTTGTTACGTAACTCCAACAGGATTACAGTGATTAATGCGTACTTTCCGAATGGAGTAAGACGCACAGATCACCTAGATTGTGTTATCAAGAATTCTTCGTCAAGTTCAATTTTATTGGCTGGAGATTTTAACTCGCATCACACTTCTTGGGGGCTTAAAACAGATGGCTGTGGCAAAAGATTGTGGAATTGGTTGCAGGATAATAATTTTCGCTGTCATAACTCTGGACAAGTTACCTTTCTACGCGGGATAAGCTCATCAACATTAGACCTAACATTTTCATGTGGCCAGTTTATCATTTCATCGTGGGAAACGTTTGATAATGGGACGAGTGGTGATCATGTACCAAATACCTATGAAATAATGCTACCACAAATTACCTCTGCTATCCGGCAACAACGGTTCATCAACTATAAAATTTATAAAACTGTTTTAAACTCCGCGCCCTCGTCATTGAGAGGACGCGTCGGACAGCAACGAGCTGCTTCAGTCGTAGCGTGTCTAAGTGACTCTGTCCAGCCGGCAGAGTTTTCTGTTAAGTACGGCAGCACACCGTCAAATTCAGCTTGGTGGAATGAAGATTGTACGCTTGCGTATAGGCGACGTAAGGCTGCTTGGAAACGTTTACGCCACAATCATACTCCGAAAAATTGGGTTGACTCTAAATTCCACGCAGCGCGGTTTAAACGTACAGTTGCAATAGCTAAAGATAAACACAATTCTGACTTACGTTCGCGTTTATCAAAACCTGATAAAAGATCTGCCCTGTACAGGTTTTCTACGAAACAAAAAATCGACGAAGGTACCAGTATATTCGCATTCAGTAGTGCTGTCTCCTAATGAGACAACAGATTTGTTAGAGGGCATCGCGAAAGGACTTGAAGCGTGTTTCGCATCGTCATGCTTGAGACCTGTGACATTCAAAAGCGCAACCTCGGACTTTCGGGAAGTCACTATGGCTGAACTGGCAGATGTCATACTAACTGTAAAGCAAGCAGCTCCCGGTCCAGATCAGATTACAAACTCTATGATTAAATTGATATTTAATTTCCATCCCGAGGAGCTTTTGAATATTGTTAACTACTCCTTACAGCACACATCGATTCCAAGCGCATGGAAAATTGCTAAAGTCGTGTTGCTGCGAAAAAATACAAGCCTCGGATATGTCCTGGATCACATTCGGCCAATTTCGCTTACTTCAAACCTAGTTAAAATATTTGAAAGAATTCTTCATAGAAGGCTCAGTGAATTCATCGCTCGTCAGGACATTCTTTCACCAAGGCAAGTAGGATTTAGACAGGGGTGCTCTATATGGTCGGCTCATGTTGATTTGGAAAGCCGAATTCGCCTTGCAAAAGTATCTGGTGAGCTTTCTGCATTAGTCACGTTAGATATCACAAAAGCCTACGATAGTGTGGAATACAGTACATTAATTTCAAGATTAGTGGACTGTGAGGTTCCCAAGTACAGTATATTTTGGGTTCAGGAGTTTCTCTTTGAGAGACAATTATTTTGTTGCCACGAGGGAATTACTTCTGCCTCATATAAGCAAACAAGAGGTGTTCCGCAAGGATCCGTCCTGTCACCTCTTTTATTTAATATATTATTATCATCTATTCCCGTTCATAAAATGTTCCTCTTTACGTCTACGCCGATGATATTGCTTTTTTCTCATCATGCCTACATATCAATACTTTGTATCAAATTTTACAGTCATATTTGAGTGAGCTTGAGGTATGGCTTGGCGGGCTGTCTTTTTCACTTAATGTTAGCAAATGTGCTCTGCTTGTATTCCCTCTATCCGTTCCCGTATTTCTTTTACTGCATTATCGAAATGATCCGATTCCACAAGTAACAGTGCTAAAATATATTGGTATTGTTTACGTGGACAATTGAAATTGGCAGCAACAAATAGAATCAAACACCCGTAAAGCAGAAAGCGCCGTAGGATTGCTCCGCCGGTTTTGCAAGAATTCAGGGATGCGCAGGGATACGTTACTTATGATATACAAACTTTACGTACGCCCAATTCTGGAGTTTGGCTGCGTTCTGTTTTCTGGAAGTGCTGAGTACAAATTAAGACCTCTTATATTTCTAGAAAGGCAAGCTCTGCGGCTGTGTCTCGGGCTACCTAGGTGTGTCGCGAATAGCGTGCTTTATTTGGAAGCTAGAATCATTCCACTTGATGCTAGATTTCGACAGCTTACTGTGCAAACATTTTTAAAACTTTACGATGCGCCCCTCTTCTGTTCACAGACGATTTTCATCAAACATCCAGTTTCTTTCTTTCAGCGCCCGTGGTTTCGTTATCAAAGACTCCAAGTCATTTTCGTCGAGTCTCTGTTATCAAATCTTCAAGTTTCCCTCTAGCATTTAACTCCCCAAACCACATGCTCGGTGCCAGTTGACTTAATTTTGGATGATACTTTATCAAAAAATGCCAAGTTACTTCCAAAGCATGTTTTGGAGGGCCTCCTTCAAGACCATCTCAGTCATTTTCCCAAGTACCTAGTAACTTCTACAGATGCAACGCAGAATGTTCAGAAGGCAGGACTAGGTATTTTTTCTCATCAGCTTAACTGGTCTTTTGCGCTCCGATATCCTTACTTCGCACCAATTTATCTCGCAGAATTCCTCGCTATTACATTGGTTCTTCGAAAACTAAATTATCAGCAATCAAAAGCTCTTATTTCGGATGCTTTGTCTGTATGTACACACCTAAAGTCTGCAAAGCAGTCTCTTCTTCTCAGGATATTTTGGTCTCTCGTACCGCGTAGCCTATCAGAACTACGGTTTATTTCGGTCCTCGGGCATGCTGGATTTGTACTAAATGAAATTGCTGCTTCGCTCACTTCGGCATCTTTAAATTTCCCGGTAGCTCCACAGTTTCCTTTTATTACTGCCGAACGATTCGAACGCCTGTTAATCTTAAAAATAAACGAAACATCGCTCCTAATCTCTGAAGAATTTTGGCACTTGCAATTCAATTCACATGAAACACCGCAAAATGCCTTTCCCGTCACTGTGAGGTAACCCTCACAAGCTTTCGCTGTAGAGCTCCTCGGTTAAATTTTCATCTCCACAAATCAGGTTTTTCATTAACTAACCTATGGGCAGTTTGCAATGAACCGGAAACAATAGATCACTTTCTTCTCACATGCCGCCGCTTCGCCTCACTGCGCCGAATAAAGACCGATTGGTATGCTCGGATTGCCAGTCAATACAACCACCCTATTATCAATTGGAGCCAGTCAGTTGGGTGTGGGCCGCAGTGCTATTCTGTCAGCGCTACATAAATTCATTCAGGCAACCGGAAGGATACGCTGCTAGTGGTACCGCCAGATATATCCAATTCTTTGTCCCCCTTCCTCATTCTTGTTAATTTGTTTTATATATTCTGGTTTATCGATTTCTTCTGCACTTTTTTACGTTTTGTCAAAGGAACATTATTATTGTTCTTATCTAATTTCTCTCATTTATTTAGCAAGCGTTGTAAAAATATCTTTTATAAGGTACAGTGTGGCCGATCTCCCATGTGGGTATGAGCCAAGATATCCTAGACGACAAGACAAGACAAGACAAGATAGCAGCGGCTGATGCGTTATCCAACAGCTTGCTATTCGGTGGTTTGGTAAACCCCAGTTTCACAAACCCCCCGAAGAGTCGACAATGGCGCGGCCACAGAACCACAAGCGGCCTACCATCGACACCTAGTAGTGGGCCCCAAAACGCCGCTGCTCTGGCTACAACCCACCGTAACACGGGGCGAGCGTGAACGTGGCCGTGAGGGTGCGCCCACTGAGCGAACGTGAGTCTAAGACGTCCAGCATCATTCACGTCGTTGACCACAAGTACCTCGCGTTTGAAATCAAGGCCGAAGCCGAGCCCTTCTACTCTGAAGGACAGTGGGCATGCGGGCGCCACGTCAAGCCAAACTGAACATTTATGTTTTATCACGTCGTTGGTGAAGATAAAAAAGATAAGTACATATTTGAGCACACAACCAAGGAGATGCTGACGATGCTTCTTGATAGCTGGAATTGCTCCGCATCCGCGTATGGTGCAACCGGAGCCGGCAAGGCGTTCACGATGTTGGGTTCCGAGGATTGTCCCGGAGTGGTCTCCCTGACGGCCATCGACTCTACCGGCACGTTTACAAACACCGTTCCGAGGGCCACTCGTGCGACGTGGCGGTCGCCTACCTGGAAGTCTACAACGAGGTCGTACGCAACCTCTTACAACATCTTATCTTACACATGCCATCGAATCACTTCAAATCCGCGCCGCTAGATTTATTGACTGTTCATACTCTTCAACTGTCAGCGTATCTGGATTGAAAGCAGAATCTGGTGAATAGATCTAGAACTTCGCCGTCGTATTGCCAGCCTGTCATTGTTCCACAAACTTTTTCATAGTCCCTTGCATGCCCCACCTTATATCGTTCCCGCAACACGCATAGCTCACCGCACGAGCCATTTGTTTCAAGTTGCTCGACCGCGCTCCCGGAATTCTACATTTCTGCCTCGTTTCTTCCACGTACCACACCAGACTGGAACGGCCTTCCCAGTGAAATCGCAACCATTCTCTGCCCATCATCGTTCATAGAAAATATCAATAAGCACTTTTTATGTTAAATCTTTGGCTTCTATGTTTTGTGTTTATAATTACCCACCCCTTATGTAATACCCCCTCGCGGATCGTTAATGAAATGAAATGAAATGAACCTCCCGTGCACAAACGGACCGTCCTTGGTCCGTTTGTGCACAAGGGCATCGCTATCTCAAACTCTTGAAAACACAAGGTGAAAGACTCTGGGGCACTGCTAGAGTTGCTCCTGAAAAGCAACAGGAACAGGTCACAGCACACCACCGATGGCAACTCGGAGTCATCGTGGTCCCATGCAATTTTACAGGTTTACGTCTCGAAGACGGAGAACCTCACCAGCACAAGCAAGAGAATTAGCGTCTTCAAGATGAGCTTTGTCGATTCTCAGACTTGGAGCATGCCACTGCGGTGAACGCAAGCGTCAAGGACCTTATACGCGAGGGCACCAAGATCAACCTATCACTGCTGGCCCTAAGCAACTGCATCCATTCCCTTTTCAAGAGTGGAGCTCACTGGGTGCCGTACCAGGATTTGAAGCTGACGCACAACCTGAAGGACTCTTTGGGGGGCAAGTGTGGCACCCTCATAATTGCAGCTGTGTCGCCGTCCAAGCTCAGCTACACCGACACCTAAAACACTCTCAAGTACGCCGAGCAGGACATGAAGATCGAGCAGCAGGCAAAGAAAAACGTCCTCAACGTCAACGTACTCAAGCCGATGTACAGATAATTTATAGAGGAGTACAAGTAAAAGGAGGAAGGCCTTCAGCGCAAGCTCGACTAGCTCAAAAACGAGAAGTCCGAGCTCGAGGCCTAGGTCGTCGAGTTCAAACAGAGCCTCGCGGCAGTCAAACAAGATGCCCTGCTGCAAGTGCCAAACACTGTTGCCGGCAGCACCACCATAGCTTTGCATAACGATGCTCTGTCAACGACGCTGGACCTCTCTCCGAGCGTGGCGGCGAATAAGCCCAGCGACAACAGCAGGGCGCCCTACCGCCTCGATGCGGCGATAAAGATCTATGCTGTGCGAGCGAAGATCATTAGGCAGATCTGTGAAAACAAGACCATCATTCGGACCAGTGTTGTGAAGAAGAACTGGAAGCAGCAGATTTCGAAGACTGTCAATGCATTCCAGGACTGCAGTGAGACAACATGAAGGAGTACAAGTGTCTTGACACTTTTGCAGTCTCAAGCAGCCAAACGTCTTGCTGCAAAGGAAATGTTGAGGCTCTTCACAACAAACGAACGCAAAGCTTTGAGTGCAGCCCAGACCTCCTGGATGAGGCTTCCGCTGCCGGTGGCTAGGAAGCTGTGCAAGCGGAGATCACCAATTTGGAGCTGGTGGTGGAGCGAACGGAGATGCAGGGTCAGCGACAGATGTTCTCCAAGCTCACCGAACTTCTGTGTCGGAAGAGCAGCCAATAGGAGGATCTGAACAGTGTTACAGTTCCCCATCTGCGCAGCCTTTACATAATCCTGGAGGCCAAGAACTGCTCCAGCTCGGACCAGAGGGATGCCCACGGAGCCATTATCAAAAAGGCCAAGGGTCCCGACGTCACATGGGTGAATGAAGAGAACGAGAGCTCAAAAGGTCAACTGGATCTCGCAAGTCTGCTCCACGCTCCCGATTGGCGACTGGCCACCACATTGCGGTCACCACAGCCTTTATGTGCTCGAGAATCACGGCGCACACTATTTTCGCGTGTCGCGCTTGATAATAAAAATTGACTGTTTGTCTTTCCTTGAAAATAGCGTTCACATGCATTATCATGCAGCAGGCTGGCTACGGAGTATCACTGTGCTATAGCAATATCGTTCGAGACATATCTGGCATGTTGAATGATTTAAGCACCGTGTTGATTATTATTTTTTACCTTCTGTCCTGCCATTTTGCTCATTAAGAATCACTGAATAATTCATCACTGTAATAATTAAAATCTTATTCAACGCCTACTCACACTGTTTTATACTTGTCTGCTCTATTGGAACTGTTCGTATCCCCTGGCTGTGATCGTGTGCACGTTTTCTCGGTAGAAAAAAAGACATCAATTGAAAAGAAAACAATATTGTTTATGAAGCGAGTTGATTTCATCTGTGGAATATGAATCAGTCTACAGAACACAGGGCTTAGCGCACGTGACTTTTTTCTCGCTTCATTTGGTTGGCCTCGTTTATAAATGAATGCAGCGAGTTAAGCAATACAAGTGTTAAAGTGATCGCGTTAACATAATGACATGCTCAAAGAAATCGGCCTGTAACACTTTCTCAATAATTATACATGTGTGTAACAGGCCATGTGTAAGATAGCTGTTTAAAAAGACACGCCTGCATCTTTCAACGGGAAGGAGGGGACACTCGAGTAAATCTATCACACAGGGGGGGGGCGTATGGCGTGAAGGTTGCGGAATTGTAGAGAAAGGCTAAATGTTATTTCATCGTTTGTATCTTTATTGATTGAATGAAAAAAAAGCGTTGAATTGAAGGAGGGATGGAACGCTGATGTTGGGTGGTGCCCCACTACGGCTTGAAGGTACTTTTGTTTACATCGCACCTAAACTAGTCAATCAAAGGATTAAGTCAAGCGAAAGTCAAGTAAAGACGCCCTTGACTGAATTCTGTATGCGCAATCGAGTGCCTACATATGCAAGCGGCCACTGAATGGTCGCGAGGGAGGGGCATGGTGACAGTTTTGTGGGTGTATAGGTACTTTGGAAGTACATATACAGTACTGACACAATACTGCACTTGGAATAGCATAAAGGCCGCCATCCTACGCAGGCTTACGTAGCGCTATGCGCTATTTTTTATTTCAAACACCTGCTCGCGCTTAGCGAAAAAACACACACAGCACATTAGCTACAATTACCAAAGAGGAGACCGAGCGGGGCAATTGTCTGTAAATTATGCAAGACTAGATCCACCGGCTACCTGCAACTTCTTAACCTTAGCCTTAACCTTAGCGGGCGTCTTCCCGGGCTGGCACGATACGCGAGCATGGACAGGTGGATTGTTGACGGCGCTGTCGACACCGGAACCACGGCATCGTGCGAATAAGAAACGTTCCGCATTTAAAATTGGTGTTCTCAAACGACTGAATTAGATGGCACGTACTCTCCGCCTGACAGGTAAAAGAGACCACCCACTGTGCACCCACCGGCAGAATGTGCGTGTCCTGTATACTTTCATGCTGAGGCGAGCTACTTTTCTTATAGTGTCAAGTTGATGCCAAGAAAATGCTCCGATGTCACAAATAGCGCGCAACGTAACAAAGTGGGCACCACTTTTCAACGCCAATTCTCGGTAATATATGAGCTTACGTCTCAAACAACTCTTTGCATGCCAGTGTTCCGGACAGATGCTTTTTCTGCCGATGACCTGTCCCTGTGGGCCTTTGCGAATGAAACTTTAGATGCAGACCAAATGCGAATGAAGTAGCATAATTACAACGAATAGAATATAAGTTGCATAATGTTCAAATAGTAATAGAAGGATTTTCAAAACAGTTGCTTCAACAATATTTAATGTGGAATCAACAGTCACGAACATTAACAGAAGGATCGTTACGGATAATTTTAACCTATAAAAATGTCATTATTAGCATGACTGCGGTAAACTCTTATAAGCAGTGTCATCCAATGAAAAAAATTTAGGTTTTCACTGAAATACAGCGGTTAATTCAGAATTCAATCGGGTTTTTGTCGCAACTTTTTCAATAAACGTGAAGCATAAACATTATCCATATTGCCACCTCGTGTGCTGCTCCAGTGAATAGTGAGCCAGTTTTATGCCAGTGATCGAAGAAGACGAAGTCGAGCATCCCGTGCCAGGCTTCAAAGGCTGGCACGTTTTTCCTTTGTAATGAGCGCTCTCCAGATGTTATAGTTTGTCAAGAATGTTGGCTCTAACGAGGAAATATTTTAGCTTAAAACTACAAAACATTTCGCTTAAACCACCCTCTTCTAAGTGGTGAGTTATCCGTGCTTATTTCTTAGAAAATTGACCATCGGGTAAAAGTTCCAGATCAAATGACGAAATTACAAAGTAATATTTTAACAATAGATATCTGTCTTGTGTGGCACCTTCACTTTTCGTTAGTAAACGCTCATTTTGCGTCAGGTGTTCACAATTCTGGTGTTTAAGATATCGTAATTTCGTCTTGCAGAAAAGACATATAATGGAAAGAGCCTACAATTCTCATCACCCATCGTGATGATTCAGAACAGATATGAGCGGAAAGTATTTGTGAGATTTTGTTGCTAAAAGTAATTTAACATGCATTGATCTGCAAACCCCCAATTTTGTGTGCAATAGTCTCGTTCTGCGATAGATCTTACTTCCTGGAGTCCTAGTCTGTGTATTTATACATGGTCTACTTTGAACTCGCGTACAAATAGCGACGATTTTCCTGTATTGTTTGAGCTTGTATGTCTGGTGACTTCAGTAATCAGGCAGCCCATTTCTCACAACAAGTTCAATACATTTGAACATACCCTACGTGTGTCTTTTTCAAAACGAACCTGGGTAAATGAAGAGCGAAATGTTATCAACTTCCACGATGTTATAAAACAATATTTAAATAAAGCCAAATTCACAGTTCAGGTCTCGAAATAACGTACATTCAATCATACGCGTAACTCTGATTGTTCACATCATTACAGGCTAAGAAAAGCGGCGAGGCGAAAACTGCTGTATAATCAGTGCCCTAGAAACTGGAGCGATTATAAGTTTGCGGCTGCAGTTTTTAGGCAAACAGTTGCCGCGGCCAAGGATAACTATGACAGCCAACGTTCCTAGTTCCTTTTAAAGCCTGGCCTCGGGAAATCGCTTTTCAACTTCTACAAAGCCAAGAAAGTATTCCCACCACCAATAAACCTCTAATCGATAGCCTCAACATGAGGTGAGTTGCCTACTTTTCTCGAAAATATTGCTCAATGTCTGGAAGGCCACTTCACGGCTGCTCACTTTTACCACTCGTGGTGCTCTGTTAACAGCGATAACTTTGACGAGGTTACAGCGTCGGGAATAGCACAAGTGGTGAAAATGTTGCCCAAGTTTGCTCCAGGTTCTGATGCAATAACTGCATCGATAATAAAAATAATCCATAAAGTATTACTACAGAATTTACTTGTAATAGTTAACCACTCCTTTGAACGTTCGTTGGTTCCACCTGAGTGGAGAATTGCGAAAATTATTCCTTATTAAAGAAACATGGAGCTGGGTTTATTTGGATAACAGAAGGCCTATTTCACTCACATCTAATGTGCTGAAACTGATCGAAAGAATTCTACAATTTAGGCTAGACTACTGGTTGGACGAAAACACAATTGTAAGCTCATGCAAAATTGGATTCAGACATGGCTGCTTTATTTGGTTTGCCCACGTTGATTTGGAAAGCAGGATACAAATAGCTCGTTCTAAGAAACACATTTCCGCCTTTGTACCCTAAAACATTGCAATTGCTTACGACAGTAGGGAACAACTTAAACTAATATTATTGCTAATTCACGTCGATTTACTAAATTACTTCGCGGCGTGGCCTTACTTCTTTCTAGAAGTTACTTCGCGGCATGAGTTTGCTGCTTTCTAAAAGATAGAGAATTCTATTGCTCTCAATCTGGCGTGTCATATTCAAAGTGTAAACAAACTAGAGGTCTCCCCGTAGGTTCCGTAGTGTCACCATTATATTTAATATTTTATTGTGCACAATGCGGTGTAAAATGATTCAGAGGTGTACGTATACGCTGACGACATCGCATTTTTTTGCTACAGCTACAGATATACATACAATATATCAGATTCTACCGTTTTATAGAAACGCTCTGGACACATGGTTAGATGACACTGATGTATCATCAAAATCAGGAAAACTGCAATCGTAGTGTTACTCATAAGTGTTCCAGTGCCAATTTCCATACTTTACATCTAGGTTTTGCTCCCACAGGGGCAATGGATTTAATTCTTAGCAGTGACTTATACTAACAACCTAAATTGCATTCTCAGTAGAAAATAGGTGTCAAAGTTTTGAAGCGTTATTGTTTAACCGCTCACTTTGGCACCCGCGTTGTTTTTATTTTCCGCAGAAAGAGTAAAAAAGGAATGTGGTTTGTTCGGAGTAGTTAGCGGAGACCGATCATAGAGAGTGTGCCTATACCAGGGCGGATACCAGGGTGGATATCGCCACATCCAATTAGAACATGTTCCATCATTTCCTTAACTCACTCACATAATGTACATTGTTCTTCTTCTTTACTGCATCTCGCTTTATGTCTACGCATGTTTAGGCAACCACACTTGCTTCAAGCAGGAACGCGCTTCCTCTTGGATTATCATAAAATTTCTGCCGCCTTATTTCGTTCTTGCCCTTTCAATAGTTACTGAGAGCAGCTAGGCCTCTTTTCCATCGCAGGCATCCAATAAATCCTCTCGACCTCTGACTATTGACTAAATGCTTTTTTCTTGTGGTGTCGCCAACACTTCAAGTCGTGTATTTATTGGTTCTTTTTATCTCCTTTGTGTCCACGCTCTTCCTATTCAAATACCTGAACACCTTCCCTACCCGTCTACCCTCCTTTATTTTCTAAGCCTCTCTTCAAGTGTAATTTTTCTCTGAACCTCCTTTACTTCAAAGCCTGTCCATCCCCTATCCCCCTTTACAGCCTCATTTGTCGTATTCCTGTTAGCGCCAACACAAGGCGTCTCCAATTCCTTTATATACATCCATTCCTGATTTCACCTCTAGCTTCATGCACACCACTGAGTTCCCAAAAGTAAGCCCTGGAACCGCTACGCCTTTCCACAGACATCGGAGCACTTGATACCTATTATAACCTATAACGCCCTGTGCTTCATTGTGACAGTATTCTTCTTTCCCTTGGCAGGCGAGGTTCTGTCCATTCAGTCTATATGTCTATCTCTCTTATTCGCTCATACTCAGTGGTACTTGTACTCGCTTACCCTCGGCATTTTTTGGCCCTTTACTGAGACCATCTGGTCTTTGTGATCATAGATTACCATCAATCCACATTTTGCTTCACTAAATCCTAGTCCTATAGAGCCTCCCCTTCCTTTCCACATATATCTACACTGGCACTCACACTACAATATATATACCAGCCGCTGTATATCGTCTTGACTGTCCGCAAATAAGATGGTGGTGGTGTTGGTGGATGTGCCCTTACAAAATTGTTTAGTAACGATGAGTTGACTGTGAAAAAACAATCGTTACTAGAGCCTACCAACACTCAAATAGGTGTCTGCCAACTGTCTTTAGACTGCTTTACCAAAAATCTGTCAACGCTCTGACTGCAGTTGGCCACCAACATTGAACAGAATCTTGTTCATATAGACTGTTTGGAACCACGAAGTAACGCCCTATCCACAATTTTCAATTGATGCCCTAGTAACTTTCTCTCAATAGAAAGACTGTACGTGAGCATTCTGTTAACCATCAAGTAACCTGTGTTTCAATACAGTCTGTTAGCAGTTGGTTAGAAGCGTTCTGTTGAAGGATGCCCATACTGGTTTCGTAAATGGTTGTTGGTATGCCTATGCTGTTTACCGACCCACAGTGACTCAGGACGCCGTATGGAGGTCTCTGGAACACATCGCCCGATGGACGTGATTAGCATTTCTTCTCCGCCGAAGTACGACCACCCTACTCAAGCTCGAGGACCCTTCCGATCAACAGTAAACCACCGTAAACGCTGAGTCACAACGACGGTTACGAAAACTGCCTACCAGTGCGTGCCTTTCTGCAACATGCGTATGCGTGTATGTGTAAGCGTATGTGAACGAGTTTCTAGTAGAGGCCAACGCAATCTCGAAAATGCGTGAGCGGGGAAAAATTGGTGGAGTGTTGCAGAAGAGGTTTTTATTGAATATACTTGACACTGCTGACTACCGCTGTAGGCCAACGTACGTGGAAAACCTTAAAGCACCCTGCTGCATTGCCGCCATTGTTCGTTCATCCTGTTCCTGTTTCAGTCCAGTCAGCGCAGCACACACCGTACTACGAAGTCACGTGAAGGCCACTGTCCTTACCCTTTGTCCGTTTCGCTTCTGTCGCTCATCGTTCGGTGCAACCAGTCCAGGACAACAATCGGCACACGTCTCCTTGAAAGTCGGAAGTTTGGTGCACACCTGATCGCTGGCCTTGATGCTTTCCCTGTGGAGAAGCTGGCCACTTGTACCGCCAGTGCCCATATAGCCGCCTTGGGGTTCACGACTTCTTTGCGTACTCGCCGCCACGCCGTTACGGCCAACGACCATGCGACATCGAGAACTGTTTCTCCCAGCAGCATGAATCACCGTCTGCCGGGCGCCAGCGTGCTCGCCATCACCGAGGCGAATTTCATCACCACCGCAGCGGTATTCTACCGCACTGTCTCCCAGACCCCGCCGGGACAACTAACCAAAGCGACCTCCGGGGGCGGGGTCGCTGAATGTCGAAGCGCTGAAGACCTCTTATTCACGCATAACCGTGCAGAAACTGGTCCGACGTCACCCGCTGCTGCGCAGGATAGCCGCGTTTCACTCGACATAGCAGTGACAATTGGTGGTTGTGCAGTTAATGCGTTAGTGGACACCAGCGCAGACTATATAATAGTGAATGGGAAACTGACAACGAAGCTGAAGATAATAATCGCGCCTCGCAGGATCGGACAGCTTGTGGTCACGTCGTTACTCCACTGGGCGCCTACGCAACTGCAGTGCAGTATAAAGGGTACACATTTGTAACAAGCTGTCTTGTTCTAAGCGAGTTCTGCCGTGAAGTCATTCTTGGAGACTATCATTTATCTGCAAGAGTGCCGCGTCACATTCTCCATTTAGCGAGCAATCAACGTGTAGGATAACGAAAAGTGTGTGGACGTACTACTTATTTCTGAACAGAGCGTGACGGTTCCTCTACGAGCAAGTTTTCTAGGCGACATCACATGCTATAGTTTGGACCAGGGAAAATGGTGGCCGCGACAAACTTAGAACTCCTCCTGCAGCGAAGCATTTCTGTAGCTGGAAGTGTAAGACACCTTCGTGATGGCCGATCCGAATTGCTCGTTACCAACTTCAGCAACGAGTATCGAAACCTTTTCCGTGGCAGTTCGATAGCGTTTCCCGACAAAGTAGCAAGTGTCACCAGCTGGCTCACGTCACAACTACTGGATACTGTAGACACGTCAATGAGTAATATTCACATCAATCCTTATCTGTGCACCGATAACAAGACTGCGCTACTAGTGCTCTTGTTCGAGTTCTGGTCTTGCTGTTCAAGGTCCATAAAGATCCACCAGACGTCCCTCGCTCAACACAGAATAATCACGTGCGAAGACGCACGCCCGATACAGCAGCACCCTTACCGCGTGTCGGCTAAAAAACGTGAAGCGATACGCACGCAAGTCCGCGAGATGCTTGACGTTGGAAGTTATGAACCTTCCAACAGCCCGTGGTCTTATCCAGTCGTCCTTGTCAAAAAGAAGGACGGGTCGCTACGCTTCTGCGTCGACTGCCGAAAGCTTAGCAACGTGACCAAAAAGGATGTGTACCCGATGCCACGTATCGACGAATCACTGGATAGACTTCGTCGTTCCGATTTTTTCACTTCTCTCGATCTCGAAAGCGGGTACTGGCATACTGAGGTAGATCAGCGAGACCGCGAGAAAACAGCCTTCGTGACTACAGACGGCCTATACCTATTTCGAGCACTTTCTTTTCGCTTGTATTAAGCACCGGCAACTTTCCAGCGAATGATGGACACCTTCCTCGCAGGGCTCAAGTGGTAGACTTGTCTGGTCAACCTTGGTGATGTGGTGGTCTTTTCTGCCACATTGAAGAAGCCCTTTCACCGCCTGCGCAGGGTGCTGGAGGCTATCCACTAAGGCCACAGAAGTGCCCCTGCGGCTATGAGCAACTCAAATTTTTTGGACATGTTGTTAGCGCCGAAGAGGTCCGGCCCTATCCAGACAATTACGTTCAATAAACGGAAAGTGAAACTAAAACAAGTTTGCCGCTGTTGCCGAATTACCAGCTCCTGCTGATAAGAAAGCCGTCCAGTGCTTTCTTGGTTTGTGCGCCTACTATCGCCGGTTCATTCATGGCTTTTCCCAGATAGCAGAACCCCTGACTCGTCTCACAAGGGACGACACGCCGTTTGTCTGGGGAAACCAACAACAAGCCGTATTTGCTGAGCTGCGACAGCGCATGCAATAAGCGCCAGTTCTTGCTCATTTCGATGATGATGCTGACACGGAAGTTCATACTGACGCTAGTAAGATTGGTCTCAGTGCAGTGCTCGTTCAGCGTCAAGATGACATCGAAAAAGTGATAACCTACGCCAGTCGCTCTCTATCCCGAGCCGGGGTGAATTATTCTACTACGGAGAAAGAGTGCCTCGTAGTCGTGTGGGCAATCACGAAGTATCTCCCGTAACTTTATAGTCGTCCCTTCAAGATGGATTCATGGATGGATTAATGTGGCTGTACCTTTTATATCAGGTGGCAGCTAACGCCATCTAGCTGTACGAATAGATGGATGGATGGATGGATGGATGGATGGATGGATGGATGGATGGATGGATGGATGGATGGATGGATGGATGGTCAGATGGATGGATGGATGGATGGACGGACGGACGGATGGATGGATGGATGAATGGATGGATGGATGGATGGATGTATGGATGGATGAATGGATGGATGGATGTGGCTGTACCCTGTAGAACGGGCGGTGGCTAACACCACCTAGCCTTAATAGTTAGTGAACTAAACATTAAATATATCTTCTTTTCCATTTCAATAGGGAAGTTGAGGACTGGTACTTTGCAGTGAAGTGTTTTATTTTCACTCGTGCCTTGACTTTAGCCACCAATGAGATAATTTTCTTTGAGTTAACTCTACCCACCTAAAGTCTATTTTGCCATCCCAGTCCTTAAACCCCAGTGCTTTGAAAAACTCTGCCCCGTTATTCTGAACTATAGGGTGAAGCTCTTCACAGCACGTAATCAAGTGTTCGGCAGTTTCTTCCTCTTTTTCACATGCACGGCATACCGCATCTACCCCTTCGTATTTTGCCCAATATTTCTTGGTTCACAGTACTCCCATTCTTGCCTCAAACAGCAGAGAACTACCCCGAGTATTATCATAGATCTTTTTCTTGGCGATTTCCAGCTTAAGAGTTCGATAGATCTCTAGGGCAGACTTCTTAATCATGCCAATTCTCCACATTTCAATCTGCGTTTCCTTCACTTTCTTCTTAACCAATAGTTCTTTTTGGTTTGACCACCTGCTGTTTTCTAAGTATTTACCAGTCAATTACCTGGTTCGTTTCCTCCATTTTGTACGCATTCTTATGTACAAGTAGCTGAAAACCTTCCTAGCCCAACGCTCCTCCCCTATTTCTCTGAATCACTTCTCAAATTTTATTTTGCTGCTAGCTTACCTGCCCTCAAATGATGTCCATCCTAGATGACCTTGTACTCCCCGATTTGGCGTATTCCCGTGAGCTCCTAAAGCAAGCCTACCTATTCAGCGTTGCCTAATTTCAAATATTGCTTGAACTTCTGATCTCACGCACAAGACCGCATTCCCGAACGTCAGCCCAGGAACCATGACCCCTTTCCATATTCTCCTCACAACATCATACCTATTGTAATTACACAGTGCCCCATTTTTCATCACTGCTGAATTCCTGTTACCTTTAGCCGTCACGTATATTTCGTGTTCCTTTAGGTGCTCGGTCCCATTGCTTATCCAAACGCCCAGATATTTGTATTTATCTGTTATCTCTAGCGTGACTTCCTGCATTTTAAGCTCACAACCTTCATTATCATTAAAAATCATGACTGCTGGTTTTTTCTTACTGAATCTAAAATCTTACCTATCTCCCTCATTACCGCAGCTATCCTTCAATCTTTGCAAATCTTCCTTGTTGTCGGCGGTAAGCACTATATCATCTGCGTACATTAATGCTGGTAGTGCCTGATCGATATAATTTCTTTGTTTGACGAAAGAGAGGTAGATAGTGACGAACCACCACGCCCTCGGTTGGTTGGCGATCCTGTGTGAGCATCGAAGTGGTGTGCTGTACATTTCTTTCAATATTTTTGTACTTTTTCCTTCTTTTCGAAAAGAGGGATTTTGCCCCCGGCACGTAGTGGGTTGACGGCAAGAGCGGCTCTAAACCTAGAGGAAAAAAAGAAGATGGCGTGCTTCTCTGCTCGAGAGATAGCAGCGGCTGATGCGTTATCCAACAGCTTGCTATTCGGTGGTTTGTTGAACCACAGTTTCATAAATCCTCCGAAGCATCGAAAATGGCGTCACCACAGAACCGCAATCGGCCTACCACCGACACCTAGAAGTGAGCCCCAAAACGTCGCTGCACTGGCAACAACCCACCGTCACCCGGTGCGCGCTGAACGTGGCCGTGAAGGTGCGCCCACTGAGCGAGCGTGAGTATAAGACGTCCAGCATCATTCGCGTCGTTGAGCACATGTACCTGGTGTTTGAAAACAAGGCCGAAGTCGAGCCCTCCTACTCTCAAGGGCAGCGGGCATGCGGGAGCCTCGTCAAGCCAAACCAAACATTTATGTTTGATCACGTTGTTGGTGAATATAAAAAAGATAAGTGCATATTTGAGCACATAACCAAGGAGATGCTGACGACGCTTCTTGATGGCTGCAATTGCTCCGTGTTCGCTTATGGTGCAACCGGAGCCGGCTAGACGTTCACGATGTTGGGCTCCGAGGAGTGTCCCGGAGTGGTCTCCCTGATGGCCATTGAGCTCTACCGGCACGTTGACAAGAACCGCTCCGAGGGCCACTCGTGCGACTTGGCGGTCGCCTACCTGGAATTCTACAACGAGGTGGTACGCAACCTCCAGTGCACAAACGGACCATCCTTGGTCGTGTGCGACGACCCGGACAAGGGCATCGCCATCTCAACCTCTTGAAAACACAAGGTGAAAGACTCTGGGGCACTGCTAGAGTTGCTCCTGAAAAGCAACAGGAACAGGTCACAGCACACCACCGATGGCAACTCGGAGTCATCGTGGTCCCATGCAATTTTACAGGTTTACGTCTCGAAGACGGAGAACCTCACCAGCACAAGCAAGAGAATTAGCGTCTTCAAGATGAGCTTTGTCGATTCTCAGACTTGGAGCGTGCCACTGCGGTGAACGCAAGCGTCAAGGACCTTATACGCGAGGGCACCAAGATCAACCTATCACTGCTTGATCTAAGCAACTGCGTCGATGCCCTCTCCAAGAGTGGAGCTCAGCGGGTGCCGTACCGGGATTCGAAGCTGGCGCACATACTGAAGGACTCTTTGGGTGGCACGTGTGACACCCTAATGATTGCGGCTATGTCGCCGTCCAAGCTCAGCTACAACCACACCCACAACACTCTCAAGTACGCCGAGCAGGACATGAAGATCAAGCAGCAGGCAAAGAAAAACGTCCTCAACGTCAACGTACTCAAGCCAATGTACGGATCACTTATAGAAGAGTACAAGGAAAAGGAGGAAGGCTTTCAGCGCAAGCTCGACTAGGTAAAAAAATTGCCCGCAGCTTCCCTCGGGGGAACACTGAGGAGGATGCGGAGCATATAATTGGTTAACGGGGTGTTAAAGTGCGACTTACTTGGGTCGATGGCTAAATTGGTTAACGTGGTTGTGAAATGGGGTGTTAAATTGCGACTTACATGGGTCGATGGCTAAATTGGTTAACGTGGTTGTAGGAGGGGGTGTTAAATGAGTGAACACGTACACAGGTATGCGAAAGGGCGGCGCTGGTCGAAGGGACGTCGATCATTGTGTTTGTGGATTCGTTGGAATTAATTTCACCACGACCTTGGACGTCGACGCGCCGTACAAACCAACCGACGAGCGGCAACTGAGCGAGCGAGCGCCAACCTTGAGTATATATACAGTGCGACGGCGCATGCACTGTCAGCTGTTGAATGTTCTCGAAGCGCGACGGTGCATGCGCGTCCACTGGAGAATCAGGAGAATTGTAGATGTCGAACGCGGTGTGTAGAGGAGGAAGGGTGCACAGATGGTGGAGGAGTGAAGCGCGCGCGGTGTGTAGAGGAGGAAGGGATGCACAGATGGTGGAAGAAGGAGGAGACGGCGCGATGGCGCATGCGCGCGCGTCAGCTGTCGAATGTTCGAGAAGCGGTGCGGACGGCGCATTACAAGGCGCGAGTATAAGATGCTTCCGCATCTAAAACGAGAAGTCCGAGCTCGAATCCCAGGTCGTCGAGTTCAAACAGAGCCTCACGGCAGTCAAACATGATGCCCTGCTGCAAGTGCCACACACTGACACCGGCAGCACCACCAAGGATTCGCATAACGCTGCTCTGTCAACGACGCTGGACCTCTCTCCGAGCGTGGCGGCGAATAAGCCCAGCGACAACAGCAGGGCGCCCTACCGCCTCGATGCGGCGATAAAGATCTATGCTGTGCGAGCGAAGATCATTAGGCAGATCTGTGAAAACGAGACCATCATTCGGACCAGCGTTGTGAAGGAGAACTGGAAGCAGCAGTTTACGAAGACTGTCAAGGCACTCCAGGACTGCAGTGAAGACAACTTGAAGGAGTACGAGTGTCTTGATCACTTTTGCAGTCTCAAGCAGCCAAACGTCTTGCTGCAAAGGAAATGTTGAGGCTCTTCACAACAAACGAAGGCAAAGCTTTGAGTGCAGCAAAGACCTCCTGGATGAGGCTTCCGCTGCCGGTGGCTAGGAAGCTGTGCAAGCGGAGATCACCAATGTGGAGCTGGTGGTGGAGCGAACGGAGATGCAGGTTGAGCGGCAGATGTTCGCCAAGCTCACCGAACTTCTGTGTCGGAAGAGCAGCCAATAGGAGGATCTGAACAGTGTTACAGTTCCCCATCTGCGCAGCCTTTACATAATCCTGGAGGCCAAGAACTGCTCCAGCTTGGACCAGAGGGATGCCCACGGAGCCATTATCAAAAAGGCCAAGGGTCCCGATGTCCCATGGGTGGATGAAGAGAACGAGAGCTCAAAAGGTCAACTGGATCTCGCAAGTCTGCTCCACGCTCCCGATTGGCGACTGGCCACCACATTGCGGTCACCACAGCCTTTGTGTGCTCGAGAACCATGGCGCACACTATTTTCGCGTGTCGCGCTTGATAATAAAAATTGACTTTATGTCTTTCTTTGAAAATAGCGTTCACATGCATTATCATGCAGCAGGCTGGCTACGGAGTATCACTGTGCTATAGCAATATCGTTCGAGACATATCTGGCATGTTGAATGATTTAGCACTGTGTTGATTATTATTTTTTACCTTCTGTCCTGCCATTTTGCTCATTATGAATCACTTAATTATGCATCACTATAATAATAAAGTCTTATTTAACGCCAACTCACACTGTTTTGTACTTGTCTGCTGTATTGGACCTGTTCCTATCCCCTGGCTGGTGAGCGTGTGCACGTTTTCTCGGCAGAAAAAAAGATACCAATTGAAAAGAAAACACTATCGTTTATGAAGCGAGTTAATTTCATCTGTGAAATATAAATCAGTCTACGGAACACATGGCTCAGCGCACGTGACTTTTTTTCTCGCTTTTTTGGTTGGCTTCGTTTATAAATGAATTTATTTATCTATAATACCTCAAGGGTCCCAGTCAAGGGGTGTTACATGAGAAGGTAGACAGTTCACAAACAGATGATTTGTTTGATGGCTTCTTTGAAATGGGCGATGCTGGAGTGGTGCACGATGTCAGCAGGAAGATCGTTCCATTCTGTTGATGTTTGCACAAAAAATGAAGAGTGATGGGCAGTGGTATGCGCACGGGGTGGATAAACCGCTTTCGAATGGCTGATACGGCATGAAAGGCGAGGGGCTGGAACGATAACATGGTTTAGGTGCAATGCATGATAAAATATGTGAAACAAACACAGTCTTGAAATTTTGCGGCGTGAAGCTAAGTTAACCATGTTAGCTTGAGAGTTTAGTTTGGTGACGCTGCTAAGATAGGAATAGTCAGAATAAATGAATCTGGTTGCACGATTTGGGATAGGTTCAAGCGTTTTAATAAGAGTTATTTGATGGGGATCCCAGATGGCACATGCGTATTCTAGCTTCGGGCGGACTAGTGCTAGTTGGGTTAAAAGTTTAACAGAAGGTGGGGCTACACGTAAGTTTCTTCGGAGAAAGCCAAGCACGCGGTTGGCGTCATTAGTGATGTTCATAATGTGGGATGACCAGGTCAGATCTGAAGTTATAGGGTGATACCGAGGTATTTACATGAATTAGCTGCTGTTATTTCAGAATCAAATAAGAAGCATTTATTGGAGGAATAGGATTGACGGCGATGGAAGGAAATCACACAAGTTTTCTTTATGTTAAGGGACATCAGCCATTTTTCGCGCCATGATTGAATCAAACAAAGATCAGACTGTAGGAAGACAGGGTCGTTGGAATTGTGAATAGGACGATAAATGACACAGTCGTCTGCGAACAGACGAATGTTAGACGCTAAGTTATTGGGGAGGTCGTTAATATAGATAAGGAATAGTAGAGGACCAAGGACCATGCCTTGAGTTACGCCGGAGGTTACAGCGGATAGGGAGGAGCGATGGTTATTAGCACAAACGAACTGCTTACGGTTAGTCAAGAAGTCACATATCCAATTAAAAACAAGACAATTAAGGTTAAGACGTGAAAGCTTCAAAAATAATCTGTTTTGAGAAACTTTGTCAAAAGATTTTTCGAAATCAATGAAAATGGCGTCTACTGGTATGTTATTATTCAGGCTAGAACTCAGGTAGTTAACGAACAGGGCGAGTGTAGTGTCACATGAAAGTCCTTTTTGAAAACCGTGTTGGTTAGGGTGAAAGAAATGTACTTAACGTAGAAAAATTACTATGTGGGAATAAATTAAGTGTCCCATTAATTTAGAGCATACACTTGTGATGAATATGGGGCGATAATTACTCGGTGAAGATGAAAGACCTTTTTTCGGTACAGGAACGATCTTACCAAGCTTCCAGTCTTCCGGCACCACTCCGCATAAAGTGGACTGCTGAAATATGTGCGAAAGAATAATGCTTGTTATAGGCTTAGTGTTTTTCAGAATTTTGAAATTGATGCCATTCATTCCCGCGGATGACGTTAGTTTCAATTCATCAATTAGTTTTGCAATACCGTATGAATCGAATGTAATGCCTGGCATGACAGGATGATCAAGAAATGGGGAATCTGGAAGCGGGCTGCAAGATTCAGGGGTAAATACGGAATAAGAAGGCAGTATTTAGTACTTGAGGAGTAACATGTTCTGGAATAGGATCGCCGTGTTCATCAAGTAAGGATAACGTTTTAGTGGGGTTGGGGTTAATGGCTCTCTGAAATTGTTTAGGGGTATTTCGTAGCATATTAGGTAATGTAGAAGAGAAAAAAAGAACGCTTAGCCTTCGCAGCGAGTGATGTGTGCTACCATGGCGGCTGGTGCTTGGAGGTAGCCTGAGCGAAGAAGGCGATCGTTCCTGCAGTAGTTGGCGTTTTCGATTGCACGGCCTGTGAGAGGGGATTGGCCACACTCATCACCTTTGGTTCTTTATTAGCGGTAGAATTTCGGTTTGCTGATTTTTCAGGAGCCATCAATGCCGGTCTCCGGCCCTGGCCAGGGCTCGCCCTGGTCGGCCAGTCGCCCTGCTGAATCGGTACCACTGGAGTGTTTCCTCAAGCACGGCGTAAGCAGTTTGCCTGTCGTGCTTGTGCCCACTGATGGTGGAACCATTCGGTTGAGTGAAACGGAGGTGTTCCAAGAAGAACTTCGCAACATAAGCGGTCATTTTCTAGACATCTTGGAGGTGAGGCGTTTCGGCAAGACTGGCATACTATGCAGGTCTTCAAATATTCAATGCTTAACAGACTTACTGGCCACCACGAGATTTGCGTTCATTGCTGTCCGCGCTTTTATCCCCCCTCATCTTGCTTGCGTTCGTGGTGTTCCAACTAACATTAGTACTGACGCATTCTTAAAGATGGTCTCTCCGGCTGGCGTGGCATCTGTCTACAGATTCACCAGACCTGTAGGTGATACGCGAGTCCCTACTGAAAGCGTCATCGTTACCTTTGCTGGTCTCACACGCCCCTCTGAGCTGAAGGCCTGGCCTTATCTATTCCGTGTAGAGGCATTGACACCTCGCCCACTGCAATGCCGTAACTGCTGGCAATTTGGACAGAGCGCTAATGCTTGCAAGTCTTCATTGAGATGTGCGAATTACGGTGGGGCACATGCCGCATCAAATTGTCAGGTAGACAACTGCAGGTGTTGCCTATGTGATGGAGCACACACAGCCACGGACAATAGCTGCCCTGCTCGAGAACGTGAAACACAAATTCTAGATATAATGGAGAAATGCCGTTGTTCTCGGTCTGAGGCAACTTCCTTCATTAAAGAGTGCGAAGTGGGGTACGCTGCTGCTACGTCACGCCAGTGTGGGTCAATTGAAGCGACGGTCGCTTCCGCAGTGTCGGCAGCGATAGATAAGGCCATGCCGATGATTATGGAATGGCTTTTTAACACCTTTGCTGAAGGTCTGACCGAGATGCTCGCCGCCAAGTTAAATAGCCTTATTCCCTCCTTCGCTGCACACACTGTCACGGTCCAGGGTGAAGCTGAGCACCTCGACAATGAACAAAATAATCGGCGTCAAGAAGATGTTACCCCTCAAACGCTCGTCAGCACTCAGTCGCTGACCCCTGTGGGGCCCAGTGGGTCGTTTGGTGACATGAGGCTTGGTAATATCATTCATAAACGACGCAATGCTCCATTGTCTACAACCAGTTTGCGAATGTCAAAACCAAAAAAAGTATTACTGATACCAACAGTGAGCAGGACGTTTTGCGTTAACAGTAGAGTCAACTATATTAAGTCCATCATAGCGCCTATAAAAGTTCTTCAGTGGAATTGTCGCTCCGTATCTTCTGCTTACATAGATGTTATTTATCTCACACAACAAACAAATCCTAATATAATTTTACTTCAAGAGTCTTGGCTTTCAGTAAACCAAACATTTACTCTGAAATATTTTCGAACTTTTAGACTGGATCGGCCAGGTAGAGGAGGTGGATTATTGGTTCTAATATCTTCAAAAATGTGTCATCATGTTACTGTAACTTTTGAACATATTTGTCTGAATATGGAATTGTTAGGAATAGATTGTTTGTTACGTAACTCCAACAGGATTACAGTGATTAATGCGTACTTTCCGAATGGAGTAAGACGCACAGATCACCTAGATTGTGTTATCAAGAATTCTTCGTCAAGTTCAATTTTATTGGCTGGAGATTTTAACTCGCATCACACTTCTTGGGGGCTTAAAACAGATGGCTGTGGCAAAAGATTGTGGAATTGGTTGCAGGATAATAATTTTCGCTGTCATAACTCTGGACAAGTTACCTTTCTACGCGGGATAAGCTCATCAACATTAGACCTAACATTTTCATGTGGCCAGTTTATGATTTCATCGTGGGAAACGTTTGATAATGGGACGAGTGGTGATCATGTACCAATTACCTATGAAATAATGCTACCACAAATTACCTCTGCTATCCGGCAACAACGGTTCATCAACTATAAAATTTATAAAACTGTTTTAAACTCCGCGCCCTCGTCATTGAGAGGACGCGTCGGACAGCAACGAGCTGCTTCAGTCGTAGCGTGTCTAAGTGACTCTGTCCAGCCGGCAGAGTTTTCTGTTAAGTACGGCAGCAC
Source organism: Rhipicephalus annulatus (assembly GCA_013436015.1). Classification (NCBI taxonomy): domain Eukaryota; kingdom Metazoa; phylum Arthropoda; class Arachnida; order Ixodida; family Ixodidae; genus Rhipicephalus; species Rhipicephalus annulatus. The sequence continues at coordinate 135,123 of WOVY01001484.1, forward strand.
ACCGTCAAATTCAGCTTGGTGGAATGAAGATTGTACGCTTGCGTACAGGCGACGTAAGGCTGCTTGGAAACGTTTACGCCACAACCATACTCCGAAAAGTTGGGTTGACTCTAAATTCCACGCAGCGCGGTTTAAACGTACAGTTGCAATAGCTAAAGATAAACACAATTCTGACTTACATTCGCGTTTATCAAAACCTGATAAAAGATCTGCCCTGTACAGGTTTCTACGGAACAAAAAATCGACGAAGAAACCAGTATATTCGCATTCAGTAGTGCTGTCTCCTAATGAGACAACAGATTTGTTAGAGGGCATCGCGAAAGGACTTGAAGCGTGTTTCGCATCGTCATGCTTGAGACCTGTGACATTCAAAAGCGCAACCTCGGACTTTCGGGAAGTCACTATGGCTGAACTGGCAGATGTCATACTAACTGTAAAGCAAGCAGCTCCCGGTCCAGATCAGATTACAAACTCTATGATTAAATTGATATTTAATTCCCATCCCGAGGAGTTTTTGAATATTGTTAACTGCTCCTTACAGCACACATGGATTCCAAGCGCATGGAAAATTGCTAAAGTCGTGTTGCTGCGAAAAAATCCAAGCCTCGGATATGTCCTGGATCACATTCGGCCAATTTCGCTTTCTTCAAACCTAGTTAAAATATTTGAAAGAATTCTTCATAGAAGGCTCAGTGAATTCATCGCTTGTCAGGACATTCTTTCACCAAGGCAAGTAGGATTTAGACAGGGGTGCTCTATATGGTCGGCTCATGTTGATTTGGAAAGCCGATTTCGCCTTGCAAAAGTATCTGGTGAGCTTTCTGCATTAGTCACGTTAGATATCGCAAAAGCCTACGATAGTGTGGAATACAGTACATTAATTTCAAGATTAGTGGACTGTGAGGTTCCCAAGTACATTATATTTTGGGTTCAGGAGTTTCTCTTTGAGAGACAATTATTTTGTTGCCACGAGGGAATTACTTCTGCCTCATATAAGCAAACAAGAGGTGTTCTGCAAGTATCAGTCCTGTCACCTCTTTTATTTAATATATTATTATCATCTATTCCCGTTCATAAAAATGTTCCTCTTTACGTCTACGCCGATGATATTGCTTTTTTCTCATCATGCCTAGATATCAATACTTTGTATCAAATTTTACAGTCATATTTGAGTGAGCTTGAGGTATGGCTTGGCGGGCTGTCTTTTTCACTTAATGTTAGCAAATGTGCTCTGCTTGTATTCCCTCTATCCGTTCCCGTATTTCTTTTACTGCATTATCGAAATGATCCGATTCCACAAGTAACAGCGCTAAAATATCTTGGTATTGTTTACGTGGACAATTTAAATTGGCAGCAACAAGTAGAATCAAACACCCGTAAAGCAGAAAGCGCCGTAGGATTGCTCCGCCGGTTTTGCAAGAATTCAGGGATGCGCAGGGATACGTTACTTATGATATACAAACTTTACGTACGCCCAATTCTGGAGTTTGGCTGCGTTCTGTTTTCTGGAAGTGCTGAGTACAAATTAAGACCTCTTATATTTCTAGAAAGGCAAGCTCTGCGGCTGTGTCTAGGGCTACCTAGGTGTGTCGCGAATAGCGTGTTTTATTTGGAAGCTAGAATCATTCCACTTGATGCTAGATTTCGACAGCTTACTGTGCAAACATTTTTAAAACTTTACGATGCGCCCCTCTTCTGTTCACAGACGATTTTCATCAAACATCCAGTTTCTTTCTTTCAGCGCCCGTGGTTTCGTTATCAAAGACCCCAAGTCATTTTCGTCGAGTCTCTGTTATCAAATCTTCGCGTTTTCCTCTGGCATTTACCTCCCCAAACCCAATGCTCGGTGCCAGTTGACTTAATTTTCGATGATATTTTTCTGAAAAATGCCAAGTTACTTCCATAGCATGTTCTGGAGGGTTTCCTTCAAGACCATCTCAGTCATTTTCCTAAATACGTAGTAATTTCGACGGACGCAACGCAAAATCTTCGGAAGGCTGGAGTAGGTATTTTTCTCATCAGCTTAATTGGTCTTTTGCGCTCCGATTACCTGACTTCACACCAATTTATCTCGCAGAATTCCTCGCTATTACATTGGCTCTTCGAAAACTAAATTATCAGCAATCAAAAGCTATTATTATTTCGGATGCTTTGTCTGTATGTACACATCTAACGTCCGCAAAGATGTCTCCTCTTCTCAGGATATTTTGGTCCCTGGTACCGCATAGCCTATCAGAAGTTCGGTTTATTTGGGTCCCCGGGCGTGCTGGAATTGAACTAAATGATATTGATGATTCGCTCGCTTCGGCATCTTTAAGTTTCCCGGTGGTGCTAGTAGCTCGACAGTTTCCTTTTATTACTGCCGAACGATTCAAACGCCTGTTAATCTTAAAAATGAACGAAACGTCGCTTTTACAATCTGAAGAATTTCGCCACTTGCAATTCACATGGAACACCGCAAAATGACTTTCCCGTCAATGTGAGGTGACCCTCACAAGCTTTCGCTGTAGAGTTCCTCTGTTAAATTTTTATCTCAACAAATCAGGATTTTCATTAACTAACCTAAGTGTAGTTTGCAATGAACCGAAAACAATAGATGACTTTCTTCTCACATGCCAGCGCTTCGCCTCACTGCGCCGAATAATTCTTGAAAGACCGATTGGTATGCTCGGATTGCCAGTCAATACATCCACCCTATTATGGTTTGGAGCCAGTCAGTTGGTTGTGGGCCACAGTGATATTCTGTCAGCGCTAAATAAATTCATTCAGGCAACCGGAAGGATACGCTGCTAGTGGTACTGCCAGATATATCCAATTCTTTCTCCTCCTTCCTCATTCTTGTTAATTTGTTTTATATATTCTGGTTTATCGCATTCTTCTGCAATTTTTTCACGTTTTTTCAAAGGAACATTATTATTGTTCCTATCTAATTTCTCTTTATTCATTTTAGCAAGCGTTGTAAAAAATGATCTATTTTGAGGTACACTGTGGCCAATCCCCCATGTGGGTATGAGCCAAGATCTCATAGGAGACAAGACAAGACAAGAGTGATTCAAGTTCCTTTCCCGTTCCGCGGTACTTGTTCCAAGCGTTCGCGCTGTTAGACAGTTTAACCGAGCGATATAATCGCTTTTTCTTATTGTTAAGACGCTTAAGAGATATGTTGAACCAATGTGAAGACGCCCGTTCCGTAATTGTAATTGTGGGTGTAAATCTATTGATTAAATCATGGATTTTGCACTTGAACAAAGACCAGTTAGTTTCAAGGGGGGCGTTGGAAGAAGTCGTTTAAATATCATTCACAAAATATGGATAGTTCGTTGTTAATGGCGGCATAGTTACCCTTATCGTAGAGTGTGAGGGTTTTCTTGGAATGGCTTTTGCCTGGTAGTTGATTAGAAAACGAAGCGTGAAGCACAGCGTGATCACTAATATCTGGGAGAGGAACTAAGGATGCAAGATTGTCGGGTTGTGACGTGAAAATGAGGTCGAGAGTATTTGAAGAGTGCTCAGTAGCTCCCGTTGGGAATGAAACAAGTTGAGATAAACCAAATGTTAGGCACGTGTTAACAAAGTCACTTTCCATAGCGTGTTTAGATATCCTGAGCGCGAGGTTAGACCAGATTATTCCTGGGAAGTTAAAGTCACCCATTAAAATAACCGGTATGTTAGGATAAGAGGCATTCAGAAAGTTAAGAGCACTGTGGAAATTAGCGATAAATGAAGCATCTGCGTCAGGGGGGCGGTAACAGACTCCGATGATAACAGGAGGATATGAATTTCTGCAGCAGACAAATAGTAATTCAAGGCTGGAAGGGATGACCACTGGGGAGCAATTTAATCGACTGTGAGCAGCTATCAGGACGCCACCACCACGCTTGCCATCACGATCTCGCCGAAATATAGTAAAGCCAGGAAAGCATGGTGCTGATTCGGAATCGCTTATTGAAGGGTTTAGCCACGTTTCAGTTAAGAGAACAAAGTTGCATTCTGTCGTGCAGATAATATTAAAGAGCGAGTCGCGTTTCGGCAAGAGGCTTCTAAGGTTAGTGTGTACAATTGACAAAAGTTCAGGGTTTAATTTAGGATTCGCTGAGGTGGTAGGTGGTAGCTATGGGCGGAAGGGGATTACTTTTCCAGAAGAGCGATCGAAAACGTAAGTGGTGCCATCAATGGTTAGTTTGTTGTACCGAAGTTTATAGGCCTTGCGAGATGCTTTACCAAATTCAATGAGGTGCTTACGGGCCTTCCGTGTGTTGGGGGAAAGATCTTCGCTAATGCTGTAATTGGTGTCTTTTAGTTTTTTGGCGTTGGACAGCACTAGTTCTCGATCCTTGAAATGGCAGAACCGGACAATGATGGGTCTATTGTTACTTGGTTGAAAACGCCCTATGCGGTGAGCGCGTTCAATGTCTCTAGGCTGGACTGAAACTTCCAGATTGGCAAGACATAGATCCGTGACGCGCTTCTCAGACTGTGCCCAAGTCCCGTCACTGGCATTTTCAAAACCGTAAAAGACAAGGTTGCATCGTCGCAGTCTGTCCTCAGAGTCGTCCATCCTGGCGACAAGACTAGCGATATCACCACAGTTTTGCTCAGTTAGTGTTTGTAAGCCGTCGACCTTTTCTTTTACCGCGGCTATTACAGAGCAGTTGTCTTCAATTTTAGAAAGTCTTTTAGTAATTTCTTCAAATGCAGCGAGTTAAGCAATACAAGTGCTTAAGTGATCACGTTAACATAATGAAATGCTCAAAGAAATCGGCCTGTAACGATTTCTATATATTTAGACATGTGTATAACAGGCCGTGTGTACAATATCTGTTTAAAAAGACGTGCCTGCATCTTTCAACCGCAAAGAGGGGACACTTGAGTAAATCTGTCACATAGCTGGGGGGGGGCGGGTGTATCGCGTGAAGGTTGCGTAATTGTAGGGAATGGCTAATTGTTATTTCGTCGTTTATATCTTTTTTATTGAATGAAAAAGAAGCGTTGAAGTGAACGAGTGATGGTACGCTGATGTTGGGTTGTGCCCCACTACGGCTTGAAGGTACTTTTGTTTACATCGCAGCTACTCGAGTCAATCAAAAGGTCAAGTCAAGCGAAAGCCAAGTAAAGACGCCCTTGACTGAATTCTGTTTGCGCAATCGAGTGCCTACCATATACGGGGTGGCCAGTGAACGGTTGCGGGAAGGGGTGTGACAGTTTTGCGGGTGTATATGTACTTTGGAAGTACTTATACAGTACTGGCACAATACTGCACTTGGAATAGCATAAAGGCCGCCGTCCTATGCAGGCTTACGTCGCGCTATGCACTATTTTTATTTCAAAAGCCTGCTCGCGCTTAGTCAAAAAACACACAAAGGACATTAGCTACAATTACCAAAGAGGAGACCGGGCGGGACAATTGTCTGCAAATTATGCAAGACTAGATCCGCCGGCTACCTGCAACTTCTTAACCTTAGCCTTAACCTTAGCGGGCGTCTTCCCGGGCTGGCACGATACGCGAGCATGGACAGGTGGATTGTCGACGGCGCTGTCGACACCGGAACCACGGCATCGTGCGAATAAGAAACGTTCCGCATTTAAAATTGGTGTTTTCAAACGACTGAATTAGATGGCACGTACTCTCCGCCTGACAGGTAAAGGAGACCACCCACTGTGCACCCACCGTCAGAAGGTGAGTGTCCTTTTCTTTCATGCTGAGGCGAGCTACTTTTCATATAGTTCCCAGTTGATGCCAAGAAAATGCTCCGCTGTCACAAATAGCGCGCAACGTAACAAAGTGGACACCCCTTATTCAACGCCAACTCTCGGTAATATATGAGCTTACGTCTCAAACAACTCTTTGCAAGCCAGTGTTCAGGACAGATCCTTTTTTTGTCGATGACCTGTACCTGTGGGCCTTTGCGAATAGAAAATTTTGGACGCAAATAAAATGCAACTGAAGTAGCATAATTACAATGAATCGAAAACGAATTGCAAATTATTCAATTAGTAAGAGAAATATTTTCAGAACAGTTGCTTCAACAATAGTTATTGTGGAAATAACAGCCGGAAACATTATTAGAAGGATCGTTACGAATACTTTTAACCATTAAAATGTCAATATTAGCATAACTAGCGTAAACACGTATAGGCAGTAACAGCCAATGAAAAAATTTTAAGTGTTCACCTAAATACAGCGGTTATTTTAGAACTCTAATGTGTTTTTGTCACAATCTTTTCAATAAAGGGAGACGTAAAATCTTCTTTATCGCCACCTGGTGTTCTGTGCCAGTGAATAGTGAGCCAGTTCTATGCCAGTAAACGAAGAAGACGAAGACGAGCAACTCGAGCCAGGCTTTAATGTCTGGAACGGGCTCGGCTTTGTAATCAGCATTCTCCAGATGTTATAGTGTGCCATGAAACTTGACTCTCTAAAGAGAAAACTTTCATCTCTAAAACTACCAAACATTTTGCTTAAACCACCTTCTTCTAGGTGGTGAGTTATCAGTGCTTATCTCTTCAAAAATTGAGCATCGGGTAAAAGTTACAGGTCAATTGATGAATATAGAAAGTAATATTTTAACATTAGATATCTATCTTCCGGGGCAGCTTCACTTTTCGTGAGTAAAAGCTCATTTTGCGTCAGGTTTTCACAATTCTTGGGTTTTAGATACCGTAATTTTGTCTTGCAGAATAGACATGTTAATGGAAGGAGACTTTAATTCTCATCAAACTTTGTGGGGATTCAGAACAGGTATGATTGGAAAGCGTTTGTGAGATTTTGTTGCTAAAAGTAATTTAACAAGCATTCATTTGCAAATCCCCAATGTTGTGCGCAATCAGTCTCATTTTGCGATTGATCTTACTTCCTGTAGTCCTAGCCTCTGTATTTCTACATTGTCTACTTTGAAGTTGCGTACAAGTAGCAACCATTTTTCTTTATTGTTTAAGCTTGTATGCCCGGTGACTTCAGTAATCAGGCAGCCCACTTCTCAAACCAATTTCAATCCATTTGAACAGACACTACGTGTGTCTTTTTCAAAACTAAGCGAGGATAATGAAGAGCGAAATGTTATCAACTTCCATTAGGCTATAAAACAATATTATTAAAGCTAAGTTCACAGTTCAGGTCTCTAAACAACGTCCTTTGAATCATTGGTGGAACTTTATTGTTTACGTCATTCAGGCTATGAAAAGCGGCGTGGCGAGAACTGCTCTATATTCAGTGTCCTAAAAACTGGAGTGATTATAAATATGCGGCTGCAGTTTTTAGGCAAACAGTAGCCGCTGCGAAGGATAGCTATGATATAGCCAACGTTTCGATTTTCTTTATAAAGCCTGGTCACACGAAATCACTTTTCAACATCTATAAAAACAAAAAAGTAATCCCACCACCAATAAACCTCTTGTTGAGACGTTTATTGAGACGCTTATTCGCCACACTCTAATCGATAGTCTCAACACCAAGTGAGTTGCCTCCTTTTCTGGAAAATATTGCTCAAAGGCTAGAAAGCCACTTCACGACTGCTCACTTTTACCGCTCAACGTGCCCTGTTAACAGTGATGACATTGAAGAGGTTACAGCGTCGGAAATAGCAAACGTAGTGAAAATGTTCACATTTTTTGCAAGTAGTGAAAAAATCAAAGCGACCTGTGAGAACGTCGACGTGCTGAAGACCGCCTATTCACGCAGAACCGTGCAAAAACTGGTCCGACATCACCTATTGGTGCACAGGTTGCCGGCTTTCACTCGACATAGCAGTGAGAAATAATGGTTGTGCAGTTATTGCGTTAGTGGCCAACGGCACAGACTATTTCATACTGAGCGGGAAACTGAAAACGAAGCTCGAGAAAGTAATCGCGCCGTGGCATAACTCGCAGAATCAGACAGCTGGTGGTCACGTCGTTACTCCACTGGGCGCTGCGCTACAAGAGTTCAAGGGTATACATTCGTAGCAAGCTGTCATGTTCTACGCAAATGCTCCCATGAAGTCATTCTGTGAGTTCATTTTCTACGGGATATTGGCGCTATCATTGATCTGCAAGAGTGCCGCGTCACACTCTCAGCTTAGCGAGCAATAAACGTGCAGAATGACGAAAGGTGTGTGGACGTACTCCATATTTATGAACAGAGCGTGACGCTTCCTCCACGAGCACGAGCAAATGTTGTAGTCGACGTCACATGCTGTGGTTTGGACGATGGCGAAATGGCGGCCGAGACAAGCTTGGAACACCTCCTGCAGCAAGACATTTGTGTAGCTAAAGGTATAATACACCTTTGTGATGGCTGATCTAGATTGCTCGTTACCAACTTCAGCAAGGAGTATCAACACCTTTTCCGTGGCACTTCGATAGCGTTTGCCCACGGAGTAGCAAGCATCACGAACTGTCTCACGTCAGAACTACTGGATACCGCAGACACGCCAATGAGTAAAATTGACATAAATCCTGATCTGTTCACTGATAACAAGACTGCGCTGCGAGAAATCTCTTTCGAGTTCATGTCTTTGTTCGCAAGTTTCATAACAGACGTCCATCATTCAACACAGAATCATCGCGTACGAATATGCACTCCCGATACACCACCACACGTACCGCGTGTCGGCTAAAAAGGCGAAGCGGTGCGCACGCAAGTCCGGGAGATGCCTGACGATGATGTTATTGAACCATCCAAGAGCCCGTCGTCATCTCCAGTCATCCTTGCCAAAAAGAAGACCGGGTCGCTACGCTTCTGCGTCGACTACCGAAAGCTTAACAACGGGACCAAAAAGGATGTATACCCGCTGCTGCGTGTACGACGAATCGCTGGATAGACTTCGTCGTTCCGATTAATTCACTTCTCCCGATCTCAAAAGCCGGTACTGACAAATCGAGGTAGACCAGCGATACCACGAGAAAACAGCCTTCGTGACTCCGGACGCCCTATACCAATTTCGAGTACTCCCTTTTGCCTTGTGTTAAGCACCGGCAACTTTCCAGCGTAAGATGGACACTGTCCTCACAGAGCTCAAGTGGCAGACTTGTCTGGTCTACCTTGATGATGTTATGGTCTTTTTTGCCACATTCAAGCAGCACTTTTCCCGCTTGCGCAGCATGATGTAGGCTATCCGATCGGCAAACCTCACACTAAAGCCACAGGAAGGCCACTGCGGCAACGAGCAACTCAAATTCTTAGACATATAGTTGGCGCTGTAGAGTCCGGCCCTATCCAGACAAGTTTGCCGCTGTTGCCGAATTACCAGCTCCTGTAGATAAGAAAGCCGTCCAGCGCTTCTTTGGTTTGTGCGCCTACTATCGGTAGTTCATTCATGGCTTTTACCAGATAGCAGAACTCCTGACTCGTCTCACGAGGGACGACACGCTGTTTGTCTGGGAAAACCAACAACAAGCAGTTTTTGATGAGCTGCGACAGCGCATGCAATCAGCGCAAGTTCTTGCTCATTTAAATGATGATGCTGAAACGGAGGTCCATACTGACGCTAGTATCATTGGTCTCGGTGCAGTGCTCGTTCAGCGTCAAGATGACATGAAAAGAGTGATAGCCTACGCAAGTCTCTCTCTATCCCGAGCCGAGGTGAAAATATTCCACAACGAAGAAAGAGTGGCTCGCAGTCGTGTGGGCAATCACCAAGTTTCTCCCGTAACATTATGGTCATTCTTCAAGATGGATGGATGGATGGATTGATGTGGCTATACCTTTTAGATCAGGCAGCGGCTAACGCCATCTAGCTGTAATACTTAGTGATGGTCAACTACGTCCTTTGTTGGTTGATGAGCCTGTGTGAGCATAGAAGTGGTGCTATGTACATTTCTTTCAATCCTTTTGTACTTTTTCTTTCTTTTCGAAAGGAGACACAATGCCCCCCAAACGTAGTGGGAAGGTGGAAAGAGCAGCTCTGAACCTGGAGGAAAAAAGAAGATCACGCTCTTCACTGCTAGAAAGATAGCCGTGGCTGATGCGTTGTCCAACAGCTTGCTGTTGGGTGGTTTGGTAAACCCCAGTTTCATAAACCCCCCGAAGTGTCGACAATGACGCCGCCACAGAACCGCAAGCGGCCTACCACCTACACCTAGCAGTGGGCCCCAAAACACTGCTGCGCTGGCAACAACCCACCGTCACCCTACGCGCGCGTAAACATGGCCGTGAGGGTGCGCCCATTGAGCGAGCGTGAGTCCAAGACGTGCAGCATCATTCGCGTGGTGGACTGCAACTGCCTCATGTTTCAAATCAAGGCCGAAGCCGAATCTTCTACTCTCAAGGGCAGCGGGCATGCGGGGGCCTCATCAAGCCCAACCGAACATTAATGTTTGATCACGTCGTTGGTGAACATAAAAAAGATAAGTACATATTGGAGCACGCAACCAAGGAGATGCGGACGACGCTTCTTGATGGCTGCAATTGCTCCGTGTTCGCGTATGGTGCAACCGGAGCCGGCAAGACGTTCACGATGTTGGGCTCCGAGGAGTGTCCCGGAGTGGTCTCCCTGATGGCCATCGACCTTACTGGCGCGTTGACAAGCACCGCTCCAATGGCCACTCGTGGACTTGGCGGTCGCCTGCCTTGAAGTCTACAACGAGGTCGTACGCAACCTCCTGTGCACCAACGGACCGTCCTTAGTCGTGCGCGGCGACCCGGACAAGGGCATCGCCATCTCGAACTCTTGAAAATACGAGGTGAAAGACTGTGGGGCACTGTTAGAGTTGCTACTGAAAGGCAACAGGAACAGGTTACAGCACGCCACCGCTGGCAACTCGGAGTCATTGCGGTCCCATGATATTTTACAGGTTTACGTCACGAAGGCGGAGAACCTGACCAGGACAAGCAAAAGAATTTGCGTCTCTAAGATGAGCTTTGTTGATTCTTCGGCTCGGAGCGTCCCACTGCGGTGAACGCAAACGTGAAGGACCTGATATGCGAGGGCATCAAGATTTACCTATCACTGCTGGTCCTAAGCAACTGCACTGATGCCCTCTCCCAGAGTAGAGCTCAGCGGATGCCGAACCGGAATTCGAAGCTGACGCACTTCCTGAAGGAATCTTTTCTGGGCACGTGTCACACCCTCATGATTGCAGCCGTGTCGCCCTCCAACCTCGGCTACACCGACACCCACAACACTCTCAAGTACGCCGAGAAGCCATGAAGATCAAGTGGCAGGCCAAAAAAAACGTCCTTAACGTCGACGTACTCAAGCCGACGTACAGCTCGCTCATAGAGGAATACCAGGAAAAGGTGGAAAGCCTTCAGCTAAAACTTGACTAGGTCACAAACGAGTATTCCGAGCTCGAGACCCAGGTGGTCGAGTTCAAACAGAGGCTCGCGACGGTCCAGCAAGATGCCCTGCTTCATGTGCCACACACTGACGCCAACAGGATCGCCACATCTTCGCATAACGATGCTCTGTCGACGACGCTAGTCCTCTCTCCGAGTGTCGAGGCGAATGAGCCCAGTGATAACAGCAGGGCGACCTACTGCCTCGATCCGCCGAGAAAGATCTATGCTGTGCGAGCGAAGATCATTAGGCAGATCTGGGAAAACGAGACCTTCATACGGACCAGCGTTGTGAGGGAGAACGGGAAGCAGCACATGGCGAAGACTGTCGTGGCACTCCAGGGCTACAGTGAAGACAACTTGAAGGCGTACGAGTGTCTTGATCACTTTTTGCAGTCTCAAGCAGCCAAACGTCTTGCTATAAAGGAAACGTTAGAGGATGTTCACAACAAACGAAGGCAAAGCTTTGAGTGCAGTCAAGACCTCCTGGGTGAGGCTTGCGCTGCCGGTGGCTTGGAAGCTGTACAAGCAGATATAACTAATCTGGGGCTGGTGGTAGAGCGAACGGAGATGCAGGGTCCGCGACAGATGTTCGCCGAGCTCGCCGAACGTCTGTGTCGGAAGTGCATTCACTGGGAAGACCTGAACTGCGTCAGTTACCAACCTGCGCAGCCTCTACGTCATCCTGGAGGCCAAGAACTGTTGCTGCTCGGACCGAATGGATGCCCACGGAGCCCTTGTCAAAAAGGCCAAGGGTCCAGATGCCACATGGGCGAATGAAAAGAACGATATGTCAGACGGTCAACTGGATCTCGCAAGTCTGCTCCACGCTCCCGACTGGCGACTGGCCACCACATTGCAGTTACCACAGTCTTGGTGTGCTCGAGAATCATGGCGCGTACTATTTTTGGCGTGTCGTGCTTGATAATAAAGAATTGACTTCATCTACTTTATGTTATATTCAAGTCATATTCAACGCCCATTCGCATTGTTTTAAACTTGTCTGTTCTTTTGGACCTGTTCCTATCCTCCAGCCGGTGATCATGTGCACATTTTCTCGGCAGAAAAAAAGTCATTAGTTGAAAAGAAAACACATTTGTTTATGAAGCAAGTTAATTTGATCTGTGCAATAAAAGCAGTCTACAGAACACAGGGCTACGCCCACGTGGCTTTTTTTCTTGCTTCTTTTGGTTGGCCTCGTTTATAAATAATGCAGCGAGTTAAGCAATACAAGAGTTTCAGTGATCGCGTTAACATAAAGACATGCTCAAAGAAAATGGCCTGAAAGATTTTCCCAATATTTATACAAGTGTGCAATAGGCCGAGTTGCGCAAGCCGTTCAAAAAAGACCTGCCTGCATCTTCCAAAGGGAAGGAGGGGAAACTCGAGTAAATGCGTCAAGAGTGCATGGTGGGGGTATCGCGTGAAGGTTTCGTAATTGTAGGGAATGCCTAATTGTTATTTCGTAGTTATTATTTTGATTTATTGAATGAAAAAGAAGCATTAAACTCAACGAGTGATAGTACGCTGATGTTGGGTCGCGCCCCACTACGGCTTGAAGGTACTTTTGTTTACATCGCACCTACTCATGTCAAGCGAAGTGTCAACTCAAGCGAAAGCCAAGTAAAGATGCCCTTGACTGAATTCCGTATGCGCAATTGAGTACCTACATATATGGGGTGGCCAGTGAACGGTTGTGGGGGAGGGGTGTGACAGTTTTGCGGGTGTATATGTACTTTGGAAGTACTTATACAGTACTGGCACAATACTGCACTTGGAATAGCATGAAGGCCGCCGTCCTATGCAGGCTTACGTCGCGCTATGCACTATTTTTATTTCAAAAGCCTGCTCGCGCTTAGTCAAAAAACACACAAAGGACATTAGCTACAATTACCAAAGAGGAGACCGGGCGGGACAATTGTCTGCAAATTATGCAAGACTAGATCCGCCGGCTACCTGCAACTTCTTAACCTTAGCCTTAACCTAAACGGGTGTCTTCCCGTGCTGGCACGATACGCGAGCACGGACAGGTGGATTGTCGACGGCGCTGTCGACACCGGAACCACGACATCGTGCGATAAAGAAACGTTCCGCATTTAAAATTGGTGTTCTCAAACGACTGAATTAGATGGCACGTACTCTCCGCCTGACAGGTAAAGGAGACCACCATCTGTGCACCCACCAGCAGAATGTGTGTGTCCTTTTTTTTCATGCTGAGGCAAGCTACTTTTCATATAGTTCCCAGTTGATGCCAAGAAAATGCTCCGCTGTCACAAATAGCGCACAACGTAACAAAGTGGACACCCCTTATTCAACGCCAACTCTTGGTAATATATGAGCTTACGTCTCAAAAAACTCTTCGCAAGCCAGTGCTCAGGACAGATGCTTTTTCTGTTGATGACCTGTACCTGTGGGCTTCGCGAATAGAAGCTTTTGGACGCAGATAAAATGCAACTGAAGTAGCATAATAACAATGAATCGAATACGAATCGCATATTATTCAAATAGTAAGAGAACAATTTTCAGAACAGTTGCTTCAAAAATAGTTAATGTAGAAGTAACAGTCGGAAACATTAACAGAAGGATAGTTACGACTTCTTTTAACCCTTAAAAATGTCATTATTAGCATAAGTGGGGTAAACTCGTATAGGCAGTGACACCCAATAAAAAATTTTCAAGTGTGCACTGAAATCCAGCAGTTATTTCAGAACTCAAATGGGTTTTATGTCACAACCATAGAGTGTACCTACTATTCAAGAGGCATATGATATCAAGAAAATATTTTGAAGCATCAGTATACAAAATCACGCTGAGAGATGAGCGGGAAAGTTTTGCATGGGATCGTACCGGTGCATTTACGGGTCAAGTTATTTGGCAACTTTACAAAAATTCACGATGGCTGGAAACTGACATCGCCTCTATAAAAACAGGAAAAGAGGAAATAATTCTGCATTTTTATTGATAGGTATCCTGCCGACGGAAAGGTGATGCGTATGTGTTCCGCAGTTGCACAAAGGGGTAAAGGGGGCCTGAAACACTTTTTCAAGTAATCATCGAATGAATTCACTGGAAGGGCTTATTGCCACACGAATTCAACGCTGCGAAAATTTTAAGAATCTGTCCAGTGCGAGTGGAGTTACAAAGGTTTGTCGCATGCTGCAATTGCATTCTCTTTTCTCTCGTCCCCACGAAAGCACTGGAAGCTAAGCAGGGAGGGATGACAGGGCCACAGAAAAACGTCACGAACCCTCGTGACCTTGAGCGCTCTTTCTTTTTTTGTTTCTCCGAATGCGTGGCTTTTTCAGTGTGATCGCGCGCGCACGCGTGGACAAGTAGCGGCCTCCACGCGGCGATCTCTGTAACGAGCGAGCGCACCATGTTCAAATCAGCCAATGACTGATAGATGGGCCTGCTACATGTGATGTTTGGGTATTTTGCGTGATTTTTCTTGGGAAGAAAAAGATATTTTAGCTGATTTTGATTATTTATTGTGAATTTCAGGCCACGAGCTGCGCTATATTATTCGGCTCGCATATTGTCGGAAGTCTCTACTACCGATAGGCAGCATTTCCTGACCATGCTGAAAAAAGTTGCAAGGCCCCTTTAATATGCCCTTATGTCTGCAGGAAGAGAAAAATCCAGAAGCCATTATGAAAAACTTACCGAAATCCATCGCCACTGTAACACTACATCTACCCTTTGAAGCGTGGTAAAAATTTTGCTCAAGATTACGAAGACTTAGGTACGATATGAGTGATTTTACAGTGCGCTAAATGCAATGGGTGTGGGAGAAAATTTTTTCTGCGGAAGGAAAAGTAGGACATATGTGTTCCGCAATCACACAAAAGGTTAATGTGATCTTAAGTCTCCAGGCTCAACAATGCTTTAAAACGTTCCAAGCACTTCTGAAGGTGCAGCATCTTGCTCTCTGGGTGCTATCTGTAGCTACTTTGTAACACAACTATACTTAGCGACAACTTTTCTTGACAGCATTGTGGAAGCTACAGAAATGAAGTGCATTCCTGCTACCATGTAAAAAATACTACCAAATTTACAGTGATGGACCAAGTACAGTAATGGCAACGCCTTTTACTTTCTGGGACATACTTTGAAGCAGAAAAAATACGGCTTTGGTGCATCCATAATCGTTTTCGGAGCAGAAAATAATGCTAGCTTTAGAGCAGCTATTGATGTTTTCGGAGTAGATATTAAGTTCTCCAAACATTGCTTAGAGTTCACAGCGTTGTTCAAGCATCTCACAAATGTTAATATTTCTTACCAAATATATTTAACAGAGAACAATAAACTGAAATTTCATAAAGCAAACAATAGTAGGTTGTCAAACATGAGCTGTGAAATGAGCTAGTATTTAAAATACCAGTATTTGTGGCAGAAATCAAATCGAACGAAAAAGGGCTGAGTGCCACATTTTCGTAGTAACCACAGTACCTTATAACTGCTTCCCAAAAAGAAGTAGAAAATCAGTATGAAGTGAATTCAATTGTGCTTATTTGCACATTTCACCATACTAGCCTGCATGTCTAGCTGAGAAAGACAAAACAGCCAAATCAGCTATACTCTTAATATGGCGATTCTTGCCACACAAACGAGATCAAACGTCATAATACTGCACACTATTAGCACACTGGGATGATAGTACACAGATTCTTTTTAGTTTCTTTCAAACAGTAGAAGTTCCTCGTTCTCGTTTTCTCATTGTCGATTCAGAGCAGGTCTGGAGCAACTACTAACAAAAATTACTGCTTGGAGTGCAATTATTTTTTAGAGCAGTTTGTAGCAACTGAAACAGCACTTCCATCACTGGAAGTAATACGTAAAATGCTGCTATTGTTCACTTTGCGAGAATGCCTTCCCTTGTTTTTCTTAGCACCACCTTTTCAGCACATCCATTTTCCAAAACAAACATGGTGTCCATGAAATAATTGGTTACTGTGCGGCTGCAAACGGGCTTTTTACTTCAAGAAAAATATACTCGTAATATGCAGCCCTGAAGTGTAGAATGAACCATCGAAATGTTTGCCCCATTCACATTTTCATGTATATGATTTTGAAAATGTGTTATGCGTAAGACGTACTTGTGGGCAAGTTGGTAATCAATTGCGGCATATAGCAGTGCACACCAGGTTACACAATAAATACGCACACAAAGGGACGATACTCGGCACTTGTGTCGTTTCTTTGTGTAGCCTGGTGTGCACTGCCATAGGCCTTACCGACGTGGCTGAGAAAAACCAAAATCATCTGAAAACTTAGAAGTACTTGTTGCTAGTCTAGTTAGTACATCATTATGAGGGAAAATTCTAGATGCTTAAAACTCCACAAGAACGAAGAAGCACACCCTATGCTTCTTTGTTCCCCTTGTGGTGTCTTAGGCGTCTAGAATTTTCCCTCATCCGAAAACTGCCTAGCTTGCAGAGCAACACAAATGTGTAAAAGCCTCGCCTCCATAGCATGTGCTCCAGCATCAAGATAAGTTATCGCTGAGTATCCTCAAAAGCTTTCAAACAATAAATTTAAACGTTATAGCGTTAAAGAGCTCATTTGGCAGAAGTTTTGACGTTGATGTCGGCGTTAAAGTTAGTGTCGGCGCTTGTGAGCGAAAAATAATCCACTTGCGCGTGACCGAAGAATCGTTAAAGATGCAAATAAACGTAAGTTATTAATTTCCAGGTCCTAGCGAGGGTTGAACTAGGGCTGTTTGCGTGGAAAAGGTGTTCTACCACACAGCCATGAGCAAGTCTGCTTGGGAATGCAGCAAAAAAAATTGGCCCGAATCTACATGTTACACTGCAAATGACGTCGAAAGACGATAGTCATGCGTCTGGAGAGAGTGAACAAAACGTTATTTGATGTTCTGCGCGATGAAAATCAGTGAATGATATTCTGAAGGTGCTGTATTAGAGTGCCTAGAGCGTGTAGCGGAGGCGAACAAGCGTATCTAGACACGAACGCCATCTGGCAGTTATCTTCAAAAACGAAAGTGTGTGCGACCGCGGAGGAGGATGCGCGCCAGTCTCGGAGGTGATAAGGTGTAGAATTCAAAGCGACGGGCAGGTGCCACCACCGTGCCGTCGTATAGCAAAGCGTTGGAAACACCTTCTTGAGCATCGGGTTGCACTGTCAGCGTAGCGCGTTAAACGCTACAGTCCTTAGAGTTACTTGTGGGTGCCTCTTCAAGCATAAAGGCAGATATACAAAACATAGACATGTTGTTATGGCGCCTCAGGTATGCGCAATATTTGCTTTTTTAAATGACAATCACACAACAATGAACGCTAAACCTTGAGCAATATTGGTGGGCGCTATGGATGGGGTTGGCCGTTTAGCGGCGTTTGAGGTATCGTTAGAACGGACAAATACACAAATGTACAGACAGACAGACATAAATTTTTCCGTTGAAGGTCCGCAATAAAGACTATCACCTTTAAAAACAATTGACCGCCTTTTTCATTCCGTACCGGAGAGTTTCATACAATACTACCTAGAGGGGAATCTGGCGCTAGTGTCTACGCGGGCTCCTAGAGCGGCTCTTGTACCCCATGTGAATTATGGAAAGTACAGGCTTTGGATCCATTTCGGATGTATTACATTCTTTAAATAGTGACGCTTCTTCTCCGAGTGTAAAAGAAAGTAATATGAACTTATATTTATTTGAAACTTGCTTCAATTATTTGTATGCAAACTTTATTGAAAAAAGTGGTCGTGATTAGGTGGCAGAAGCGAAACCTGGGCAAATTCAACTATCAAGGTATGTAGGCATATCTCCGCCATTGCACTGTAGATTAGGCATCAAGACTTGATGAATGATTTTTTACAACACTTGAAAAAAAAACATGTTTTTTTTCTTGAAAGTATGTATTATCTAATTATGTAAATAACAGTACTGTATTAAATAGAAACACGTATCGTTTTGTCTTCTGTGACGCTCGGTACGTCTGTCGCAGTGGTCTGCCCCCAAGGCACCTCTTGTTTTGCTGTGAAGTTGAGTCAGAGGAACATGACGGTGCGTCTGCTTATCGTCGTCGTCGTTTTGCAGTCAATCCGAATGAGTTAAGGCAAGACGCACACGTGAAAATCATGAACTCGATACAATATCCTGCCCTGGCAAGAAACCCTACATCTATGCGCAGAGGTGAGTGGAGGACGCTTCGTTTTAACTTTAACTGCCAAATATGACTTGTAAGGAAACAATTGGGAGACTAACGATACGCCATTCGCCTTCGTTCAATGCTTTCGAAAGACTGATGTTTATTGCGATGAGAAGGACAGTGGTAAGAGTTCCGGATTACATGTTTGCCAGAAGACTATTGAAAACAAGCTGATAGGAGATTTTGCATACGGCCCTCCGATGAGCCTTAGCTCATTAACGTGAAGATTTCAGAGGGTTACACTGGTCTTCAGATCACCGTCCCACTTGGTAGGCGCACTATGCAGGCCCTGATCCGTCTGTCAATTCCGATTGACATCTCGTCGACCCCTCCCCTCTTTCATAGTTGTCGCGGCGATAGATGCTCGTAGACAAGCACCACCGTGCCCTCTTGTATGGCGTTCGATGCGGTCAGTACGTAGAAATGTGCGCTATGCAGACTGTACAGGTATTCCTTCTGCCATCTTCGCCAGAAATGATCAGTCAATTTTTGTCAGTATTTCCAACTTCTTTCAAGATTGTTAGGCTGTGACGTAGCGTCTTCGCATGTCAATCTGGGCAGTGACGTAAGGCGCTTGCCAAGAAGAAATTCAGAACATGTGAGAGGTTCCACTACAGTGGCCTCTGCAGAAACATGTCAGAGGCCTAGAAGTGATGACTGTTTCAACTTCGGTGAGGATCATCGCAAGTTCCTCGAATGTGCAGTAGCTGTTTCCCAAAGCATTCTTTAGAGACGCCTTCACAGATCGTACCAATCTCTCCCTAATGCCGCCCGGGCTGTTTCGGCGATGAACTTCCGCTGGATGCGATGCTGAGCCAAATAATTTTGGAGTTCTTTCCCAAGTATGGTTTTTCACAACCTCCGTAAGGCACGTGACGTTCGTTGAAAGGTTTTCGCGTTGTCTGGGAAAATAACTCGACACACTCCTCTTCTTGCCAGGAATCTTCTGAATGCCTTGAGAAAGCTGCTGATTGACATGTCTGTTGCCAATTCAAGATGTATCGCTCTTGTGACCGCAAATGTAAACAGGAGAACGTAAGACTTCTTGTTTTGGCCCTGATCTTTTCTGTAAACTGGGCCAGCGAAATCTATGCCTGTCACTTGATTGATATGTGGGGTTTAACGTCCCAAAACCACTATATGATTATGAGAGACGCCGTAGTGGAGGGCTCCGGAAATTTAGACCACCTGGGGTTCTTTAACGTGCACCCAAATCTGAGCACACGGGCCTACAACATTTCCGCCTCCATCGGAAATGCAGCCGCCGCAGCCGGGATTCGAACCCGCGCCCTGCGGGTCAGCAGCCGAGTGCCTTAGCCACTAGACCACCGCGGCGGGGCTATGCCTGTCACTTCAAAAAACAACGCCTTTGGTACTATCTCAGGTGGTAAGGGAGCCTCTGCAGTTCAAGCGGTCACAGTTTACACATCTTTTTAGCGTTGTTTTGACTACCTGCTAGCCCTTCATTATCCAGAACTGTTCTCTTAGTTCGCTAAGCGTTACTAAAGGCACATTATGTAAAAGGCGCCTGTGCGTTTTTTGAAATAATAGGTGAACATATAGATGATTTCAGGGGAGTACAATCAGATGTCTGTGGTCGTAAGGCATTGCGGCATTTTTGAGACTTCACACAGCTCTCAATACTCCATGAATGTCAAGGAATGCATTCAGATCACATAAGGGTGAGCCCTTCGGTATTCTTGCCGAGTGAAAAATGCACTGAAGTTCTTCAGGAAAAACCTCATGTTGCACCTCTCTTATCAGAGATATCTGAGCCTTGTTGATTTATTCGGCGGTCAGCAAACCCTGCTCTTTCTCGAGAAGACACCTTGAGTTGTGCAGAAATTGCTGCATCCATGCGACAACTCTGATCAGTTTAGTCAAACAGCTAAACTGCTTAAAAGGCAAGGCAGATTTTTCCACCGACTGCACAACAATGTGAACGTGAACTGGCTTTCTTTCTTCTTGTGAGTTATGTCTCCACAGACAGTGTCACTGCGTGGCCAATCAGCAGAAGGCTCGGAGAGTCATGAAGCTCCATGCTACCAAACCAAAGTTGCTTCGAGCGCTTCAGTTGAAACTCCTCGTGTTAAGACATCAGCTGCATTTTCTGCACCTGGGCTGTGGTTCCTTTGGTCTGGATTTGTGAGCCGTTGAATCTCCATCACACGGTTAGCCACGAAGAGTTTTCACTGTGCCACAGAGCCCCGGACCAGTGAAGTGCGATGGTTGAGTCTGTCCACTGAAACCACTTGTCCACCTTTAGTGTCAATTATCGGGCCAAGTAGTCTTTCAGTCAGGCACCCATTAGCATACCCATAAATTCAAGTCTTGGAAGGGAAAGCTTCTTTAGTGGGGCTACTCTCAATTTTGACAAGATAAAATTTGCATTGTGAATGCCCAGTCGACCAACACGCAAGTATGCAACTGCTCCATATGCCTTGGTGCTTGCATAAGTAAATATATTAGTCACTATTTTGTCGTACTCAGCACCGACACAACTTCTTGGAGCTGTTACCGCAGTTAAATTATGCAGTGCAGTGTACCATTGCATTCACACTATTTGCACCTCTTCGGGCAATGTTGTATCCCTGCCAACGCCTAGTTCTCAGAGTTCTTGGAAAAGCAGTTTTGCAGTCACATTGACTGGAGAAAGCAGACTTGAGTGCTCGAAATAACGCACTGAGGCTTGAAGAATCAATATTTTGATGTTGCAGTTTCTGTCGAGAAAATCTAAGATAGGTTCCATAGAAAGGATAAGGTGATCTCCTTCTTTATCCCACACAACTTCTCCAACATGCGCACTACTCTTTGTGGAACACCGCACTGTGTGCGGGGTACATCCAGTTCCTTCATTCTGAAATGTTTCCTGCAACGTTTTGGAAGTTGAGTTCCACTTTCGAAGGGACATGTTTGCCCTTTTCATTGTGCCCAGCAATTCTCGATAAAATTCTTCAGCTGCTTCTTGCGTGTCGGCACCTGCAATGAGGTCGTCGACGTAGAAGCTCTCAGCCAGTGTTCGAGCTGTGCCGAAACAGCTGTCCATCATGCTAAGATGGTGACGTATCGTGGCAGCAAGCAGAAATGGGCTACTAGTCACGCCCCACCGTGGTGGTCTAGTTGCTAAGGTACTAAGCTAGTGACCCGCACGTCGCGGGATCGAATCCCGGCTTCGGCAGCTGCATTTAATGGCTCATTATTTTGTTAGATGTCATCCGTATCACATACCATTTTCTTGTTGGAGAAATAAGAAACAAAGGACAGGGATGTTAGCAATTCCTTGCTTTTGCGGTAGAGTGTGCATAGGCCAGGTGGGCCACTCAAATAACCTGAAATGTCCGTCGCATTAGCGGGAGGAGACTCAACTGCAGAGTTTGCTGTTACTCGCCAGTTTTTAACGATACCCAGAAATGAAAATAAATGAGATAGAGAACTGATGAAAGCATATATCAAATGCCATGATATGCGACAGGAAACTGACTTGAAGTATACAAAATTCAAAGGAAAAACATGGTCCTGATTGTGTACACCTTCCCTAGTGTTATCACGAATAGACGCTGATTGTCTTTTTAGAGAAATGTAATTTAGAAAGTATCGTGCTCTGCGCTAACTCTTCATGGTTTTTACGGCGCATGGGCACGTGTTGATTGTTAATTATGTGATTGTCTCATGTGCAGGGACAATCTCTACTAGGTGCATCATCTCTACTAGGTGCATCACGTGTAGCACATGCGCGTCCTGGTTTTCCTTTCGAACCGTGTTGCTTCATTAAAAACACTGACGTCCAAGCTTGCGTGTTGAATCTTGTTATGTGCGAGCGTCCTTACAGTGGATGTGTACGCCGCGACGTCAGCATGCCACCCCCGCCGATGTGTTTTCTGGGCACGGCACTACCGGAGCAATGAAAGGGCAAACGAATCGCCGCTCGCCACGCTCAATTAGTGGGCTGGTTATTATTCGCGATGACACAACTCTCCTCAAGCAGGGTGTCGTGGCCGGGAACCATTGTAGCAGTTTTTGTCGAACACCTTGCCTAGTCGAGCTGCACAGCGCATCCCTTTCCGTGTCGGGAGGACGACACACATATTTGGAAGGCCATCAACAGATCCACAGCCATCGGGTAACCTGATCGCAGGACAGCTATATAGGCGACACGTCTTCTGGACTCGGGCGTTGGCCGGTCCCAACAAAGTGTTCCGTCGACAAGTACATGTTGCGATTCCATTGCTACTGCACTTTGAGAAAAAAAAGAGAAAAAGCTGCAAAATGTTTTCTGACACTGGCAGTGTAAAGTACTGTTTAATATCCTCCCCGTCCCCCAACTTTTTATTTGCCCCGAAGAACTCTTAGTAGAAGGAAGGTGCATTTGGGGCGAGGGGGGTCACGCATACCTTCAACATCATGGAGAGAATTATGGAATCTCACACATGTACTTGTCGACGAAACACGTTGTTGGGACCGGCGCCCAGTCACGGAGAAAGCGGTGACCTCTTTCCTCTTCCTCCTCCTCCTGCTAATACAGGGTACAGGTCACCGGAGGGCTGTGTGCCTGCTGAGGGCCGTCCAAATATGCACTCCCGACATGGGAAGTGGGGCGCTATACTGCGCGACCAGGTAAGGTGTTCGACAAAAACTGCTACAATGATTCCCGGCCACAACGCCCTGCTTGAGGAAAGCGGTGTCATGGCGGATGATAACCAGCCCCGGTAATTGAGCGTGGTGAGTGTCGGTGATTTTCTTCATCCATTGCACGAGGGTGAGACCTATGCCCCAGCCGCCTTCTCACATCAAGAAAGGGACATGCTGGCGCCATAGGTAAAGTGTCGTGGCAATGCCTAGTCAAAAATGTCCACCTGGGCGGGCATGGGCTCAGTGTAGACATATTCGTCTGGTTTCACGATATGCTCGCCACGTTTCAAAATGCTTCTGCTGTAATTATTCTAAATAAACGTCAAGTTTCCTTCTACAGAAAGAAACTTAGTATCTGCAAGCTGCCTCGACCCCGGCTTTGCGAATATCCTGTGCCAGAAGTACCTGACACAACACTTCAACAGCTTCTAAAAACGCTGATATATCTATACCGAGTTTAATGCCGTTTCGCAATTTGTCTTGTAGAGGGTTTTTATTTGGTAGTTTTATCAATTATTCGAATACTCGGGTGATCATTATCTATGGTAAAACCCTATATATGAACAATTAGGATTCTCTTTTTGAATATCTCGTACAGCATGCTGAAAGGAGGTCGATTAGTCTGTATAGTTTGTGGATGAATAGCTGTGACTTTTTTTATTATTTCGAAAGGCTTCGAAACTTTCACGTTAAATGTTCTTCCTCAATTTCTTTTTTTGACACCTTAATTTGAAATCGGGGGCGCAGATACAGCCTTTGCAGCACAGACGTACGTGAGTTTCGAAATTTCCTTGTCATGCGGCCCTGCCTACAAAGGTCAGAACAGCCGATCATTGATTGATTTGTGGGGTTTAACGCCCCAAAACCACCATGATGTCGCATATACGTACGTTTAGAGGCTCCAGTAAATTTTGCACAGGTAGTGTTCTTACTGCCTCATCCCACGAGCCACGAGCGCTCGTCGTCCTTTTCTCCAGCTGGCTAGCTGCCACTGGCGCAGGGCTACATCTGTAGTAATAACATTACTATTATTATCTAAAGAGTTTTGATTTTTGTCTTATTTCTGCCCTTTCTGTGTCACGCAACCATGCTATGATGTTGTAAAATTGATACTCATTACGAGCTAAAAACAATTTTCAATAACATACCATACAATAACACACCTTGTACTTCGTCATTCCTTTGTGGGGGCTATAGCGCTTTGATGCAGAAAAGGAATGATAACGGCGTAACGAAAGTCTCCTTACCAAAAAATTATGTAGAAAAAAGAAGACATTATCAAAATATATATAGTGAGTGCGAAATTTAAAATCAAAAAGCAAAAACCTAATCACTATTATAATACCGATAACCTTATTTTTAGTCAGCCATAGTGCAGTTGCCGTTCATAGGATGCTATTTATTTTCTTGGCTAATTCTCCAGAACGTGTATGTGGCATGGATTCCAGGCTACAAACGAACAAACAAACAAACAAATTTCCTTGTTGCATTTCATCGCCTCTGCGATGTCTGCGTCTCGTACGACATTCACTCTGTGACCGGCGCACTAGGACAAATTCGCTAGGGCCTTTTCACTGAACGTGAGCAAGGACTTAGTGGTGCAGTCATTGAAGCAGCAAAACTTCAGCTCGTTGTACTACCTGCTCAAGCACCTCCCGAGTCGCGATGGGCTTCGGTACATCGAGCATCGGCATTCCATGGCTATTCTGTCACAACTGCCCAGACTTGTGTGCACAGCCCCATTCGATTTCAGGCAGCTGGTAGAGCTCTTGCTCATCGGCGTCGAGAACGAGGACGACAGGAGAATGGTAGGTGCAGCAGGCTCGTCTACGGTGGATCACCCAACGTTCACTCAGCGTCACAGATCAAGCTCGGGTGTGAATCACCGAGAACTGTAAGGGGCTCGGCCGACTACGGTCCCCTTTTCACCGGGGACTGATGGCCCACTCTATCAGCTGGTGACGCGCCAGCAGTTGCTCGAAAGTGAGATGTGATTTCATAATTGCATTCCAGAGTGGTCGTCATTTCACCTGTTTGACGGGCTGTCCTGGGAGCAGATCGTGAAATTTTCATTTCTTGCCGAGGTACGGGGCCCCTTTTTTAAGGGCTTCAAAGTGAACTTCGTTGACTACAGAGCATGGAGCCTAGACCGAATACTGCAGTCAACCACTGCCTAGCCACGCAGAGCCAGCAACTACCCACTCAGTCGTCTGAGCCTCATCTTGATAGGCCAAGACAATATCCTGCCTCTAGGTCTGCTCATAGTGTTGAATGATCGCCCCCTCGGAGTCTCTCCGACAACCTTGAAAATATTGTTTCTAGAGCAAGCGGACCTTGGCCTCTAACTCTTTGGCCCATCAGCGAGGAGTGTCCAGTTTTGAGAAACCTGGAGTGCGAAGATTTGCAGACACTCGTCCCGTCAGATCAAATATATCATTTCGGCAAGACACCCATTTCAAGTAGCTTCTCCTACTCACGTTCTTTCTCAAAAATATGAACGGAACCAAGTCTGGCCAATTTCATCGGCACTTGCAAAACAAAGTCGATGTCATTTATTATTCTTACGCAATAAAATGTTATTACAAAAAAAATATACAGACGAGGGTCCTATTGTCGAAGACTGCAGCGAGACCCTCGGGTAATTATAGATAACAAGAAGTCTGAAAAGAAAACAAAACTGTGTGCAAGTGAACAGGAACAAAAAGGTATTAAAAAACAAGTAATATACAAAGCTAAGTACATATATTGAAAACAGTGGCAAAGTGTACTAACTGAGGAAAAATAACTAATGAAACTTATCGTAACACAAGCGATGCATTGTGATGATAACAAAGAACAACCTGTACCCCCTTCTCCCCAGTACACCGCAAAAAATATTTTTCTTTGATTACGTAAAAAGGCGTAGGTAACATGCTGTCAACCGCTTCTGTTAAAAGAAAATAGTACACCAGGGATCACGTAGAGCACATAGAACGTACAACCTGTTCATCTTCAATAAAGATCTCCGCAATGAAGAAATAAAGTAACGGCTGTTACGGAACAACACCTGCTCTGTTGGGCCATTTTTCACACATTATTCGTAATACTATTGCTACATGTCTGTAAATAACAAACGCGTTTTCATTAGATTAAACATAAAGCATACCTAATCAGGAAATCTTTCTTCTGCAAGTACAAGGTCATTCAAATTTTCCCAGGCCACTATTCCAACTAATCCTGTGGCAGTGTCACCTGGGAACTTTTGACTGCACCTGCAAATGCGAAAAAATTTACGAAGTGAATTCAAATGTTAAAAAAACTAACAAGGACCAGTTTCCTATTCAATGAAATCGAATTTTGCTTTCCCATGATCATATAACCAAATACAGCACAGACATGCTACAAATTGTGTATTGTCAAAAAATTTATATTATTTTGGCAGCTTTGTATCTGAAATATAAAATACGAAGAAGGAATATCAACTTCCTGATACATAAAGCACCTGTGTTGTTTTCCTATTCTAAGAGTATTGTGCACACTTCTTTTCTGAAAAAGAAAAAAAACATTTTGTCAGCACAACCACTATAGGTGCGTACAGAGCAAAAAACAGTGCGAGCACAATTATTTATTCATTTCAAGACTCCTAGTAGGCCTTGTTAGAGGCGCTGGCTTGCAGCACAAAAATAAATGATCACACATAATAGATAAAAATATGTATCATACAGAATGAAATGACTGTAAGCACAAACAACTTCATAAACACACCAAAATATTTTCTAACAATATTAGTTGAGGTAAAAATAATGAAGGAGTAATTTAATGTATTAAGCAATGCAATAATTAGGGTTATCACATGCAAAATCACCCAGCGTTTTTTTAACCCTCACGAATATGGCGGAAAAATTTTTCACGTTTCTTCAAGTTGGAAAGTCGTCCTGATCATTTAATTCCGTTGCCAAAAATTTTGCTCCCTAGTTATGAGAGTCTGTGGTGCCGACTGAGCTCATCATCATCATCATCATCAGCCTGACTACGTCCACTGCAGGACAAAGGCCTCTCACATGTTCCGCCAGTTAACCCGGTCCTCTGCTTGCTGCTGCCAATTTATACCTGCAAACTTCTTAATCTCATCTGCCCACCTAACCTTCTGTCTCCCCCTAACCCGCTTGCCTTCTTTGGAAATCCAGTTAGTTACCCTTAGCGACCAGCGGTTATCCTGTCTACGCGCTACATGCCCGGCCCATGTCCATTTCTTCTTCTTGATTTCAGCTATGTTATCCTTAACCCTCGTTTGTTCCCCAATCCACTCTGCTCTCTTCTTGTCCTTTAAGGTTACACCTACCATTTTTCTTTCCATTGCTCGCTGCATCGTCCTCAATTTAAGCTGAACCCTCTTTGTAAGTCTCCAGGTTTCTGCTCCATAGCTAAGTGCTGGCAAGATACAGCTGTTATATACATTCCTCTTGAGGGATAGTGGCAATCTACCTGTCATAATTTGAGAGTGCTTGCCAAATGTGCTCCACTCCATTCTTATTCTTCTAATTACTTCAATCTCGTGGTTCAGCTCCGCGGTTATTACCTGCCCTAAGTAGACATAGTCTTTTACAACTTGAAGTGCACTATTACCTATCTCGAAGCGCTGCTCTTTTCCGAGGTTGTTGTACATTACTTTCGTTTTCTGCAGATTCATTTTAAGACCCGCCTTTCTGCTCTCCTTGTCTAACTCCGTAATCATGAGTTGCAATTCGTCCCTTGAGTTACTCAGCAATTCAATGTCATCGGCGAAGCGCAGGTTACTAAGGTACTCTCCATTAACTCTTATCCCTAACTGTTCCCATTCTAGGCTTCTGAAAACCTCCTGTAAGCACGCGGTAAATAGCATTGGGGAAATTGTGTCCCCCTGCCTTACACCCTTCTTGATTGGTATTCTGTTGCTTTCTTTATGAAGCACTATGGTAGCAATTGATCCCCTGTAGATTTCTTCCAGAATGTTTATATATACTTCATTGACGCCCTGATTCCGCAGTGTCTGCATGACGGCTGATATTTCTACTGAATCAAACGCCTTCTCGTAATCTATGAAGGCTATGTATAGTGGTTGGTTATACTCTGAGCATTTCTCTATTATCTGATTGATAGTATGAATGTGGTCGATTGTTGAGTAGCCTGTTCAAAATCCTGCTTGTTCCTTTGGTTGATTGAATTCTAATGTTTTCTTTACTCTGTTAGCAATTACCTTTGTAAATAGCTTGTATACTACAGAGAGCAAGCTAATCGGCCTGTAATTCTTCAAGTCCTTGTCATCTCCTTTCTTATGTATTAAGATGATGTTAGCGTTCTTCCAACACTCTGGTACTCTTCCCATCAGGAGACACCTCGTAAACAGGGTGGCTAGTTTTTCTAACACAATATGTCCTCCATCTTTCAGCAGATCCGATGTTACCCGATCCTCACTAGCAGCTTTGCCTCTTTGCATGCTCTCCAAAGCTTTTCTGACTTCTATTATTACTGGTGGGGTGTCATCTGGGTGACTGCTAGTTCTTTTAGTATTAAAGTCATGGTTGTCCCGGCTGCTGTAGAGATCTCTGTAAAACTCCTCCGCTATTTTAACTATCCTATCCATATTGGCAGTTATTTTGCCTTCTTTGTCCCTCAGTGCATACATCCGATTTTTACCTATCCCAAGTTTCCTCTTCACTGCTTTGACGCTTCCTCCGTTTTTAAGAGCATGTTCAATTCTCTCCATGTTATACCTTCTTAAATCGCATACCTTACACCTATTAATCAACTTCGAAAGCTTTGCCAGTTCTTTTTTGTCTGTTGTACTTGAGACTTTCATGATTTGACGCTTCTTAATAAGATTCTTCGTTTCCTGGGAAAGCTTGCCAGTGTCCTGTCTAACTACCCTGCCTCCAACTTCTACTGCACACTCCGTAATGATACTCGTCAGATTATCATTCATTGTATCTATGCTAAGGGTGGTTTCCTCACTAAGAGCCCAGTACCTGTTCTGAAGCGAGACTATGAATTCCTGTACTTTCCCTCTCAATGCTAGCTCATTGATTGGCTTCTTGCGTATCAGTCGTCAAAAAACTTTTTTCGAAAGTCGTTTAGAAATGCACTGAATAAATGGCATTTCCAGCAAGATAATGAAGTGATCCAACTAAAAATAATGACTTACTATTGTACATCAATTCTTCAAGAGCTTTTTCCTGCGAGCAATATTGAATAAAGTTGCAAGGTTTGAGTTTTTTTCTGTTAACATGGCAAATTCCAAGGACACAAATAAAATATGTGCTGGGGACCTTCGTGACATGCTACAAATTAAAAATAATTTATGCACTGAAGTTTAGTAGATAGTTTAAAAAAATTGTAAATTTCACTTTTTTTTGGAAAAGCTCTGTATTCAGCATCAAAAAGCTTACATTAGTGGTCGGTCAAAAACATGCACAAAATTCCATTTTGAAGCTCTATGTACTATCCTCAATATAGATGAAGTTACTAAAGAGTATTATTTTTTAAACTCAAGAAGTATTGTTTTGAAATTGTGTATCTCTTCCAGCTTTACCCCTACTTAACTCAAACAGCAAGAAGCACTTGCAAGGGCAATCTTCAACAGACTTCTACAGACCTGGGATACACACAGCAAGCTTTAAGCGGAGCCATTAAAACTGGAAAGGGGCTATCATCTGCATTCCTTTGACAACAGAGGTGCACTACAATCAATGTCACTAGTGTGGAGACCAGTAGCGTAGCAAAAAGATATTTTTCGCGTGGGGGTAATGTGTGAGGGGTAGGCGACTACTGTCATACTTTATTTGCATTCTTGTGTGTTTGTATGTGTGCATGTAGTTATGCACATGCAGAACTCAGAAAATCACAGCATATGTACGAAGTGAATGGTGATGTGCAGGGTGAAGCTTCGGAGGGTTTTAGCGGTAACCGTGAATCCGTCTGTCTGTCACTCACACTAGCACCTTCTGCTGAGTCATCGATAAACTACCCGGTCACAAACCGGTCACAAACCTGTCACAGTAGAAGGATAATCCACGGCTTTAAAATAAAAAATACCTGGAATGTGCTGGGGGGGGGGGGAGTTAGGCAGCACCTTTTGCCTTCCTGGCTACGCCACTGGTGATGACTCCCAGGTGAGCCATCAAGCCGTTAAAAAGAATAAAGTACACAATTATCCCTTATGCACAACATAAATGAGACTATTGCCTTGGCTGCCAGATTTTAATTTGAAGTTTTTTTCGCTTCTATATTCATGTGACAGGCTTTGGGTCTCAGGAGGCAGGGTGCTCTCCTGAAAGCCGGAAAAACAAGAAATGATTGTTTTACGATAGCGTTTATCAGTGTCTTGCATCAATGCTACAAGCATGCTATAAGACATATGTACTGAACATGAGTAAATACTTTTATTAAGTGTATAAAACACACCTACTGCATTTGAAGAACTTCCCGGGAAAGCAGGATGTCTGACTTTATATCTATAAAGCTGCATGGCTAACCTGTAAGTCAACACACTGAACCCAGTACTTGTAGCACCCCTCCGCTGGCAATGAAATGCAGGTGATAACCCTGTTCCCGTTTCGATTACTCTGTAGAGAACACCAAACGCGCTCTCTGTGTAACAGGTCAGTGGGATTCTGCTGAAGAATGCCCTTGCGAGTGTGTCATGTCGCTTGAGCTACGTAGGCGAGAAGCTGGTGCGAACACATATTTCAAAAAAAAATATTTTTTGATTTAAAAGTAACACTCTCCAGTAATTCCACCTATAATACCTTGACCATAGAGCTTTAATATGAAATTTTGTGCATATTTATAGTCCGATCACCAAGGCAAGTTTTTGATGCTGGATACAGAGGTTTTTCAAACAAAGTGACACTCACAAGTCTTTTCAGAGTATCTGCTAAAACATCAGTGCCTAATTATTTTTAATTTGTAGTATGTTGACAGGCAACCAGCACATACTTTATTTGTGTCCTTGGAACTTACCATCTTCCCAGAAAAAAAACAACAAAGGTGGCAACTTTATTCAATATTGCTCGTGCGAAAAGCCCTTAAAGAATTGATATACATAATTAGGTCATAATTTTATAGTTAGATAACTTCATTACCTTGCCACAAATGCCTTTTATCGAATGCATTCCAAGAACTTCTTTTGAAGAAAACCTGTTGTTTGACACCTTTTACCTTATCTTCACATGTGTACAAACATTAATTATGGCTGTAACTATAGAAATTAACACAATTATCTATTGAACCAGTGCTAATAGCCGGTTGGGTCGAATGTATGAATCGAACCCTTTCCTACAATTAGTCCATAGCCAGTTTGAAATTTAGGAAAAGTGGCCACTGGTAATCACCGCAGAGCGATGCATTCTACTCAATTTAGCTGGTGAAACCAAAACCGACGCACCAAACAGTGCATCTACCATTCACTTCGACAATGCCCTCCATTGCGACACTGTTTCTCTTGCATTGGGGGAGAAGATTAGATGAGCGTCGATAAGCGGGCACAAAGCAAAGTGTCTAAATTGACGGTTCATGACGGCTAGAAAAACAGTGTCGTCATTGAGGGCGTTGTCAAAATGAATGGTAGATGTGCTGTCTGGTGCATCTGTTTTTGTTCCGACAGCTAAATTATGCAGATTGCATCACTCCACGGTGATTATCAGTGGCTGCTTTAAAACAATTTCAAAGTGGCTATAGACTTTTCATAGAAAGAATTTGAATGTGCCCATTGGACTCGACTAGCTACTACCACTAGTAAAAAGGGTAATTATCTTAATTGCTATAATTACAGCAGCAAATTAATGCTTGTGTGCCCCGCCACTGTGGTCTGGTGGCTAAGGTACTCGGCTGCTGACCCGCAGGTCGCGGGTTCGAATCTCGGTTGCGACAGCTGCATTTCCGATGGAGGCGGAAATGTTGTAGGCCCGTGTGCTCAGATTTGGGTGCACGTTAAAGAACCCCAGGTGGTCGAAATTTCCGGAGCCCTCCACTACGGCATCTCTCATAATCATATGGTGGTTTGGGGACGTTAAACTCCACATATCAATCAATGTTTGTGCCTATCCAAAGATTCCTTTTGTCACAGGAAAGGTGATGCCGCAATCAGCACCCGAGTGCCTCCTTTCTCTAATTTTTAGAGAATATTGGACACATTTCTTGAAACACCCTGTATTTCATACACATGCAGACATTGCGAGGTAGAAACGAACGATGAAGAACGAGCTAGAAGAAATAACGAGCTCATAAAGAGGCAGCCTTGTAGCCAGGAATGTTTTTCGGAGGGGGGGACACATTGATTTATTTATTTATTACATACTGCTGACTTGTTTACCAGGTCTGAAGCAGGAATGGGCATACAGAAATGTTTACTACAAAAACATAATTGACATCACACAGCATACTGACAGTGGTTAGAATTCAACACTTTTGTATCAATTCACAAAAAACAAAAATAAACATTACAACAATGGCATAGCTTTGCTGACTGAAACGTACTAAAAAAATGGAAGCATTGCGTAACTCTGAGCTGCATGACTGTACAAAAAAAAACTGTTAGGGGTTATTGGGAGCATGTAGAAATAAATCAACTGTTGGACATGGTACAGCATCAGGTGATAGGCAATTCCACTCACGGGTAATTCTTGGAAAAAATGAAAACCTGAATGTGTCTGTGCGGTTTACGTAATCTAAAACTTTCTTTGAATGATGTGAGCGCACAGCATATTCACTTATTTGTCTAATGTGCACTGTTTTGTTTATACCAATTTTGTCGTGGAAAATGAGGTAAAAAAGCTTCAGCCTCTCCATTCTTCTTCTCTCCTGTAGTTTTTCGAGTCTGCTTTAATTAGTAGAAGTAAAGGGGAAGTACACCAACTATAACAATTAAAAACAAATCGGACAGATTTTCTTTGGACCATTTCTAATTTTTTTTAATTTTTTAATATTGGACTCAGTAAAGGGGTCCCACACTGCAGCTCCATATTCTAATACTGGTCTAATGAAAGTTTTGTACACGAGAAGTTTAATGTGTGGTGTGGCATTCACAAGCCTCCTTCGCAAATAGCCAAGCTTTTTCATTGCCTTTCTTTCAATATATTCTATGTGTTCATTCCACATATTCTATGTGTTCATTCGATGTTGATGGCCATAAAAAATGACTTTCTTCATTACTTATGCTCAGTAGGACAACCCACAACATGCGAATTTGGGGAGGGGGGGGGGGCACAAATTCCTGGGGCACCCCTCTGGCTATAGGCCTCCACTGGGCACACTTCCACAGAATACAGCAAATGTCACAATAGCAGAAGAAAAGTTGTCGTTATTAACAGAAGTAAATAGAGGTCTGCACAAAAAAAAGTCTTTAACCCAAGTGAGCAAATTCAAAAGAGTTTTGCTTTGTTAGTAAAATATGTAGCAAGAAAGTCTATCAAGAGCTGTAGAAAAATATGGACACAATGCATCAACCTGAGAGCCCATGTCAAGAAACAAATTTATACAGTCAAAAAGGCCAGCAAGTCTAGTGTCACATAAAAAGACTTACAAAAGCCGCACTCACACTTGAAAATTATGTTACGAACTTCCAGCTAGAGGCCTTGCCTTGCAACAGGAAAGCTGCTACTCATCAAAAATTAAACTTCCTAATTGTTATACAAGTTAGCAATGATGGTTCTGATCTTACTAGTTGAAAAGTGGCCTAAGAATGCACTCTCAAAATCAAGGCATAATTTCTGACTTTTCATACAAACTCCTTCATGGCACCGCTACTCCCCCCACTGAAGTAATGTAAAATAACAAACGAAAATTTGGATGCCTAGTACTAGGGTGCTATTTTGACTTTTTGTGCTCTAGCTGACTAATTTGGTATGCTGTAAAACACAGTAGCAATGTGCCAACAATGTTTACAATACTCTTGCTGGTTGCCAGCACTAAATGTTTGCACTCACTATGGCTCGAGGTTGCCAGTGTGAAATTCAACACAAATTACAATGGCGGGTCTTAAAGGTCACCTTTCGAAGACTATGTTTTGAATATGCAATGTCGAAAGCAAATTTCAAACTAGATAATGACAACAAAGTAAACATGATGTACATGGTACAAGTTTGTTTCATACTCACTAACGTTAAAGAACATTACCAATGACTATGAAATCTTGACTGTAGTGCTATAGCCTCATGCAACGAAGATATGGGTGTGCTTATGAGCCGTTTGATCACCTGTCACTGTTCCACGCTGCTGGACTGAATGCGGAACCATCCAGAAATAGTAGTGGAGGATGCAGCAAAAGTGATGGCGCTGCATAATTTGCTGGTGATGTGGTGACACAAATTCCTGCAACATCAGGTCACCAAGGTGCTTGTGGTATGAACAGTCATAGTGGCGCTGGCATGAGAGGTGACAGCTGGCCCAAGAACAATAGAAGCAGCACCTGGAAGAGAATAAATAGTGTGACATTGTAACTGCTGTGTCATGACCCCATGACATGAATAATGTGACATGCTTGTCTAACAACACGATGTCAAACCTTTTTCATCAGTCATGTCTGTGCATACCTGCACACTACTGTCTGTGGGATGTGGGTATGACCCACATGTGATTCACTGCCTATGTTAAATCAGGAGCAGCACGAATGCGCTTTGGAAATCTCCGAGTAAGCATCAAGGAGACAGTACAACAGTACATCTATTGGCAATAATAGCAGCTTCACAACGAGTGAAAAATGTCAATGAAAGGACACAGTAAATATCAGTTGTAGCTGAATTTGAACCTTGGAAATTCAGGTGGTGTACATAGCCACACTAGTGGTTGTAAATGCTCCAGAAAATACTAATCAGGCATTGTATTAAAGCAATGTCAAGTGTATTTGTAATGTTGGCTATCCTTGTTTAAAACAATGTATGTAATAAACAATATATATATATATATATATATATATATATATATATATATATATATATATATATATATGACTCAAAAAGCTGCAATGAAGTGCTGTTTTACCTGACAGAAATGATGATATAGGCATCATGGCACCGTGGCATGTACCTGAGTTTGATAAACCTGAAGTTTGTGCTCTTAAAAGCACAGATGTGAGTGAAGGCATAATATTGTACCATCAGCTACTCTTGAGGCATCAGTGCAATTGACATATCTGGTAAACCCTTGATATGCTGACAGTTCCTAAGTTTACACAAAAATATATATCAACTTAGTAACAATGGACTCAAGGAGTAAAAAAATGAAGCCGACAGCCTGCCATTGAATCTTTCACATGAAATCAATCTCCACTAATCATGAGATTCACTGTATTGTATTTGGATTTAGTCCATGAGAATGTTTAAAAACCACATTTTTTAAAGTCATTTCTGTGCCCTCTACTGCACTGTGAAGGATAATTACATTCCAGGTTTAACACTAACAGAATTTGAAAAAACAGCATGTTTACAACGAGTGTGTTAAATCAAATATATGTAACAAAATATACAAGTGTATATGGGCTTCAAGAACGTCTTGACACTAATCACCTGAGCCAATTACTTGCCCTGTAATATTTCAATACTCTCTGAAAAGAATAAGGGCTTCCCAATTTGGTACACTAAAGTTGGCACTATTGCAACCCATGATGTAAACCATTTTACTATTTATAAACTAGTTATGATCAAGGCACATAAACTTAATAAGAGTGTGCAAAAAAGGCATACCTTTTGTAAATGTAAAAGCTTTTGCTGAAATAAATTGTAAGGTTTCCTTCCAATTGAAAAAAAAAACAATCCATTCTATTTCAGTCTCAATATTAAGGTATCAATTCTGTTTCTAAGTGAAAAAATGATTTGATTCTATTTAATTAACAACGTTAAGGTGTCGACTCTGTCCTTTTTAAGGTGGAAGTGGCATCAAAGATATTAAGTAGCTCTCACCCTACAAACTTCAAACAGAACTGAAGAAAAAGAACAGAGTTTTTTAATGAAGCCTCACCTTAAAAGAATCAACTACCTTCATGAAGTGCCCCACTATGGTTTAAATGTTTTTTTTTTTTCACTTTTCTAATCTTTGACCAGCAGTCTAAAACTGCAGATAACACCAGCCATATAATCTGCAGAGGCGTTAAAAAACGCCAGTAGTTAGCAGTGTCTTCGCAATCCTTTTTTTTTTTCATTCGTGCTTCTAAACTTTGCTGCAAATACTAAGTGGCAGGTAGCCCGGCATTGTTACTTTAATAGCACACATTATCACTTCAATACAGCTGTATTGGTTTATGACAAAAACATTCTTTTTTTCAAATTTCGATAGATCCTTTTCTTAATTGTGGTGTTCTTGACAGTTCCAAATCTTATCGCACATGTAATCTTGCATGCATCGGTGTCCCTTTCCAGTGTTGCATAAGCACACTATTCGAACTGCCAGAAAATAGCTGCATGTGGTTAAATGTACCCTAGTACGGTTTGGATCTCTCGTTTACTCATGCGGGCTAGTACTAGATAGCAAACTATTAGTGTAAGCACGGACGAACTTGATATGTTGTCTAAATGTTCCTCATGCCTGTGCAGCTAGTACTCACCATAAGGATGCATTGCTTCAAGGTATAAACACGGGCAAGCACAGAGTCCAGCAACCACATCAAAAAAAGTTTTCATCTCTTAAAGTAATAAGCGATTTCATGACTTTCTCTGACAGTAACCAATGAAGCTTACAACTAAATGTGTTATTCACATTCTTCATATACTGAAAATCCTACCATTTTTCTACACAGAAAATTTGTTCCTAGCCACATTGAGGATTAACAGATGTTCAAATAAAATTCCTGGGGTTTGACGTCCCAAAACCACGATATCATTATGAAGAACACCGTGGTGGAGGCCTCCAGATATTTTCACCGTTGTAAGCAAGACAAACACAGTCAACAAAATGTAAGCAAGACAAACACAGTCAACCGGCGATTTCCGTAAATGCTGTATTTTCTGCTCTCAGTACGTACCCCGTCTCAGAAAAAAAAACATGCATGATACAAGCCGCGTGAAACCGACATCGACCAAGGAGCACTGCGTTTATGGCCTCGACTTTACCCGAAGCGGTCTAATCTGAGATATTGCGTAGGTACTACACGACACAGATCATTATTGGCACGAGCTGTAACCCAAACGGTGAGTAAATGAGAAGTTAGGCACTCACCTCCAAGATGCAGACCAGATAAAAATGCAATGCCAGCCGGGTCCCGTTCCGTGTGTGCGCCTTGACCTTCGAGGAGGGAAGTCGGGCTGCGAGTTTACAAAGGCGAGCGGATAGAGCCACCCACAATGCACCGCGGCCCAGCGCTCTTGGAGGCTATGCATTTCCGGCGGCCAAACTGTGTCATCGCGCTGTCGCTCCCCGCACTCTCGTATAGTGTTGCCATAGGCTGCTGCTGCAGCTAGCGGGGGCCGCCTTGCTCGCAAAGGAAACCCCTCAAGGCTTTTGGACCTGCGGCGAGTTGAGTTGGATACTCGCGAAGAAATCGTGTGCGCCCACCTGTCGCCTCTCGCAACCGAAAGCCGGCTCGTTCATGACGCAAGTGGGCACTGGAACGATGTGATCAAGAAAAGGAAAACCCTCTACGATTGACATCTCGCAATCGTTCATGTTTCAAGCAGTGCGCGCGCCTTGTATCGCCGCTGCGCTGCGCTCCTCGCTCTGCCCAACGTTTTGCCGGCCTGTTATCAACGATGTAAGTTTGGATGTTTACTAAGTCGTATGCAATCAACACAAAACGACGCGATCACGTACTTGTGCAAGCCTTGCCTCGTCGCTGATCAGAAAGGGGCTTTCGGAAAAATCACACTCCGCTACGTCGCGGTCGTCACTTCAGGGTTAATTAGCTTTAGCTGATGCTCAGCACTGACTTCTAAGCTACGCATTATGAATGGGAACGTGCCATGCCACACGAAGACCTTCCAAACACCATTGTGGGGCTTAAAAAAGTAAAGCTTCTGGCCTCGCCCGTTCATATATTCAACGCCTCCTTGATATATTACACGGACAAGCTAATACGCCATCGTTAAGGCAAAAGAACGCCGCTGATTAAATATTGCCTATCGGCGCAAGTAAGGTTCGAACAAAAACAAATTTTTTCTGGTGCGTCCTGCAGAAAAAAGCGCCCGTGTTTTCTTTTCTTTTTTGGCGCTTCAGTGCAGCATGCGTGTGTAATGCGGTGAAGCTGTGAGGGCACGCGCAACTTTATAATATGCGACCGAGCACCTCGACATGATGTTTTTCTCTTTCTTTTTTTTCTACAACCCGCCCTTGTCTAACAAGGAGTCATGCAAACTTGATGGCAAGTAAAAAAAAACATACCTGGCCACAAGTGCCACATAGCCGTCACATGAAATTGAAGTAAAAGCAGGAGTGCAGACCATACATAGAGATACACTGGAGGATGTTCTAAAGCATAGACCATGCTCTGAATGAAACATAGAGAACTTTGATGCTAGTGTCTGTGGCAGCTGCAACGCACAGCACTTCAGCTAGCATGGCAGGGATGGGTAGTACACGAATGTGTCTAATGTTCGTTCTTTTACCTCCGTGTGGCCTGAATTCGCTTTGCCACAAGACAAAGTTTAGCAAAGGTTTAAAATCAATGCATAGCTATAAACATAGCCACAAGTGCATGGGAAGCCTGAAAACACGAAAACTAGGCAAATCTGTGAAGTACCCATCATTCCCATGGCAACTAAACCACTGCAGTGCCAGAGTTATTTTTAGGAAAGTATGAGACCATAAAAGTAACCCAGAATCTTGCAATTTCACCTTGTTTTATTTTTGCATCATTTAAAAACAACGCTTTGCTGGTGAAATGCCATTCGAAGTATCACAGGATCATTGCTTGCTTAGACCCCTCATCATCCAACCTTGTATAGGTGAGAGCCAGTCCTTACCCATGTACCTGTTCAAATAAACATCCGTGCATATGACTGCCTGATTTGTGCAAGGATTATAAGATGCAATAAGACTTAATTCATTAGCATACACTTTAGAAGCAGATATTGAATTCAATGCAGCAAATAGTTCAACTGCCTTTTGCAACACAGTATATGCCAGGTAGAAAATGCAGCAAAGGCAAATATATTCTGCAAATTGTTTTGCAAAGCCTTCACAGGCATGGTGGCAAATATATCGGTTAATGCCAGCAATGTCTATTTTCTGCGAAGCTCCGAAAGCTCTTGCACGAGTTGTCTAAAATGCCTATACACCTCTTCAGCCTATGAACTTGGCGTTTCACTGCAATGTAATGTTAAAATCAGAGGAAATAGTAAACCGCCTGTAA
This sequence comes from Rhipicephalus annulatus, assembly GCA_013436015.1. Lineage (NCBI taxonomy): Eukaryota > Metazoa > Arthropoda > Arachnida > Ixodida > Ixodidae > Rhipicephalus > Rhipicephalus annulatus. The sequence continues at coordinate 174,466 of WOVY01001484.1, forward strand.
GACTTATAAGCTGTTGTAAAAAAAAAAGCAATGTATTTCTTAATTTTGAAGAAGCATTCTGAACAAAATTAGACCAACCGAGGCTGCCACAAGTGGCCTTGAAAATGTAAAAATACTTGCCAACATAAGCTGCTGGTCTAATGTGGAGGCCACGCATTTCAGTCAGCTGTACACATCGATGCTAAGTCTGTAATGCTATGAAAATATTCATAATAGCACCTATAGACACAGCATAATACACCCAGTTTATTATGTCTTTTGGCATTGAGGATAAAAGATAGCTTATTCCTTTGCATACATTTCTAATATTTTTGCAGTTATGAATATTAGAAGCTTGACGACTGCTGGCATACTAGTTTATGTTTCTTAAAGAGATGTGGACATCTATAAATCCAGAAGCCCGAAATATAAATTTCAAAAAGTGCGAGGATATCCAAATGCAGAGCTGTGAAATGTTATGCTCACACCTGTTATTTAATCTCTATATGAAGTTTCGATTCAACAAGGCATTATACAAGTATCGATGTTCATATGCCTCATGACTGGCATGTGTATTTGCACAAGTTTTTCACTGCCATTCAGGGTTGTTGCAAGTACTGTACTGAGCATGTGTTCCTCTCTCCCCCTAAAATATCCCTGGTGACAGCACTGTTGCCAGCACCATAAATAAAGCAATGCAGGCAGTGACTACAGTGCCAAATGCATGAAACACCTCGACATTGAGGTCTCGTCATACAAACTAGCTAATCTCAAACTTTGCGAATGATTGGGCTACGGCCCAAGTGGTGCAAGGGTTTCTTGCGAGAAGAAAAAAAGTAATAAAAGTGAACTGCTCTCTTAGCCCTTTCAGATACCACCTACGAAGAACTGTATGTACTTGTGTGAAACTGACATTTCAAGGCACTCGATATTCTATTGCAACAAAAATAGCGGCATAACACGAGGTGCATTCAAAAAGAAACAGAACTTGTGCTTTACTGTAGTCTTTGACTTTGTTTCTCGGCCACAAGTATGGCCAAACAAAAAATTTCATCTTGGAAGTGCCGCCTGCTGCCTTAGTCCATATCACAACTATGCGACATCTGGTGGAGGTGGTTTCTTTTATGTTCTGGGCGCCCCCATCAAGCCATGAACCCAGCTCCAGTGCCAAAAAAGATACCCGACGCCGACCTTGAGCCTGTAATCTTCAACTTCTTCAAACAATAATGTTTTTTAGATTACTGCGTAATTTTCAATAAAATAACTAGTGGTAATGGCAGTTCATTTCTCCAATCTTACCTCAACACTGTAGCAGCTTGGTGCAGCACATGGCAAATAGATTTAAACATGCGTAACTGTAAGCAAACGTGCATAAGAAGATATGCAGACATCTTGCTAACATACTAGGTAAATGTCCTATGCAATCGGGTCAACTCATATAAATAATTAGGTGTTCTTATCTCATTGAACTTACCTCAGGCACCTCACACTGAATATGTTACTAATAATGCCGATTACAAGTTAGGCTACATACATTGCACCTTCTCGAAACCCCGATATACACTAAAACTACTCCTATATGAAACATTACGTCCCAAACTTGAATATGCCTCTTCTGTGCGAGACCCTTGCTACGACAACTTGATTCACTTGTTTGTACAGAATAATTCCATCCGCTTGAAACCTTCTCACTGTAATTGCATTGCTGGTATAACTTCAATGAAATCCAGCCGAAGCCTTGCTTCTTTTGCACCCCCTTGGAAAATATCCTATTTGGCTTCATTTCACGAATTATTCTGTTATACCACCCCCCATGACCAACTAATCCTGAATCCTCAGTACATATTCTATTGCAGTGACCTCACCATAAGGTTGGCATCGAATTATGCAACTCCCAGTGTTTTCATCTTGTACATTGGTACATTGAAACCAACTACCTGAAGACATGTCACTATTAGTAATTGTTTTCCAATAAACTTTACTCAGTATTCTGTAATTATCCAAAATAGACTAACTAACAATCTGTATTTACAGGCTGAATTATGTATTGTTTGTTGTCCTTACACAGCTAACATTGTGTAATGATGAGTTTATTCTTTGTTTAGTAACTTCTCATGCTGCATTTTTCCTTGTCTACTTTGTAACCAGTTCCCTCTATTAATACCGTAAGGATTTCGAGAGTAAATAAAGTAAAAATAAATATGCAACTGTATGCTACAAAACGAAGTTAAATAAAGAGATTAGAAAGTCTATATATTTTGATGTTTCTTAGCCCCTAACATATATAAATAGAAAAATCAAGGGGTGTACACAATTGTGTACATAGCGTGTCAAACGGTTGACATTCACCCAGCATTCCTTGCAAGCACTGAAAGCCGACTGATTCAGTCCTTTTTATGCCAACTTAGTCGGACATCAGGGGTTGGCACTCCTTTAAGAAGTGGAGTTTGCTTGTTTGGGATTAAACAAAACCAACTTCATGCTTCAAAAACTAACATTTTTCAGGCAAAGTAACATGAAGTATCAACATTTTTAGGCTTGCTCTTGTAATTATTACAGTTCATTTATAATTTTAGTGAAGTAAAAGGTTAAATTATGTGACAGCTTTGTGTTAGTAACAACAACAAAGCATTCAGAAATACTACACAAAGGCAGCTGCTGTCCCTATCACAGTACATGTCCACAATGAGGAGAACGTTAGTATACCTAGTGTAGCACATGTGAGAAAAAGACTCGACAGGTTTTCACACAACCAATGTTTTCTTTATTTTCTGTCCCCCTCGCGCCAGTATTGCTGCTGCATCGCACGTGATCACGCGCATCCCCTTCTTCCATCACGACGCGATCCCCTTGCTGTTGGTGGCACTACAACCCAGTGGCATTCAAGCCCTTAGCACAGAGGTTCACACTGTTTTTGGTGGCCAGCCTGTAAGTAGGAAAGATACCAAAGTGTTTTCAAGTATCGAGTTCTGTGATCTCTTTTAAGTCAATTTTTATTCTAGTTTCTCAGAACTTTGCAAGGAAATATGAGGAAATGGAAACAGTCAGCAATCCTAGATAGTATCAGAACTATAGTACAAGTCAAAAAGAAGGCAGGAAATTCGAACACACAGAGAAGCACACAAGCAGCACAATAAACAGGACCCCAAGACATAATGCATACAACACCATGAGAAGTGCATTGTCGATGACATATTTTGATCACTAAGCTTACCAGATATATTTTCGGCAAGCAGCACACCTATAGGGTACTGCACATGGAGATGCATGTCAACTGTGGGCACACAGTATTGAGTTAACATGGCTCACATTTTTCTATGCTTCATGGGCATGTAGGACTGCCTTGTGGGGGTGCGCTGGCAATGGATGGTGGAGCTTGTGCGCTGAGAAGCAGCAAAGGTGGCTCAATAAGGAATGAAAGCACCATTCGCAAGAAAAAAAAAAAGAGAGTTCAATTATTTTGTATTAACGGCGTGTTACTATTATGTCCTTATTGTACCAAACTCATGAAAATGAACATTGGTGATTTTATTATTTACAAGTAAGCAAATACACAAGTGAAATAAAAACTGTCTGCATCATTTTTCACACACCCCACGGGCATCGAGAGGCTAGACGAGACCATCTGAAGCTTCTGGTGGGTAGGGTACAATGACGATAAATCTATTCTAGCTTTATTTAGCGCTCATAAGTATGTAGGATGACTGCCAGTTGGGCGTAGTTGGTAAAGGTTCATGATGAAACAAGCGCAAACAAGTGCAGTGTCCTCTCCGAGTCTGGGCTCATAAGTAATTTAGTCATTCAAATGCAAGCTCTGAAGGCCAGAATGCAAGGCAGCACCCCAAGTAAGTCTTTCACTTTCAAGTGACTATGATAGTCCTCCACTGCTTTGCTGTTTTGTATCGCAATAAAAAGCATACGTCTGAAGTGTCCAACATTCTAACGGCTTCTCTGGCGAGTGTGTAGAAATCCTCGGAAAAAAATTTTTTATTCTGCGTTCAGTCTTCTTCCATCGGAGTGATGAACGCCCGGAACGATGGCTGGTGGACGTGATCACAGTGGTGTGAAAGTCTAAAACTGAAACCGTGTGCAGTTTTTGCAAGGCCTTCACCAATAATACTACATACACCGTTCTGGTCGTATAAAGCATGGAAATTGTCAGATAATGTATTACCGAAGTTTCTCCAGCTTTGTTTAGTTAGCCTCAAAAACCACCACAGTTGAGGGGAAGAGTTTGTTCCAGCAACACTGGTATGCCAGCATTGTGAAACGAACTGTAGTGGTTTTGCTCCTGCCAAGTGTGCATGCAACTAAAACAAACATGAAATGTCCTTCATAAAACAGCAGAATGTCCCCGCTGTCTTGCAGTTGTGTTTAGGTGTTCTGCGTTGCATATGGAATGAGAGCCAGCATGGGCAACATGATTAAGCAAAACGTGATGGCAAAATGTTCTCCAATGTTAGAACTTTGGTAAGTACTGTTGTGCACTTTAAGCACAAAGGCTCGCGCAACATAACTAGATGACACTGGACCCACGGGCAAGGTTTGAAAATTTACTGAAATCAGTTGTGCTAATACTTGCCAAAGACATTTTTTTGTTGTTGTTGAGAGCGGCGCCAGAAGCAGCACTCGCTTTCTCCGCCGTAGGCAAGCACGCGACCGTCTCGCCGGCAGTGCCACGGTGCCTCTTTGAACGCGTGATAAAACAAGCAAAAGTACTCTCTTGTGCAGTCTAAAGTTGCCTCAAGGGAATGAAATGCAATTTCAAGTTAAACATGTTTGTTTTTAAGCGAAATCAGCCTACTTGCGAGCATTTCTGTGTGGATAAATAGAACCACATAGCTGCTGGGTGATGCCAGCAGTTGCTTTGTAGATTTTCAACATCAAAATTACAAAAACATGCTCATTGGTGTTGATGAGATTAACAATCTTCTCATTTTCACCATAGTAAGCAAAAAGTTCTGTGCAGTAGATAGTCCCTTTAAAAAAATTGTACCACAATATTACAGCTTCATTGCACTAGAAATACTGCAAATTGATTACATATAACGAGCCCTCCTCGCAGCGAATTCCGAATATGCATGAAACCTGACAAGACAGCTTGTATATGCTTGGTAATCTTTAGTTCTACCATTCAACATTTGATTGAAAAATATAGGCCTCCAACAGTTCGCCCTGTCAGAAAACATGCATGTGATTTTCGGCCACAACTTCTTCCACGCACCTGTCCAAAACAGCCAGAAGAAGCAAGAACTGCAAGGTTTAGTGATGGGCAAATAGTTATGTGAGGTTGAAAAAGTAGTAATTTGGTTGAATCATTTAAATCAAGCATTTTTATTATGATCCAATAACCTTAAAAATTTTACGAATAAGAATTAGGCTTGTACGAAATCACATGCGCTTGGGCAATTTCCTCGCCTCTTAGCAGTGTTCTTTTTTGCTCTTATACCAGGAATGTCTCTTTCTTGTAGATATTAGTGAACTCACTTCAGAGTCTACTCACTCTAACTCAGATCGAGAGGCTAGTCTCAGAATGAGTTAACATTTCTGTGAGTGTGCGTCTAAATGAGTCCGTCTCTGGAAAATTTTGGTGTTTCTGAGTCCGAGCGAGTCCAAAGTGCAAGGTACATTTCCTGAGGGAATCTGAGTTCGATTTTTGTCAGCCAAGCTATGGTCATACCTACTCGTCTTCAGTATTACTATCTGCTTTACCTAGATCAGCGTTCATACTCGCGTCAATGCTCACATATTTCAAAGCCGTGTCTTTTATATACCATTTGAATATTTATTGATCAGTGGCATGAATTACATGGTGGAAGGCCTCGACCTTTCCCTAACCATTGACAACTAAAGGAAGTTGGTGATAACCTCTCCTTACATACATTTAATAAAAAAAAAAGTTGGTGATGAATATATATTGCGCTGTCATCTCTTTCAAGAAAAATGACCTTACTGGTTTACGAGCACACGTAACTCGTATTCCAAGGCACCATATGAAAAGGTGCCAAGAAGAGCATCGATTACGTGAAATTTCGGTGTTAAAAAGCACTGGCATTGTGGTCGAAAAAGACAGTGAGTCCGAGCGAGTCCAGCTGAACAAATTTTTGTGATAGTGAGTACGGCTCCCAAAAATGTCTGAGCAAGCTCCACAAGTTTTTCCGACTTACGCTACCTTGGGTTGAAGCAAAGTGGAAGCAAGTTTCTATTAAATGTATGATTTAAATATGACTACATTGCAAGTTGTACACAGTGAAATATTTGTGTTTAAAGGTTTCCTACTTGGCCCATATAACAAGCTTTTAAACTTAATAGGGCCCTCCAACACTTCGAAAAGTGCACTGTTGTAGCCAAACACCGTCCGCAGCTAACACGAGAGATTATCGAGGCCAATGAATAGCAAATGCTGGGTGATCGATGTATCAGCATGCCTTCGCTTGCTCTGACTAAAAAAGAAAGCGAGTTTCTGGCTTTGACACAATTGATTGTGAACTTGTGCTGAGCTGTGGCGTTGTAACCATATAATGAGATGATGATTGTCTTGCTGTGATGCAATACATTGCGCGGTGGTGTTCCGTCATGAGTATATATTTCCAGCATTTTCGTTAATAAAATTTCAGTTGTCAGCGCTCTTTCTGTCCTTGTCTCTTCTTCTGTAGTTACGTCGTAACTACTCGTAGTCTTGCGCCGTACAAATATGTTGATTCCCTATCACCAACTAGTCCAAGCATCTGTCTTATCAAGTTATGAAATAAAAACACTGTATACCCAAAATTTCCAAAGCAAAGAAAATTCAGAATATACATTTTGATAATAGAGATGACCCAAGAACAGTACAACAAATTTATAAATAATGCATATGATGGTTCTATTCAAATATACAAAGAAAATTGGAAGCGAGGTGCCACCTCATTGCTAGTGCCGTGCGGTATAAAGCATTGCAGGATTTTTTTTTTTTTTGTAGCACACATGAACTCAGTTTTCCCAATAAATTTTTGTTCTTATTGCGATAAGAGCCCACAAGTGTTTTAATATAGATGGATGTTATGATATGATTCCACTATAAATACAAATGTCCAATGAACTTCGCTGTTTAAAATTAACAGGGTTGCAGGCACTATAACCTAACTCAATCTTGAAAGGTCGCTTCACGGCATTGCGAATATCCCCAAAGTGGTTGGTTTCACCGCACAGAGAACCTATGCGGCAGTGAAACCACCTTTCAAAGCGATTACACACGGTGAAGTATGTCTCACAGGCGCAGCCACTCAGTGATGTTCCGTGCAGGAAATTTGTTTTATCGGGGAATATTCGCCTGTCATTTTGAGCCAAAAGAAATCTTCGCAATATTGCAGGGTATTCCAGGAATGGTTAAATTCTCATATGACGACCGATAATTAGTGGTCACAGTGCGCCTTCATCTGCTGTTATCGGTTCTAGTGCATGCACCACGCTAGCAGAACCCTTGAGATTTGATATACGCGGAGCGATTTCTAGTTCATTATTGGTGTTAGACTTGAAGCCCGCAATGTAGAAGTGTACTCTCACTATATGAATGAATATGCCATGGCTTTGTTGTGCGGCAGCGGGTGGGCTAGTCATGATTTCAAAAGTGGCCAGTACGTCATACACGTGTAATTATAGTGTTTGCGTAGATGAGAGCGGAAATGAGTACTGTTATGCAGGGAAATATGCTGGAACTTTCGTCAACGTTAACAGGGAAAAATTCCCGAAATAGGGAATTTTCATGTCTATGACCACGAATTCTTCGGCGTAGAACGAAACATCACTGGCCACAGTGTACATGCTGAATCGGCGGTGACGTTAGACCACTGGGTCGTGTCCACGTGGTGTCCACGAAGGCGATCGCTCCATGAAGTTCGTCCTACCACTGTGGTTGTGACCGTCAAGTTTGTACGAGTGCCGATCGCGTTGTTGCACAATATCGAGGCACAATGGAGGAGATGCGTCAGCCACTTAAGGTCGTAAGAGATGACCAGCAGTCTACTGAACAGGAGTCCGTGTTCCGAGCGAACTTGGCCGACGAAGACGCCGTCAATGAATGGATGAAAGCGTACAGCGTACGGACCAACACTTCTTGGATTGTCTGGCGCGCCCAGAGTGCTGGGGAAAGGTGGGTTTGCCTTGTCGATGCCATTTACTGCACTACAGGCGTTTGAGCGATCATTTACACAGGGCTTGCAGCTGAAATCATAGTTTCGAAATTCCGCGCCGCGCTACAAGGCGATTTTATTGATGTCATGGCGGCAGCTCCATTTGCGGTGATGAGGTTGCTGCGGCAATTGCGCCGAAATGTAAAAACAGCTACATACTGAAACATTTCGACAGAAGAGGCACAATTAACGCTGAGCGTGCGCCAAGACGTTTTCACGGTCTTTCGGCGAAAAAAAAAAAAAGTGGTAGGCGATCGAAACACGAGTGCTCGACCATTTTTCACCATGGCGAAAAAACGCGCTCTGTCCCGTGTCCTCTACGCGCCTACTTGCGCATCATATTCAATTGTGCTGCCAATCGGTAGTCTAGGCTCCTCAGGGCATGTGAGCCAAACATAGCGCAGCACGTGAAACAGAATTTACAATTCTTAAACACCTTTAAATCGTTCGCTCTTCTCTCCCCCCAATGATGCCGTCAACCTAACCGTGCCATAAACTCAAAGTGGACGGCCACTGGCTGATTTGACACCCCCTGATGGGCAATGTTACCGCGGCCGTCACAAAATGCGGTGATGCTCGCTCGCGCTACAAGTAGCTTAGCATTCCCAGAAAAAAAAAAAAAAAGGCGACGCGTGCTGGCGAAACAGGTGTGCCTAATCTTGCCTTTTTTTTATACATGCTTGTGTAGCTTTCAGCCCGCTCGCTTGTACAGAAAACACTTAAAAACGCGACCAACCCCATTAACTCTGGCCATACTTGACACTGAAAATTGTTGCGGCAGTCGATTCGTATGACAATGAACTCTTTTAAATAGCCATTAGATGACTACTTGAAAAATGTAGCAGGGTCTCTAAGTTACTGCTGTAAATTTTAGTGCTCATTGAACAACACAGATAAGAGCTGCATAGTCCTAAAATCTCTCCAGGCCAATTATTCATCTAGGTGGGAATACCAACAGTGTAGTAGACACGCCACTTGGCAGCCTAGCGTCCTTCCTGTCCATGTCTTTTTTTGCCTTGGTTGCTTCTGCATTCTGTTGATGCTGCTCGGGGTTCCCACCAAGACTATATACCAACTTGCCCAACAAGCCATCTTAACTCAATAACTGAATACTCAACAGAGATTATTTGCTTGAGCTAATGATAATGAAGAGGCAGTTGACAAAAGCCACCTAGCTCTTGGTTGAGCTCACAATATTCATGTATAACCACCATCTGTTCAGAAACTTTGCCTGCTGCAACGGTCTTGCACTACTGCAATCACATGCGCACACTGCAGTATCTTGAATGTGGCAACTTCAGCACCGAAGCATGTGCCCTACCATAAAACTTTGCTTGGTGCATATAGATTGCAACATGATGTGTCATTTCACCTAGCAGGCTCTGCAAAAGCTACAAGTATTGGCCTAATCAGCGATGCTGAAAAGGGTGGTAGCTGAACTTGCCATGTGTTGTAGCAGGCTCTTGGTATAAATATCCCAACTTGATGTTAATGTCACGTTCATATAGTGCCCGTCTCTATGCAATTCTGCCACAAATTCTAGATGCCTCTTTTTTTTTCTGGCTCGGGAGGGGAAGTGAGGGACCGTCGCAAACAATACACACTACAACTTATTCAACACATTGTCAAGTCAGGCAAAAAAAATATTCACTAAGTTGTGGAGTCCAAAATATGTCATAATTGGTCAAGTTAAAGGCTATTGTGAGTATTGAATAATTCTTTGTTGCTTTCAGTCAACAGTCTGTACAGACAGAGTCCTTTCCTGGCGTGCACCGAGCCAAACGATTGTTAACACTACCATCATCTTCATGATGGCATGGCGGCTGAAGCACCTCTGGGGTGCCCCAGTGAGATGTGCGACAACCACTCATATGGTGCTCATACAATCCTACGGTGCCATGCCATTGCACAGAATACAACATACGAGCAGCCAGCTGCAAATGTGATAAAAGCATAGCTATTACAGCAGTGCAACTGTGAAAAGAGTTTTTGTACTTCTAGTTATTCTTACTTAGATAATTATATTTTACAAAGCAATGCATTATGAAAGAGCTTATCCCCATTTGCACCCATGTGTGTCATGCAGGATGGCTTTTCACAAAATTTGGCGCTGCCAGATCACACA
>WOVY01001485.1:0-99368 GCA_013436015.1 Rhipicephalus annulatus
AATGAAGATACAGCAGGACTAGCAGCCATACTTTCGAAAGGCGTCGATGACATGCGCGACACTTCTCCTAAGGTACAGGTAGTGATATGCACAATACCGGAGGTACCGGTGCGTGATAGCAACCTGCAAAGAGCGGTTATCAACGCAAACCAAGAGATATTGCGGATGAGTCGAGAGAAAAGCTTTGAGGTGGTGGAAAATAAACAGAGAGGTGCATAGGTGGGGTGGTTTTCAACGAGACAGAATTCACTTCGATGAGCGGCTAGGTCATGAGGTGGGTTGGCGACTTGCAGGACGCACAGTAGCTTTTTTGGGGGGCAAGCGAGCCCTTCGGGGTGCAGGATAGCTAGTAACGAGGAAGACAACCAGGGAGACTCTTCGACAGGTGGTATGGACAGACACAATTCCAAAGTGGCACCAATATCTAAGATAGGTAGAGTCCGATGCATAAATAGACGTAGCCACGAGCGCCGAGCTAATTCAGACATAGGTATGATAACATGCAGGGTGGTAGGAACAGGCTGAAGTGGGAAGAGATAGAAGAACAGCTAAGGGAAGAGAGGCCGATGGTATACGGTTTTATAGAAAACACATCTCAGGAACATGGAACAACCTCCGAATAATCCGCACTATGCGTGGGAATATTGTTATAGAACAGAAGGCAGCAGAAAGGGGGGGTGGTATTGGGGCATTCATTCATAAAAGTACAGACTGGGAAAAGGTCAAGCAGGAGTGCAAGGAACATTTATGGCTAAAAGGAAAAGTGGCAAGTCCAATGACGCTCCTTGGTTTGGTGTACTTGTGGACGGGAGCAAAGGCGAGAGAGGAAAACCAGGCAATGGTAGAGTACATATCAAAGGACATTCAGGAGTTAGGCAGAGAGTGCGAGATAATTATACTAGAAGACATGAATGCGCACATAGAAGATATAGATGGGTATACCGACCCGACAGGCGAAATGATCATAAATATTTGTGAAAGGCTTCATTTGATCATTTGCAACAGTACCGAGAAGTGTGAAGGGCAAATAACGTGGGATGTAGGAAGGCTGCAGTCGACGATAGATTATGTACTGATGTCGCGTAGGATGTATGATAAGCTCAGAGAAATGCACATAGATGAAAGTGGCTCCGGAAGTCTGGGTAGTGATCACAAACGTATCAAGATAAGTTTTGAAAGAGCAGTGAAAGTGGGAAAGAGACAAGATGACCAACTACAGGAAAATTTTTATGCGGAAAGGCAAATTGAAATAGCCACTAAACAAATTGAGAAAGTAATCACAGAGGATAATAAGACAGTGTCAACATACATGAATATAATTAGACTCTGAGCTAGAGCTTGCTAAGACGCGTGACAAGTAACCCCGGAAAAGAAGACAAACCCAAAAGTTGGTGGGATGAGGAAGTTAAGAGAGCCATAGCAAAACGTCAGGAAGCCTCTAGGGAACACAGACATGCTAAGCAGCGGGGTGAACTGACAGATGATGTTGAAAAAAAAGGGAAACCTTTCTAAGCTGTGGAAGAGATGTATCCCTTCTAATCAATGAAAAGATTAGAAGAAAGGGAGCTCAGTGGCTGGCAGAAGTACATAAAAAGATAGAAAGGCAGCTGCGAAATTTTGGAACCACCTAAACTTCCTAAGAAATGAGACGAGCCTAGAGCAGAGTTTTATAACTACAGCCCAAGGTGCTAGGCTAGAAGGGGACGAAGCTATTGAATATATAAGAACAAGGGTGACAGAAAAATTTCAACAAAGAAGTACTTTATGCACCACAATAGACAAGGACGAATCAAGTGGTGCAATGGCTCCATTTTCGCAACGAGAGTGGGAAAGGGCTGAGAAAAGGGTTCCTAGTAGTACATCAACAGGCCCAGATGGCATTCCAATTAGGCTGATAAAGACATTAGGTCCGAAGTCTAAGCAGGCTTTGAGAGAGGCAGTGAGCAAAATAATAATAGATGGGGAAGTTCCTGATAGATGGAAACTTAGCAGGATGAGCATGCTCTATAAAGGAAAGGGTGACAAAGCTGACATAAACAACTACCGTCCTATAACAGTGACATCAGTGGTCTACAGGCTGGCGATGCAAATTATAAAGGAAAGACTGCAGGCAAGGATAGAGAATGCGGGGGTGCTGGGGGAACTGCAGAATGGATTTCGGAAACACAGGAGGCTGGAAGACAATATGTTTTCACTGAAGCAGTGCATCGAAATAGCAGAAAAGGAACACAGGCCCCTGTGGCTAGCATTTTTGGATATCAAGGGAGCGTACGATAGCGTGGTTCAAGAGGAATATTGAGGAGTACTGGACACACTAGGCATGGAACATGTAGTCACTAATCTTTTAAAGGGTATCTATAAAGGTAACAAGGTAGCTATAAAGTGGGAAAAACAGTTATCCGAGCCTGCAGAGGTAAAACGGGGGCTTAGGCAGGGGTGCCCCCTGTCACCCTTATTATCCATGATGTACCTACAAGGATTAGAGGCAAAAATTAGTGGGAAGTGGACTGGGCTTCAACCTCTCTTTAGTCAAACAAGGAAAACTTATTATCAGGCACTACCAGCATTAATGTACGCAGATGATATAGTGCTAATGGCCAACAACAAGAAAGATTTGCAGAGATTGATGGACATCAGTGGTAATGAGGGAAATAGCTTAGATTTTAGATTCCGTAAGAAAAAAATCAGCGGTCATGATTTTCAATGACAACGAAGGTAGTGAGCTTAAAATACAGGAGGTCACGCTAGAGATAACAGATAAATACCAATATCTGGGCGTATGGATAAGCAATGGGACCGAGTACCCGAATGAACGCGAAATATACATGACGACTAAAGGTAACAGGAATGCAGCAGTGATAAAAAACAGGGCACTGTGGAATTACAATAGGAATGATGTTGTGAGAGAAATATGAAAATGGGTCATGGTTCCTGGGCTGACGTTCGGCAATGCGGTCTTGTGCATGAGATCAGAAGTTGAAGCGAGATTAGAGCTTAGGCAACGTGGATTAGGTAGGCTTGCTTTAGGATCTCACGGGAATACATCAAATCAGGGAGGACAAGGTGATATGGGATAGACATCATTTGAGGGCAGGGGAGCTAGAAGGGAGATAAAATTTGAGAAGCGATTGAGAGAAATGGGGGAGGAGCGGTGGGCTAGGAAGGTTTTCAGCTACTTGTACATGAAGAATGTCGATACAAAATGGAGGAAGCGAACCAGGAAGTTGACTGGTATATACTTAGAAAACAGCAGGTGGCCGAACCAAAAAGAACTATCGGTTAAGAAGAAAGTGAAGGAAACGGAGACTGACATGTGGAGAATGGGCATGATTAAGAAGCCCACACTAGAGATCTATCGAACTTTTAAGCAGAAAATTGCCAAGAAAAGGATCTATGATAATACTCGGGGTAGTTCTCTACTGTTTGAGACCAGGACGGGAGTACTGCGAACTAAGACATATCGGGCCAAACACGAAGGGGTAGACACAGTATGCAGTGTGTGTGGAGAGGAAGAAGAAACTGCCGAACACTTGATAATGTTCTATAAAGGGCTTCACCCTATAGTTAAGGATGATCGATGGCGCAGAGTTTTTCAAGCACTGGGGTTTAGGGTCTGGGAGGGCAAAATAGGCTTTAAGCGGGCAGACTTAACTAGAAGGAGGTTATCTGATTGGTGGCTAAAGTGAAGGCACGAGTGAAAATCAAACTCTTCACTGCAAAGTACGAATCCTCAAACTCACTTTTTAAGAAAAAAATATACTTTTGGTTCATTAAGTATTACGGCTTGGTGGCGCTAGCCACCATCCGATCTAAAGGTTACAGCTATATCCATCCATTCATCCATCCATCCATCCTACCATCCGTTACCGGAGCACAATTTGTCTTTTCAACAGTGAAGGCAACAAAACGCTTGCTTCTGGGAAATGCTGAGAGCTTTTGCGGAGACCACTATGGGAGCTGCAGTGTCCTCTCAGCGTGCGATCTCTGTCTCTTCGGAAGCGACAACAAAGAGAAGTTCAGAGCAGAAGAAAAAAACTGGTCACGAACATTGAAGTGAGCGACAGTATCTCTATTTGCTAAGAGTTTTGTTTGTTTTTCGGCTTTCGTCTTTCTTTTTGACTTCCTGTAACTGTTTGTTGCGGTCTTTTGGAGGTCAAGCAAGTCAGACTATTGTGATGTCTTCTGCATCACCTGGCCAAAAGCACTCCCTTGGCCAGCCTCTCTGCCAGTCAAGAATTGGCCGCTTGATGCCGTGGCTCTGATTTCTACCAATGAGCGGTCCATTATAACGAAAATTCTGAATGTGGTTCAAGTGGAGCTTCGCAAAGCCTCGTCACACTTCCAGGAGATCCTTCATGTCCGCCAGTTCGGCCGCGATAGTATCCAGTGCTGCTCTGCAAACCAGCATTGTGTCCGGGAGTTGCTCAATTGTTCTGCATTGGCTGTACAGCTGGTGGGCCCGTTCATTCCACCTCTTCTCGCATGTACGAAGAGCCTACTTCATAGAGTGGATACGAGTCGGTCAACTCCAAAAATTCTTGATTTATTTGCTGTAACTGAGGCAGTTTCACTTTATACATGCAAACGAATGATTGATAACAAAAATTACCAACCGAATTGGTTATCTTAAGATCTAAAGAAAACGCCAGACCGACAGAAATCAAGGCAGTGTTACTGATCTACAATAGAGTCTGTTTACCCAAGACTATTGTTGAAATGTTGGTGATTGGGCCGCAGTGTAAATTGATGGAAATGAAAAATTTGATGTCAGTTGTGACAGCTTCGATTGTATCTCCGAAGAACAGAAGGTCCGTTTGTGCTGTCGAGCGCAACTTGCAGACACTGTTGAATGTGCAGCAAAAGAGAGAGAATTGTGTGTTCTAGAAATCATAAAACGCGGGCGTTGCTCTAGGAGGGGGGCTGTCGCAGAACTGCATGAAAAATTGAATGGTTATGCAGGCATGATTTCCCGGCACACAACTATCATGAATGCATTGCTCGTAACTTTTTCTACTGAAAATACAATAGAATGTTTGGTATTCGCTCTTTTTGAAGCCTTGGCTAACAAATTACCACAAGAGCTGAGTGAAATCCTTGGTACAGCTTCTGTTAAAGCTCGGAAGTCTCAAGTATCGTTGATTTTAAAAAAGTACAGAGGAAGCAAATCCGTCAGGCACTCGTAGATCTGTCTCTCCACAAGCAGGACCTTCTAAAAGTATAGCCCAGGCTGAGTCAGAAACCATAGCAAAATATTAAGGATGATGATGGTGATGATATATGGCGTTTATTGGCGCAAGGACCATGTGATGGCCCTTGTGCAATCACATGATGTAGGCGATGGGTGTGATGACTGGCTGTATAGAGGCATAAAGTTTCTCACTCTAATGGCGGCTAAAAGATAGTGATATTAAAATTATAAGAGTGGTATGAAAAGTGTTCGGTGAAGATGAGTGGTTATGAGTTCTGATTATACTGATATAAAAAGATGACACAGTAAGAATGACACTGAATGTCACTGGCTCCAAGGGCCGCTAAGCAGGTGCTTGGTAATGTATCTTCTGCCACAGCGAACACTTCTTAGAGGTCGTGGAACAAATTACGAGGGTAGATGACGTTGAAACTACCGTTACGGCGATTTATTGAGGTACACAGCGATCGGGAGGATATAAGAAACAGCAAGCAAGGTATAGCCAGGGAGCGAACAGCCCAGTGAGCTAGGCGATGGCAATGCGCTTCCACATTTGTCTATCTTCTTCCTCACAATAACCACCGGTATAGAGAGGTACTTATCCTGGCAACCTAGAGAGATGTAAGAGGGTCACCATACGGCTTGAGATGGTTAATGGGGACTGTTTGTCGCCCCCGCCGACGAAGGTTGGAAGATGGCGTAACGGGTTCAACCTCATAATTAGCAGGAGAGGTCTGGGGGTAGGATTTATGATACTTCGGAAGAAGCTTAGACGAAAGACCAGGAGCAGCAACTGGCGAGATCCAAAGCCTCACGAGAGAGTCGATGGTGAAAGGCTCAGGAGAGATGTCGGAGTCGTGATGCTGTTTTTGGCGACATTGTTGGTCGTAGGTGAAACAACGGGCCAGTTGTCGGCATTTCTCAGCGTGGTGAGCTACCGAAGACACAGGCATATAGTCGTCAACGTCTGGATGGTATGGTAGAATTGTATCAATGGTTCTCGAGGGTTCATGGCCATAAAGCAAGAACAATGGTGAGAATCCGGTGGTGGCTTGGGAGGTGGTGTTGTAGGCGAATGTGCCACACGAAAAAACAAGATCTCAATTGCAGGGCCTGGCGCAACGTACATCGATAACATGTAACCCAGAATTCGAATAAAGTGTTCCGTTAAACTGCTTGTCTATGGCTGATATGCGGTACTGGTGCGGTGAATATTTTTGCATTCGGGTAAAAGTTGTTGCAGCACCTCTGAGAGAAATACACGGCCTCAATCACTGAGCAGTTCATGAGGGGTGCCATGGCGGAAAACAAAGCTGCGTATCGTAAACGAGAAAACGCCTTCGGCAGTTACGGCAGGTAATACCGTGGTTTCGGCATATCTGGTCGAGTGTTCCATGGCGATGACGATCCAGGGGTTGCCAGCGCCAGCGCATGGGAGATGTCTGTAAAAATCAATGCCGACGCGATCAAATGGGTGGGCTGGGTAGGGAAGCGGCTGGAGAGGAGATGTGGAGAGTCGCCAGACTGGTTTGCGTCGTTGGCAGGTGACGCTTGAGCGGACGTATTTACGGACGAAGCTGTACATTCCGCGGCAATATTAGCGTAGGCGAACGCGCGTGTACGTCTTGTACACGCCGCCATGGCCACACCGAGAGTCATTGTGGAAAGCGGAGCATAGATCGTGACGAAGATGGTGGGGCAGGACTACTAACTATGTGCAGCCATCGTTGAGGTAGTCACGGCGGTATAAAAGACCATCGCCAATAGTGCAACACTGCACCTGGCAGCGTACCGCTAGTGGAGTCGAGGGGGGGGGGGTAAGGAGGCTTGATAAAAACTTTAGAATTGTGGCGATTTATGGATCATTTCGTTTCTCAGAGGCCATGTCCGAGATGTCAAGTGGCGAAATTGTGGCTAGATGCGTTGGCGTCTGAAATGAGTGGGAAGCGTGACAGAGCATCAGCATCAGAGTGTTGTAGGCCGAAACAATACACGACACGGATTTCGTATTCCTGGAGTCGGAGGGCCCACCGAGCGAGGCGACCTGATGGCTTCTTGAGGTTTGACAATCAACACAGAGCGTGGTTTTCTGTTACGACATCAAAAGGACGACCACAAAGATAGAGGCGAAACTTCTATAGAGCGCATGTGATGGCCAAGCACTCTTTTTATGTTACCGTGTAATTGGTCTCACGTATTGTGAGTGCATGACTGGCATATGCAACCACGTATTCGACGTTGGCATCGTCACGTTGTGCGAGCACCGCACTACGGCCGACACCACTGGCATCAGTGGGAATTTCTGTGCTTGTGCTCGAGAAGAAGTGACACGAAATTGGTGGTGGCGTAAGCAGGCGTCTAAGTGTCGTAAACGCATCATCACAAGCTTCTGACCAGGTAGATAGTTTGTTGTCCCCTTGCAGGAGTGCATTGAGAGGTGTGATGACAGTAGGGAATATTCGAACGGAGTGCCGATAATAGAAGCATAGGTCACTGAAGGTGCGCAGAGCTTTCAGGTTAGTAGGCTTCGAGAACTCGGATACGGCACAAAATTTAGCAGGATAAAAAAGAATGCGTTTTTTGGATACGACATGGCCTAGTATAGTTATTTTTCGAGTGGCGAATAGACACTTTTTCAAGTTAAGCTGGAGACCGGCATTTTGGACACAGGTAAAAACTTGATGCAACCATTGTAGATCGGTCAGGAAACCTGGCGAAAAGACGACAATATCCTCTAAATAGCAGAGGCATGTGTGCCACTTCAAACCACGTAATATGCCGTTCATCTTGCATTCAAAAGCGGCGGGCGCGTTAAAGAGACCGGATGGCATTACAGTTACCTCGTACAATTCATCTGGTGTTACAAATTCGGTATTGGAGCGGCCAGTCTCAGTCATGGGCACTTGCCAGTAGCTAGAGCAGAGATCTAAGGAAGAAAAGAACTCCGCTCTTGCAAGCAGTCGAGTGCCTCATTAATTCGTGGCAACGGGTACACATCCTTTCAAGTAATCTTGTTAAGCCAGCAATAATCAACGACACATCGTATTGTGCTATCGTTCTTCCAAAATGGACGACAGAGGATACCCAGGAACTGTTGGAAGGTTAAATGACCCCGCGTTTTGGCATGCCATTACCTGGTCATCGATAAGACGCCTTTCACTTGCCGACATTCGGTAGGCACTCTGTCGAATGGGCGCAGGGCTTCCGGTATCAATAGTAAGCAAAAGAGTCGTTGTGCGGCAGAGTGTCTTTGCTTGGCAGTCAAAAGAGGAAGAGAAACCGTCGAGTGAGAGAGGAAGTTAGCCTCGTTGTGTCATTGTTAGGTTGCTGGCGTGTTATAGCTGGTGTGAAAGATCGCGGTAGTGTCCGAGGAGTTGATGCCTCGAGGGCGGCCATATCAGCGCGGTCACCCACAGGTGTCCAAGATTGAAGATGATGCCAGTGGCTAAACTTTGCTGAGGGCTTCCCGGCGGCGCAAAGTGATTGGTTTGGGCTATGAATCGGTGATGTACACCACAGAGGCACCTGAATGGAACTCGAGAACGGCAACTGGCAATGACAGTTATCAGCACCAAACTAGAAGTGCAGACGGTGTGAAAAGCACTGAACCGCCGTCTTAGGTGGCACAAGAGATAGAGACAACAACAGCAGACTGGGCAGGCACAATGTGTCATCACAAACTGTGATCATGCGAAATATGTCCTTGTCATTGGTGACGTCTGTCGAAAACGGCAACAACTCGAGCTCAGCGTGGGCGCAATTGATAGCACAATGTGTAGAGAGGAAATTCCACGCTATTATGACGTCATGAGAATAAGATGGCAACACATCAAATTCGATCACATGAGGAACATCCTGGATGACGACACGGGCTCTGCAGGCACCGGATGGCTTGGTGTGCAGCGCGTTAGCTGTATGAAGGGATAGCCCAGAAACAGGCGTCGTTATTTTTCAGATATGGCAGCGAATACGGGCATCATTCGCTGAAAGGGAACCACCGGTGTCGTCAAGGGCTAGTACCCATGTTCTTTCTATAGTGACTTCAATAACGTTTTGCGGAAAAATTTGAGCCCTTGTGCATTTCGCCGGAAGCGCAGTTCTCGCCTCCTGATTCGCGCTACTCAGTTTTCCTTGCGCACAGGGCTCCACCGTTGGTGCACGGGTTAAAGGAAGCGGCGGCGACGAGAAGGCGGGCGACGAGAGGAGGTTGGGCGTGCGGGAGGTAGGATCATATCCGTAGTCATCTGAATAACTGCAACGGGGTTGACGTGGCGCACAGGTCACCCATGGTAGACGCACAGTGTTGGAGATAGGTGGTGCACGAAAGCGACAGTAGCAGGCCACATGTAAAACAAGGCCACAATGAAAACAACTATGACAGTTGTATTCCGTGCGCCAAGGGTCATCGGCACGTGCATACTGTATGACTGAGCGGGCAGGTGGTGATACTGGTGAGCAAATAGGCGAGCTACGCGGGCTGTAATCTTGCAGCATATGCCTGGAAGTGACTGCGGCGTACGTTAGTGGAGCAGTAGTTGGAGCCTGATAGAGAGAAGGCGGACTTCTTCGCCGACCTGGTCCCTGATGATGTTTTGGAGAGTGAGCGCCAACGAAGAATTGAACTCGTCGTGAACAAGAGGCATCAGTGAAACCTTGCGAGTGGCCTATTTTCGGGCAAAATCCTTAATATGTAGCAGCAGAAATAAGATGTCAGGAGCAACAGCCAATCCCGACAATGAAGTAACCTGTGGATGAGAGTGGCGCATGGCTGTGCGTTGTTTGCGCAGCTCATCAAAACTTTGGCAAAGACTGACAAGTTAACACCAGTAGCATTGCCAGCAGCATCTGAAAGGCGTCATCTTCAATTGCTTTCAAGATATGCCTGATCTTATCGGCATCGGCCATTGCGACATCAACGCAGTTACACAGATTGACAACGTCTTGAATGTAGCTGTTGAGTGTTTCGCCAATCACCCAGCACCTCCACCACTTGTTACAGGGGCTTATTGAGGTACACGGTGATCGAGAGGATAGCAGCCACAGCGGGCAAGGCGTAGCCAGGGACTGAACAGTCGAGTGAGCCAGGCGATGGCAAAGCGCTTCCGCATGTGTCTATCTTCCTCTTCACACTACCAAAATTTTAAAAAAATGCAAGTATTGACAGATAACTGAAAAGTGGATCCGTACTCCTGAAGATTGGTGGATGAAGTGGTATTTGCCCTCCGTAGGGTGATAGGAAGTGCTTCTTCCTAAAAGTATGCAGTTACGCGCAAATACGGTGGCAACGCATCATTATGCTGAGAAACGTGAGTGGTTCACCACATCTCTCACCCAAGGGTAGATCACCACTGGACAGAAGATCACGACTGGGCAGTACGAATATGAATTCGTACTGTGTGTGTGTCCTAATATTAGCCTTGTAGTTGTTTAGCCTTGCAATGTTTGAGTCTGTGTAGCGTGACTTCGATACTGGCAGCCAATTTCCAAGCCGTGGTTTCACAACGAGTAGTTTATTTCGCATGTGGCTATCCCCCGTGCTTCGCCAATAAGCTTGAAGCTGTTGTTTGAGGAAGTGTTTGAGGTCAAGTGCAGGGATAGCTGTGGATGTATGGGCAGTGTTTACGTGAACGGATTTAGCTAGCTGATCTGCCATCACGTTACCTTTGAACTCGCGGTTTCCTGGCACCCAGCACACTACGATGTGTTGTTTGAGGCTGTAGATTGCGCATGAGAATGAGTAAAGTGAGAAAACGAAAAAAATTTTCGTGCTATTTAGAGTTCTCGGAGCGTTTACCAATTTTGTATTTTTAATTGTCTATGGTTTTCAACAGCCGCAAGTATCGCATACGCCTTTGCGTTAATAGGCACTTATTAGGGTGTAGAGCACCCTAATCTGAAAAGGATGAACTGACCGCTGCGTACGACACAGAGTATATAGTGAGACTTCGAGGCATTTGTTAAGAATTCCGGGCAAATATATTTGTGCTGAACTTCTAAAAAGTATGTATGGATATGTGTAATGGGTGCATGTTTCATGACTATCATAAGGGTCACATCACATCCTATGAGCCGCCACTGCCACAGCGGAAGATGTGCAGCGGGACTTTTTAGACAGTTTTCAAGCAGTTGAACGCCCGTTTCCTTGGCTATGTCCTTCCCCTATAGCGAGTACGATGCTCTAAACGAAAGAAAGTTTCAAATAAGGCACAGCTGGACATGTCAGTGGTTATGGAGTACAATGGGTGCTCGTTCTCTGTGATTATTTTTAGGTATTATATAAAAGGCATACTATACCATCTCTGGAGATAGAGTCGACCACTTATTCAATTGAACGGAGAGGCTTTCTTCGGGGCTAGTGCAAAAAGCAGCCGTAGAAAGACGAATGTCCGAATGGGAGACAGGATCAAGCATTTGCGAATTGCTTCGTGTTTCAGACTAATAGTCAATCGCGCTACATTATAAGCGTGTTCGTATGAGGCTTTTGAAAGATTAATCAGAAATTTTCTGTCACTTCCCCACGTAGTGCGTGACAACACTTTCAGAATGTTCATGGTTTTTAAACATTGTTGAGATTCTTGAAGTGGGGTACAAGTGGTGATTTCATGTTAAAATTATAACTGAAAATTTCTCTCACATTTCACTGGTACCCGCTGACAGTGTAACTGAATGCCCGAATCTGGATGGAGACCTCTCTTTCTTAGATGAAAACGCAGGTGCTTTATTGTGAGTTTATGTGAGCCCATTCTCGTCAGACCACTTTTTTATTCCATGCAAGCCAAGCTGAATCCACCGCTCACACATTGCAAAACTTAAGGGTTTAAAACCTATCTTCACGTTGTCGACATATGTACAATATAACATATTGAGTGCAATGTAGAAATATAGACTATTGGTTTTAATAATAAAATTGTGCAGCTTAGTAAACAACCCTGTGGCACTCAAGTCTCTTGAAACATTGTTTGAGACAAGACATTCCCCACTTGAACACGAAAACTTTGATTTAACAAATAGCTTTCGATTAAGGTCCGCATAATACCTAAGACACCTAAGTCGAGGTTTCGCAGTGGGCGAAAACGCCATGCAGTGTCATTTTTATATCTAGGAACATTGAAAAAAATTGCCCGCAGCTTCCCTCGGGGGAACACTGAGGAGGATGCGGAGCATATAATTGGTTAACGGGGTGTTAAAGTGCGACTTACTTGGGTCGATGGCTAAATTGGTTAACGTGGTTGTGAAATGGGGTGTTAAATTGCGACTTACTTGGGTCGATGGCTAAATTGGTTAACGTGGTTGTAGGAGGGGGTGTTAAATGAGTGAACACGTACACACGTATGCGAAAGTACGGCGCTGGTCAAAGGGACGTCGATCATTGTGTTTGTGGATTCGTTGGAATACATTTTACCGCGACCTTGGACGTCGACGCGCCGTACAAACCAACCGACGAGCGGCAACTGAGCGAGCGAGCGCCGACCTTGAGTATATATACAGCGCGACGGCGCATGCACTGTCAGCTGTTGAATGTTCTCGAAGGAGAAGCGCGCGCGCGGCACAGATGGCGACGGCGCGACGGCGCATGCGCTGGCAGCTGTCGAATGTTCTCGAAGGAGAAGCGCGCGCGGCACAGATGGTGGGCGACGGCGCGACGGCGCATGCGCGCGCGTCAGCTGTCGAATGTTCGAAAAGCGGTGCGGACGGCGCGGACAGCGCACTACAAGGCGCGAGTATAAGATGCTTCCGCATCTAAAAAATTTGTTACTGAACAAAAGCTTCGCGGGTTTGTGCCTCAGTGCGTAGCAGGGGTCTGTGGTGAATCTACCTTCACCAAATTCACACTGGTAGGGGTACAGCAGATTGTTTTTTTGTTCGAGGAATTGTAAAATACGGTGGTAATTAATCTTTTTGAAAAGTTCACACAGGCAGCTTCAAGTTATTCAGGAGACTCTACAGATATGTTAACATAATGTCAAAAGATTCTGAAGCGTAACAGATCTCTCCCATCGAAAAATCCTACTCAGAACAGAAAATCTATACCAAATAACTTTCAAATGAAGACTTTTGAATACTTACAAAAGCCATTTCTTGAAAAAAGGTATTCTAGGTCAGGCAGCATCCGCTGCTGATCTAGCATCAAAACAGGTTTACTTAAAGTCCTACAGTGAAGTTGCCGGTCTGTTTGGTCGGGAATTAGAGAGTTAACATATTTGTCAACAAATTTCTCCAGATATATTTGCTATTCAGAAAACCATGATTGTATGTGATCAGAACTTTTACTTAAAAATTACTGATTATTGCGGTTGGATAGGCCGAGCAGAGGCGGTGGTCTGGCTTTCTTATTATCAACTCAGTTTAGTCACTCAGCCAAAATATATAGGTGTATGCATACTCATGACGAAATTCTGGCGTTACCCATAACCCTATGTTACCAAAAAGGATGCTTGGGTCTACCGCGCTGTACTTCAACAAATGGGACATTTGCAGAGGCTCGGGCTTGTCCTATAAGTGTATACATGCTCTGCGAGCCGCTTAGAGTTCACCTCCGATTGCTGAGAAGACACAGACAGCACCCACTATCAGTACTACCGGCGACTCCCGCAGAGTGCAGTTTCTCAAGAACAATATCGCGGCGTGAGAATATTATACCATGAAAGTTTTTCCCGCCAAATTTCCCTATAGTGACTCCATGGGTCCTGCCTAAGCCACCCTGTTCGTTTTACGATACCTGGAAATACGAAGAAGTCGCTCGTTTCTTCTATTGGCCTCAGACAACTGACCTTACATCGCATTTATACAACGTACATTGATTCTCTGCACGTGTACACCGACGAGTCCACCACACTAAACACCCCCGCCGCAGCCTTTGTCATCAAAGACATGGATATCACTCCACGATTCAAAGTTGACCATAAAATCACATTAACTGCCGCAGAACTTGTCACTTTCAAGGAGGCTGTAAGATTTATTTGCGGGGAGTGACCTCGTGCCTGGACAATTTCTTGTGATGCCAAACCCGCTTTGCAAACCATTAATTGCATCATGAAGCAAGGTCCGTATTACAGCTTGGCAATAGAAATCGCAAAACGTGTTCAGATTCCTTCAACGAATGGCCATCTTATCACTTTCCAGTGGATTCCCGCGCATTGCGGCGTGATGGGAAATGAAGAGGCAGACGCTGAAGCTAAAAATGCCGTAAGCAGTGTCGAAGTACGCATTGCGTTTTCACGAGCTGACACGAACGCCTTGCATCGCTGCGTGATGCGCAGCTACACACTTCAGCACTAGACCAAACCGGAACGGCGACACCGGCGACTTCACAAACGGGACCCGGAATTGAGGTTCTGCACGCCCCGTAAATTGACACGGACATTCAGAAGTATAATCCACCGCATTCGTCTTAGTGTGGCGTACACCAGACGTTACGCACATATCACCGGTCGCAGTGACACTGGTCCTAATTGTGAACACTGTGATGTGCCAGAAACACTTCAGCACATATTTTGTGTCTGCCCAGCATACGTACGTGAACGACGAACACTGATTTGTTCTACTGAACAGTATCGGAGTAGGCCATTAACTAATGAGACCATGCTGGGCCCTTGGCCAGACACGAACAGTGCAATTGTAGTCACAAGAGCGGTAATAACCTTTTTGACGCAACTGGAATATATGTGCGGCTATAAAGTTTGTCTTAGCTAGAAAGAATACTACATACCTCTCTATCTCACTATCGTCATTCATTATTCTTTCTTTTTCCCTTTTCCCTTCCCCAGTGTAGAGTAGCAGGCTAGAGCAAGCTATGGCTCAGGCCGACCTCTGTTACTTTCTGTGAATAAACCTATCTCTCTCTCTCTAAGACTATCATTGCAAATGTATTTTTTCCGACAGGTGTTCCGAAGACGAGATGCCGTAATATCATGTTTGCTTCATGCAGAAAGGATATAATATGGTCTGGTGACTTCAATTCACACTGTGCGCCTTGGGTCTTCAGATCTAACCTATGTCGGATACGCTTGGGGGAATGTGCACTCTATTTACTAAGGTCATGCCCAAGCAACGAGCAATAAATAGTCCACATTGATAAGGCGCCTTCAAATTCTCTAAGTTTACCCTGTGGAGTTCCGCAAGGGAGCATATTAGGTTGTTGTTGATTATATATTATAAAGATGTCGTATGTAATAATTTCAAAACAAAGTTTATTGTAATGGCTGGTGACACTAGCATTTTTTGGAAACAACATTCATGAACTCCTTGGCATCTGCATTGGCACATTACAAAATTAGCTGCAAGGTCCTTAAGAAACGGCATGAAAATACCTAAAAGTAATGAAAGTAAATCAAAGGCTAATAATATCAAAGCAAACAATAAAGAATCCCCCCTCATGCACATAAAGTTTTAAATCATCACGGAATTGAAATTGTAGATAATTCTAAGTGTCTAGGTGTGGTGTTTTCTGCATGTGTGTCCTAAGATAGTGCAGTAATCAAAAAGTGATCTGGCGTAACGGGAATACTGGCAAGCCTCAAACACGTTCTCTCCATGTGGGTGAATTTAGTAAGTTACAGTTCCCTTTTTTGGTCTTTTTTAGACTACTGTATACTTGTTTGCGGCACAACAACAAGTTCTAACCTGCAAAAAGGCCTTAGATGAACAAACGACGTTCCATCGGCTTACTTACAACGCGCCTTTTGAGACAGCAACTTGTCACTTGTTTATTGATGCTCACATTATCATCATTCATCATTTGTATCGCTATAAACTAAGTGATTGTTTTAAATTCGAAATGAAAGAAAAGTTAGAGGGTTTAAAAGAGATTGCTTGCCTGAAAGAAAACACACACTTATGCAACACAAAAAAGGGAAGCATGAATGGTATCAGGCGCGCGTTTTAATTCTTCAATGCAACGCTTGTGCCATACCTTGCCTTTCTTTGCAATCATTACACAGTTACTAATTTTGATCTGTGTTGTTGTCCTTGAGGCAAGTTACGTTTAAAATTTGTAAACGCTATTGGTTATTTTTATGTATATTTTAGTGTCTTTTCGTTCAATAGTATCATTACTTTTTTTGCGCTTGTTGCTTTTCTCTAATTGAGGCTTTTGTTTCCAAACGGTGTACCGCTATGCACAATGATGTAGCTTTTTCTTCTGATTTATTTTTTTATTTATATGTAAATCAAACTGTCGCTGTACTGCAGTGAGCTCTAGTGAATGGAGGCGGCAAGCTCGTAAAGCTATCGGAAGTTAGATTTTACCCACCACCTCTCTGTCTGTTTGTGAAGTGAATACAAATAAAGTAGATTGATTGAAGGTTTATTGATTGATTATAACTTTTCTGTGTGAAGCAGATTGCTGCTACAATCATTAGGGTAATTTAAATTCGCTATAGCTTTAACCTTTTCCAGCTCCTCTTTAAATATATCTTCATAGGGTATTTTAGATTGAGCTGCAAACAGTGAGCACCTTCCCGTTAGTTTTAAAATTAAATTCCCGAGAATGTGGTCAGCCGGAAAACTTAGTTGATTTGGTAAGTGTGTTGAATGACAAAAAGACTTAGAACGTACGTTAATTTCTCGCAAGGACATGCAGCAAGGCTTTAGGGCGATGGGTCTGGTGCGGTGTTGCAGCGATCATTAAAAAATGAAGGTTTACTTTGAACTCAGAAACATGAGAATATTTTAGTCCATGTTGAAAAGTAAAATATGTCAGGGGATATAGAAAACGCAAAGCAGCTTGGAAAAAACTTCAGTCAAGCAATGCCCCACAAATTGGCTTAATTTTAAACTTGTGGCCACAGATATAAAACGCTCATTGTGCAAAGCACTTTTTATATTTTTGTGGACTAGAGAGATGCCGGTGCACAAAGCACTTTATAGATTTTTGCGTGCTAGAATTTCACAGTCAGAAAATATTGATCCTGCCAGTAAGTCTCCTGCAGAACTGTTCGAATTCTCGGAAAATGTTCTTGAATGCTTGAAAGACAGGTTTGTGACTATAATGGCAAAGCCAATGGTGAAAGTGAGGGTAGATGACTATTTCAATGAGGTCTCTTTAGCAGAACTGGTGGATGTAAGAAAGTGTTTACCTCCCGCTGCTACTGCCCCTGATGGGATGACCACTACATTATTAAACGTGCTATATTACATATACCCAAGTGAACGCCATAATATGGTTAATTATTCAGTCAACAGTTTGATTCCTGAAGACTGGAAGCTTTCTAAAAATTTTTTGATAGTAAAAATGGTGTTGACACTGAATAATATGCGGCCTCTTTTACTGACGTCTTACCTGGTTAAACTTGTGGAGAGAGTAATTATTCTCTGAATAATAAACTATATAAACTAATATTGAGTTTTACACCCTAGTCGAATTAGCTTTAGATCGGGATACTTCCTTTGGTGTGCACATGTGAATTTTGAATTTAGCATACAGCTGGCTCGGTGGGGGCTCGAATACTTTGCGTTAGTAACTCTACAATCAGCCAAGGCGTAGAATGTCGTGAAGTATTATATTCAAATCCAACAGATGCGAGACTATAGCTGTCCAAAATATATAACAGGATGGTTCACAAAGTATGTATTGTAAGGGGAAGATTATTTTATTGCATCTTGGGTGGATGGTCTTGGAAAAGATATAAGCAGACACGAGGTGTCGTCTAGCTTTGCGAATACCACACGTTCGTCTTCAGGCAATCTTCCGGCAGGTGGTACGCATTTTACAAGCATGCCCAGTGGTGCTCCTGCCAACAGGTGGTGTTCTTCGCAAGACCCATACCCGTCCAAAGGCACATTTTATCCAATAAGCTTTACGCTAATCACTTGACACACGTTTCTTGAAAGCGTTTGCAACACTTGATCGTGCTCACTAGCAGCAACTATCCACGGAATGTACGAGTGATAGCGTTCGAAGTTGGTCACGATTTTCTCGAAAGCTTGCAACAAGCGTGCCTCCCACGAGGACACAAGAGTGAAAGCGGGCCTAGGAAAACTGGCATCGGCCTGCGTTATGTGCTTCACGAAAGACTCGAAGCATTTGGTTCCTGTCCAAAACTTTCACATACCATTTGGAATACGCAACTCCGGCATAAAACTGGCTTATGATTCCTCGTGTCTTGGCAAAGCGATAACGGCCACAGGAGATGACTGAACTACAAGAGCTTCGAAAGAAGTTATAGCCAATAGAGTTATATGTCCCGCCACTGTAAGAAACAACAGCATAATGAAGAACACTGTGGTCATAAGTGACATTATGTTTGGCCCTGATCTGGGTTGTTCTTTATCCTTTCATGCTGCTGTCACACAATCAACTGTGCATTAATGCTTTTCTTCTTCATGCATGCAATAGGTTTGTCAGCATAGAAAATGGGTAGTTGTACAATTCTTCTCTGGACTGGTTTCATACTTTACTGTCTCTCCAGAACTAGTATTATCTTGCAGCGCAGAATTTCACCACTTCCACTTTATTATCAACTTTTTTGGTTGTAAGGATATCCCACATCCATTCTCATGAAGGCATTGCACGCAATGCTAAGCTCGACGTGTGTGTTCCCACGACCGGTACAGCACTGCGCAAGGAACTCACGAGCGCGAACAGTAGATCTATACTGCCCTATAGCTTAGCGGCGACACGGCTACGAAGGCTACGCTGTGGCGTGTAGGCGAGACACAATTTGGTCAACACAGAGCGAACTGCTGTCTGGCAGAAAAAGGTGTGTGACCATCGTTTTGGCTATCTAGGAATTTCGTCTATACCTATGTGTTTCTTTCTTCCATATTGTTTCTAAGCGCCACGTCTTTTCCCAAATGTCTTCACTGAAGGATACGTTACGTCGTCACGGCAGATAGGTGCTTTGCTTACAAGCAAATGACATATAGGCACAAGACGTGTGTACTTTACGGCTAAACATTTGTACCTTTTTAGGATCTATATACACGAGTGTCTTCCGTACGTTGTCTGATACACGGTCTTGCTGATGCTCTATTCTTTGCCTAGTGGCCGCTATTGAAAGCTGTAAACAACAGTATATTCTCGAATGGTGGCATTATGTGCGCGCATTGTAAACATGGCAGTTATGGCTTCACGTCATCGCAGGGGCATCATTCGTCAAGCTACATCTGCACGGATACTACCATAGTTCCCTGTGGCATAGATGGCATACCTGTTAAAATTTATAAGAGGCTTGGCTATATTTGTAGTGATATTGAGCTGAGTGTAATTTAGTGCTTTTTTTAATGAAAAACTCGGTGTTATTGTTCATTTACTAAGTTCCATGAATCATTGCTTGGCGGCCGCTATTACGATCGTGCATCGATAGATAGATATGTGGGGTTTAACGTCCCAAAACCACCATATAATTATGAGAGACGCCGTAGTGGAGGGCTCCGGAAATTTCGACCACCTGGGGTTCTTTAACGTGCATCCAAATCTTAGCACACGGGCTTACAGATCGTGCATCGAATGTAACCGTACTTTTTCCAATGCAAATATTGCCAATGAATTACATCAAAGGTTGCTAACGTGATTTTTATACATACTTAAAAATCAGGGAACCCTAAAGCTACGCTTTAGAGAGTTCAACATGATAGCAAAACTCTACCCTTAGTACGTTTTTGAAACGTTTAGCGCATGACATCTTTTCTAACTTGCTATGCACCTTGCATGGCCCGAAGAGAAGAGGTGCAGTAGCAGGCTTGCATTTCGTAGTGCATGGGTGACCGGCTTTCCACACAAAGTCATTATGTTAATCACGTGTTTTTACGCCCGATGCCAATGGACGCTTACAGCACCCGCTATAACTGCAATATTTCATGTTGCATTGTTCAGAATGTATACAGGAGGGATTTGCTTGTAAAACACTAAATGTACTTTCACTGCATTTCCTAACAGAGGAAGTTATTGTCACTGTATTCACAAGCATATAGTATTGAAAAAGAGAGGCGGCTGATAGAGTGTGCTTTTTTATTGTGTGGTTTGCCATGGTGCCTAATCAACGTAATAAATGCCTTTATTTTGCACCACGGCGCACTAACTTTATTGAAATTTTGGTTATCCCTGACCGTAAGATTGTGCTTATCGGCGATTTCAACTGTGTCTGTGATTCATCCGATCATACCAGGATTAGTCACTATCATTGAAGTGCTGAAGTGCTCTCACTTTTTGTTGAAACAGCGGTACTAACTGACTTAGGAACACTAGATAGCTTCCCTAGGCGGTACACATACTCCACTTGCCCGCATTTAGGTTTCAGCACTTCTTGTTTCTCGTGGCGTGTGCTGCAAAACGTGACGTATTTCCTTTTCAGATTATTGCGATGTTGTGGGGCAGATAGGTAGCAACAGTCGATCTCACTTCAGACCACAGTGGGCACTCTCGAACCTTGACTTCTAAATTTTGAGCAACCAGGCATTTACTGATCGCGTCCGTGTAGCACTGTGAAACACTTTGTCGGCTGATATGCTTTTGTCTGCCTCTTGGGAATTGGTTAAGCAAGAGGACCGGGCACTAGCTATAAAAGTTGAATCTGTTAAATGCTTTTACAGAAAATTAGGAGAAAAGATGCTAAAGCCAAACCCTCAAGATCTATATGAGTTTGAGTTTGAGACTCCTAGTTCTTATACAAGTGGAATTGCCAATACTAAAAGTGCACTCCAGAGGTATGACGCTTTAAGTTACCAAGGGGCCCATGTTCAATCATGTAAAACTATTTTCACCCAGAAGAGCCCACATGTCACGCCTTACTCGATGGATACTGCAACGCAAAATAATACTTACACAAGATCGTTATTCAGGCCGCTTTAATCCCTCAATCCAGAAATATCACGTAAAAATTTTAAACTTATTACAAGGGATTGTTCAGCGCCTGTTCTGAAAACTAAAACGAGGTTCTGGTGACGTATATTTTGTCATTTGTGACTTCTCTGACAGGCGAGGAATGTGAAACTATTAGTGAACCAATCACCATACAAGAAATGGATCGTGCCATTGAACAAGTATTGTTGTGAGTCAAACCAGGACCTGATAGAATATCGGGCAATTTTTACAAAACATTAGGATCATTACTGTGTCCTGTACTGCTTGACATTTTCACGTAGTGTTATTCTGAAGACGCTTCCTCTCTCTTCCACTAAAAGCCACAAGTTCTAATCCCAAAATAATAAGACTGACAAACCATCGTCATGTTGATGGCTACGTGCAAACTATATTGTTACGAGTAACTTGTTTAATGAGCTATTTACAGCGCAGAGAACCCGGCGGGCAAGATGGCGTCAGACCAGCATCCAACGCAAAAACCCACTTCGTCCTCCTCTTTCATGCAGCCGTGTTTAGCGGCAGTTTTGTATCATAACCCCCAGCGGTAGAAGCACCGTCCCGGTGCTAAATTTACGCAGATGATGTCGAAGGGGGGTAATAGGGCTTTAGCCGAGCCACGTGAATGGTGTCGCTCGGAGCTGACGATGACTTTGTCGGATCGGTTGAAACAATCTCGTACGTGACGTCTGTCACTTGGCGAACGATACGGAATGGTCCAGTGTAAAGCGACAACAGTTTTTCCGATAGTCCCACACGCCGAGTAGGTGACCAGAGGAGCACGAGAGAACCCCGACAAAAGTGCACGTCCCTATGGTGAGAATTGTAGAGCTGTTGTTGGCGCACCTGTGAAGCCTGTAAACGGTTACGGGCGACTTGGCGCGCGTGGTCGGCGCGGGCAATGACTTCACCAGCATATTCAGTGGCCGCAGGTAGTAACGTGTCTAAAGGTAGAGTTGGGTCCCGGCCATATAGTAGATAGAAGGGCGAATATCCGGCAGTGTTGTGACGAGATGAGTTGTAGGCGAACGTCACATACGGCAAATGAATGTCCCAATCTTGGTGGTCTGGCGCAACGTATTTGGCAAGCATATCGGTTAGGGTCCTGTTAAGGCGTTCCGTGAGGCCATTTGACTGGGGATGGTACGAAGTAGTAAATTTGTACTTGGTAGGGCAAGACCTCAATTTCATGAACGACAGCTGATAAGAACGTGTGGCCACGGTCGGTGAGAAGTTGACGGGGAGCACCGTGCACTAATATTATGTCGTACAGCAGAACGTCCGCAACGTCGGTAGCGCAGCTGATCGGGAGTGCTCGTGTGATTGCGTACCGCGTCGCGTAGTCCATGGCAACAGCAATCAATTTATTTCCGGCTGTGGAGAGTGGAAAAGGGCCGAAAAGATCGAGACCAACTCGAAAGAAAGGCTCGTTGCGAACGTCGATCGGCTGAAGGTAGCCGGCTGGGAGGGCAGACGGCGTTTTGCGATGCTGACAGGGCTCACAAGCGGCGACATAGCGTCGAACAGAGCGGGCATGTCCTGGCCAAAAAAACCGACGTCGTACCCGATCGTATGTGCGAGAAACGCCCAAATTGCCCGTCATGGGAGTGTCATGAAGTTGATGTAGGACAGTGGAACGCAGGTGCGCTGGTATGACAGGAAGTAAGTCTGATCCGAAGGAATCAAGGTTGCGGCGATATAGGATCCCGTCTTTCACCAAAAACATTCGTAGGGATGGGTCGCGAGGCGTTGACTCCAGTTTGTCAATGATGGCTCGTAAAGAAGCATCCCGACGTTGCTCTTCGCCAATGTTAAACAGCTGCGACACGGAAAAAACGTCCGTGATAGCGTCAGTATCGGTTGCTTCGTCAAGAGGGTAGCGGGATAAACAATCCGCATCCTGGTGTAATCGCCCTGTTTTGTACATTACAGAGAACGTGTACTCTTGAAGACGTAGAGCCCAACGAGCGAGACGTCCCGTGGGGTCCTTCAGGGAGGCTAGCCAGCAGAGCACGTGATGATCCGTCACAACACGGAATGAGCACCCGTACAGGTATGGGCGAAACTTGACGACTGCCCATACAAGGGTGAGGCACTCGCGCTCCGTGATGGAATAGTTGCGCTCGGCTGGAGATAGCAGTCGACTTGCGAAGGCTATAACACGGTCGTGTCCACGTTGTTGCTGCAATAGCACAGCTCCTATGCCGTGTCCACTGGCGTCCGTGTGAACCTCGGTTGGGGCTAATAGATCAAAGTGAGCCAAGATTGGTGGTGTTGTAAGCAGTGTCGTAAGTTGCGAAAACGATGACGCTTGGTCAAGACCCCAGGTAAACGAGGCGTCTTTCTTCAAGAGGTCTGTGAGTGGGCGTGCAATGGTCGCAAAGTCCTTAACAAAGCGTCTGAAATATGAGCACAACTCCACAAAACTGCGGACATTCTTTGTGGTCCTCGGAACGGGAAAGTTCGTGACTGCGCGAATTTTTTCTGGGTCTGGACGCACGCCTTGAGCGTCGACAAGGTGACCGAGCACAGAAGTTTGACGACGAGCGAAGCGGCACTTGGAGGCGTTAAGCTGGAGTACGGCTCGACGAAAAACGTCCAGAATAGCTGACAAACGCTGAAGATGCGAGTCGAATGTGGGCGAAAAGACAATAACATCGTCAAGGTAACACAAGCAGGTGGACCATTTCAGCCCTTGGAGCAATGAGTCCATCATTCTTTCAAATGTGGCTGGTGCATTGCAGAGTCTAAAGGGCATCACCTTAAACTGATAAAGATCATCAGGAGTGATGAACGCGGTCTTCTCGCGGTTCATCTCGTCGACGACTATCTGCCAGTACCCTGGCCGAAGGTCAATAGTTGAAAAATAGGTGGCACCGTACAGGTGGCACCGACGTCGTCGATGCGAGGTAAAGGAAAAACGTCTTTTTTGGTAATTTTGTTAAGGTGACAGTAATCGACACAAAAGCGCCATGTTCCATCTTTCTTTTTAACAAGGACGACTCAAGAAGCCCAGGGGCTGCATGAAGGCTCGATAATGTTTTTCGCAAGCATTTTGCCGACTTCATGTTGTATTATTGCACGCTCCGATGCCGATACGCGGTAGGGGCGTCGGTGAATGGGGGTTGCATGGCCAGTATTTATGCGATGGGTGACAATGGTCGTTTGGCCCAAAGAGTTGGTGGCAAAGTCGAAAAAGCTACGATAGCCCTCAAGGACGTGGCAAAGCGCTGCAGCTGCTCAGACGTGAGGTCCGATGACACCATTCGCTCGTTGTCGGCGCCCCAAGAACGTGATGGAGTGAAACCACTGACTGAGCTGCAGCAATCGTCAACTGTGAAGGGCTCGACATGGTCATCTTGGAGAACAGTAATTTTGGCCAGGGAGATACTCTGTGGCAGAACTTGGGTGGTGAGTGAAAAGTTGACCAGTGGAAGGAAGGTGCGGTTTCTCTTAATTGTCAGAATCATATGCGGCACAGCAACCGCATGCATAAGCATCACTGCAGGAATCGGGGCCACCATGTAATCACCATCAGGTACTGGCGGCGTGTAGGATAAGTCGACATGTGTGACAGAGTTAGGAGGGAGGCGCGTGAAATCAATGCTGCAGAGGCTGGTTTGCGGTGGGCTGGTCGGGTCGGAAAAGAGAGGTAAATCGAGATGGAGAGAGCCAGCTGAACAGTCTATGAGGGTAGAGTGCGTGGCTAAAAAATCCATACCGAGTATGAGTTCATAAGGGCAATGTTCGATAACGGCGAAAAGAACGACAGTGCTTCTCTCCCCAATAGACACTCGCGCAGAGCACATGCCAAGAGTTGCGGCAGTTCCTCCATCGGCGACTCGTACAGCTCGGTTGAGGGCGGGCGTGACAACTTTTCTAAGTCGACGGCGAAGGTTAGCACTCATATGGGACACATGCGCGCCAGTATCTATCAATGCACTGACACGAACATTGTCGACAGTAACGTCCAAAAGGTTCCGGTTCGTTGTTAATGTTAATTGAGGGTTTCTTACGAAGGTTGTCAACGCAGCTCCACCTCCAGAAGCTGCACGGCCTAGTTTTCCGGTCGGAGATGCTGCGAATAGGTCGGGGAGGCAGCACGGCGTTGTGGGGGCAACCGGGACTGACGACGAGCAGGGGACGGTGACCGGTGCAGTGCTGAACAGTGGACACGTTCTATGCTACCATGGATTAGATCACAGATAAGAACTGGGGGTGGGGTATCTCATGCACAAGAACATCGCTGGCGAAATAGAGGAATACTATAGCATCAGTGAGAGGAATGCAAGTATGCTAATTAGGTTTTACAAAAATCCCAGATGAACGTATCACAGGCCTACGCACGTACATTGAGCCAAGATGATTATTTGGTTCAACGCTTTTGTGAACACGAGGAGTCAGCCATTAATAAAGTAAAGACGCGATATACTAGTTTGATGGGCGACTTTAGTGCCAAGAGAGAGAGAGAGAGAGAGAGAGAATTTATTTACAGAAAGGTAGAGAGGTCAACCTGAGCTATAGTTTGCTCTGGCCTGCTACTCTACACTCGGGAAGGGTGACTGGGGAGTGACAGAGTGATGAAGGACGATGGTAAGGTAGAGAGATGATATGTTCTTATTAGGCTGGGTAACTCTACAGACGTGCATCCTGTCCAGTGGCTTCTAAGAAAGCGATGACGGCTCGTATAACCACATGTGTGCTGCTTGCGTCAGGCCAAGGACCTAACACAAACTCATCGGTTAATGGTCGACTAATATATCGGCCAATCGAAGATATCAGTTGCTGAGATTTGCTTGCATATGCTGAACAGTCGCAAAATATATGTTCGAGCGTATCTGGCAACCGACAGTGACCACAATTGGGACCCTTGTCATTACAGCCAATCAAGTGGGTGTAACGTCTCGTGTAAGCCCTACCGAGGCGAATGCGGTGGATAATGCATAAGATGCTTCGCTTTAAATTGTGAGGCATACGGAACTTCATCTCCCGGTCCCATTTGTGCAGCCGCTTGTGCTGGTGTTCTGGTTTTGCCAGTGCTCTAAGATGGAGTTGCGCATTACGCGTCGAAGTAGGATGTTAGTGTCTTGTCGAGAAAATGCGATGCACACTTCCGGGGAACTATTTAAAGCTCTCTTAACGGCAGAGTCCGCCGCTTCATTGCCCATTATGCCACAATGAGCAGGTATCCGTTGAAATGTTCCATCATGTCCAATTTTCGTAGCAATGCCAAGAAGCTCTGCTATTTCACTCTATAAAGTATGATATGGACCTTGTCTCATGAAGCCATCGATGGTTTGAAGAGCAGCTTTGGCATCGCACAGTATCGTTCATTTACGAGCGGGTTCTGTCGAAATGAAACGTATTGCCTGCCGAATAGCAACGAGTTCCGCGGCTGTAGACGTGGTCTTGTGATCTATCTTGAAACGTCGAGCTATCTTCATTTGCGGGATGACAGAGGCTGCGGTGGAGGTACGCGACGTGGTAGATCCATCAGCATATACGTGCGCCACACCGTCGTACATAGTATAAATGTTCAGCAGTGTAAGTTGCTTTAGGCCGATCGATGATACAAGAGACTTCTTCATAATTCCAGGAATCTGAAGTATGACAAGTGGTCTAGGCAGGAGCCACGGAGGTGTCTCAGGAATACGTGGGGGAGAGAATCTTGGCGGTATGATGTTCTTGAGCCGCGATATAGCTCTTGAATAACTGCAGTCTGGGTGGCTGGCAGGGAGCGCTGATAGGGGATGTTGCCTGTGTCGAGTCAACAGGCGAAGGTGGACTCGAAGAGGCTCGCAGAGCACATGTACTTTGATTGGACAAGCCCGACCTTCGGCGAGAGTTTCCTTGGTTGATGTGCATTGAGGTAAGCCCAAACATGTGCGCAACCCTTGAGCTTGGATGCTTTCTAGCGTGCTCGCACAACTGGGCTTCATGCTTGAAAGCACGGGCATGCTGTATCGTCCGTACCCTACGAATAAAGATTGGTACAGTTGCAGGAGAGCTGCCTCCGCAGGGCCCCATCTTGCTCCGGCCATGACCCGAAGTACGTGGACAAAACTCTTAAGCTTTGACTTCAAGGCTGTGGCGTGTTTTGACCACGATAGATTCCGGTCGAGGATAACACCCAGGAATTTGTGTTGCACAACAGCACGAATTTCTGTTGCATTCACAGTTAGTGGGTATCTTGTCATTTGTTTTCGTATAAATGCAAGCACTGCGCAGTTTTCAGTTGACAGTGTGAGACCCTGGCGACGTAGATACCTTGCTGTGATGGTCACTGCACGTTGTAGTCGAGCACGCAGTTGGGGGCGTGTAGCTCCAGAAGCCCAGATGCGGATGTCGTCCGCATATGTGCTCACCTTCATCGTGTCAGGAAGTTCAGTAGCAAGTGCAATCAAGGTGATGTTAAAAAGTGTCGGACTGAGAACACTCCCTTGGGGAACACCACGGTGAATGTTATAATGGTCTGTATCCTTATCGCTTGTTGACATATACACGGTACGGTCGCTAAGGTAGCTCACAATTCATGCATACAGTCGTCCGCCGATTTCTAGATCCTCAAGCGCATCAAAGATGGCATAATGTAAGACATTGTCGTAGGCGCCTTTAATGTCAAGAAAAGCAGCAGCCACTAATCTGCCTCGACATCTTTCTTGTTCAACATCGGAGACCAAGTTGATGACCCCGTCAATGGCTAATCGGCCTCTCCTAAAGCCATTCATGAACGCAGGAAAGCGATTACTGCTCTCTAAGAGCCACTCTAATCTCGACAATACCATCTTTTCTATGACTTTGCCAACGCAGCTGCTTAAGGCGATCGGCCGGTAAGATGAAAGCTCATTAGGGCACTTTCCTGGTTTAAGCAGTGCGATTATGCGGCTGCACTTCCACTTATGTGGAACATTCCCGACTCCCAGGAGGTGTTGTAGTAAGTTAACAGGATCTATCATGCTTCTGTATCAAGATGGCGAAATGCAGCGTACGTGATTCCGTCCGGCCCGGGTGCCGATGAGCGCCGGGAAAGTGAAATTGCAGCGTGCAGTTCCTGGGTTCTAAAAGGCACTTCGAGGCGTTCGTCGAAGCACGGGGGCACAGTGGTGGTAAGAGTTTGGGTCACAGTGTCAGCGGTGGAAATGACAAGGCTACAGTAGTCCTTGGCTACCTAGAATTCACTCCGACCCTGATGTAGAGCCACCACACGGAATGGCCAAATTTGTTGTGGAGAAGATTGTAAACTTCGTACTATCCGCCACATTTTAGAGAGAGGCTGTCTTGGGTCCAAAGAACCGCAGAACGACCTTCATCGTTGCCTGTTCAGCTTGTCGAGATGCCGAAAAACGTGTCCCTGAGCTTGACGACAGGCTGAGAGGTCTGATGGTGATCTTGTTCTTCTGTATCGGTGTTCTGCGCGGCGACAGATAGCACCAAGGGCCTCGTATTGTAAGTCGATAGCTGATCGTTGCAGCGCAAAGGTAACTTGTTTTGTTGTGTCACGCAGGGACGAAGAAATGATGTCTTCTACTTCGGATGGTGTAGTAGTGCGCTGACAGCTGGTTTTCACAGGTAACTAATCTTTCTACCAATTTCATACAAAAGCAGTACCTGTGAAAGTATGATTGACCACTGAAGGTATCTTTGTGCTCTTAAATAAAATGCCGCCTTTGTGAAGATACAGAAACAATACAGCATTTTTTATTAGTTGTAAGAACGCCATTCCATTCTCTTTTGCAACGTCCTGCAGAAGGGTTAAAACTAACAAATTCTCATAACATTCGTTATTCTGCAACACCCAAATTCAATGATAAGGCAGTTGGCATTCTGCTTTAATACGCATGCACAGTTTATGGAAAATTAGCATGTTAGGGAGGCATACGGAGTGCGCCGTCGCCGTAGACAGACAAGTGGCTAAGGTACTCCGGGAGGTAAGCCGGGATTTGATCCCGCAGGCGGCGGGATCAAATATTGGCTTCGACGGCTGCATTTCCCATGGAGGCAGAACTGATGTAGGTCCATGGGCTCATATTTTGGTGCACGTTAAAGAGCCCCAGGTGGTCGTAATTTCAGGAGCTCTTCACTACGGCGTCTCTCATAATTATGTCGTGGTTTTTGGACGTTACACTTCAAATATCAATCATTCAATTAATCAAGGCATGCGGAACCAATCGCTCAAGATCCTAATTCGGTGACATTACTGTGCAGCTGAAAGCCTTTTGTGAACAGCTGCTGCTTCAGCCGGACTAGTATACAGAGTTCGTGAAGTGTGCTGCTGAAATACCCTCGTTGACACAGTGTTGTATGGAATTCATCTTGTAATATATACGTGAACCACACACACACACACACACACATATATATATATATATATATATATATATATATATATATCATGTAGGAAAAAAAGATGTGTGGCTGTGATGTAGGAGACCCGCTTGCCATGCAAACGACCCGTGTTCGAGCTCCAATCGGACCAAAACGACCGGCGTTGGATCCTCCCTCTGAACTAGGGTTTTTTTTTCTTCATACGATTTGCGTCGTTGTCGCTTTTTCCGTCACGCATAAGATGATGATTTTGCGCTCACAGCCAACAACGCTTACGCCGGCTATGCCACCGACGCCGGAACTTATGTGATACGAGCTTTTAACATTATCACGTTAAAAGGGACGATTTAATTTCTTCAACACACCGGAATCACACAACACAATTGCATAACTCTTATTTTATAATTACGGCCACTGAATGTGAGCAATTGAGCCCCAGCGCAATACCCAGTATCTGGACGATTCAACACAGATCTACTGCCTTTACAAGTTTCACATTTTTTATGTAGCCTTCATCTGATAATTCACTATTGGGGCCACCAGACGATATTAACACCGTTGCTGTTTACGTGCACCTCGAGCAAAGGACAGGTCTTCCGCTAGTATGTTGCAGGTCTCTGTCTTTTTGAGATACACACTGCGATGACACATTGTTGACAAACCGCAACGTGAATATAAACACAGATAGGGGATTTTAGGCAACCGGTATGCGAAAAAAAGTAATGCTCCTCGAATAACCACAATAAATTTATTAGGGTTTTCATTACAGTGCTATTATATGGACCGAAAAGCCAAAAAATTTTGCTTTCGTGTCAGTACCGCATTGCGCTATATGGAGAACTTATCTAGGCACGCCTAGAGCATACAATTTATTGACAATAATAAAGCCCACAAAAAGTATTCAGAGGCGGAGAACAAACATGTTTCGGCTGAAATTATTAGTACAAAACATCACTCTAGATAGCTCCACAACAAACTCACTTGCGACATCTAATGTGGAAGCGCTAAGGGTCTGGGCTGTGAATTCTACCAGTGTTGGAAACCTCAGGTTGTCGGTTGGATGTCCGTTGGATGCTGAAACCGACGCACGATGCTCTCTCCCCACTTTCCTCACTTCTCTCTCCACTTTTCTGCTAGCGATGCAAGAGGATCTCAGCGGCGAATACGAGCAGCGAGAAACAACAGCCGGGTGCATAAACGGCAATGTAGTCGGTGAAAGGAACATCAAAAGAAGAAACATCTTCGTGGCTACTTGAAAGTGAGACTTGTCTCTTGAGTTTTTCGAATCAAGGCCGGTTCTTCAGATTCCTGGAGCAGGCGTTGGTGCTGGTGCCTGTAAAAGCCAACAGCAACAACAAAAAAGCTACATTCTAAAGTACAATCTTGGCTTCCAGTTACGTCATTAAAGCTGTTAGGAACTAAAATGTGTGGTGGTCGGCATTTATTCTGAAATAGATGCGGAAGAGATAGCTGTAGAGAAACAAACAAAGGTAGCTTTGATACAGTTATAGACCAACACTCTGAATTTTTCTGACCGCCTGGCATCTTGTTTTGTTTCTTTCGGTATTCAAGGCCACTTAGTCAAACTAGTTCTTGAGCAAGAGGAATTGAGTGTAGTATTACGTGTGAAAGCTCAGTGATCAGTATTTCTGAGATTAATAGCTTCGTTAACTAATTCGGATCAATCCAGGCAATTTCCATTTGCTTTTGGCCTATGAAGCTGCTCGCATAATATAAGCTACCCTACGGGTGAGCCATCACATGTGAATAAGAACAGTGGAAATGATGATTTCATATGTGTTGGTGTGTCTAGACAATACTGATGTGTACTTATATACCAAGGGCAAGCACATGGTATTCCACAAGACGTCTCCAAGTCACAAAACTTATGTCCCGCTGCAATTCCGTGTCAAGCGGGCGCCCAGTGGCACTCGAAAATCTGGTAACGACGTTTAAGCGTGCGTCTCATCAACCCTAAACGATTTCCGGATGTAAGAGGTGCTTCTTGAGAAGCTGACGACGATGAATTCGCAGGAGAGTGAGGTGGAATCTCCATGGTTAATGCCTTTTTGGTTCAGGAAGCACGCGCATACTCGTGAATAAAGTGCAGTAGAAGGTGTTCAAAATAAGAGTCATAATGCACAACTAGCAAGTTAAAGTGACAAAAACTTCTGTTTGTCCTTTGGTTTCGCACACGCAAGCGTAATTATTTCAAAAAGTGTAGCCGCAGTCAGTGTGTTTTTTTTGGGGGGGGGAATGCAAAAAATGTCATATTGCCTCGTTTTTCAGCTTTAATGTTGACCGTCAAACTGGTATTAATAAATGATAAAGACTGGTTTCAGCAAAGTGCAAAGGCTAAAAATACCCAGAGAATAAGAGCTGCTTGCTGGCGACGCCTTCCGCGAGTACTATGTACCATGTACAATTATGCTTAACAAGAAGGTCAGCTACAATATATAATAGAGGATTCACAAAAATGCCTGTGCCTCAGATACCATTGTACCTAAAAGACTCCACAGATAATAAGTGAAAATTGGATACAACAACCAAGAGCATGCAGCTAAGTATACTGCTGAAGCTACTGTTAGTTCACTACGGATTGCCTTTAGAATTCATATACTTTACCCGCCGCGGTAGTGTACCGGTATCGCTACTCGACTACTTACTCGAAGTTTATAGGATCGAATCTCGGCCGTGGCAAAGAGCAGGTGAAAATGCTGTTAGGTCATGTACATAGATTTTGATGCATTGTAAGGAACGCTAGCAGTTAGAAATTTTCAGTGTCATCCACAAAGGCATTGATCAAAACTTCATCGTGGTTCTCGGATGTTAAGCCATCACAAATATAATATTAACAATACCTTGGGGTGACCAAACTTATAATGTAATTCGGATTTGTAGGAAACATCGCCGACCACAGACGACAAGGTATGCATGGTCTCGCGCGTGTACTATAATGAGGATCGGGCTTTTCCGACTCACCTTATTA
The DNA here is from genome assembly GCA_013436015.1 of Rhipicephalus annulatus. Classification (NCBI taxonomy): domain Eukaryota; kingdom Metazoa; phylum Arthropoda; class Arachnida; order Ixodida; family Ixodidae; genus Rhipicephalus; species Rhipicephalus annulatus. The sequence continues at coordinate 32,302 of WOVY01001485.1, forward strand.
AAAATTTTGTATGCGCTGGTGGCCATTTGAAATACGGGACCAGCATTTCTTCACCGACCGTGTGCCCCGTCGACAAACCTTTGTCATGCATGAAAACTCGGCACCGGTGCAGCAGAGCATGAGTGCCTCTCTGAGCTCGAGAAATGCAAGTTCGTTCCATCTCATCACGCAGGCACGTGTCTCTGCGATCACGCAGCACTTCACGAACCTGCTCCAATTGTGGCGCGTTGCGCCAAACCTAAAAACAGTGCCGGCTATTAAGAAAAGAACGCACAGTGATATTGTTTCATTTGCAAGAAGTACGCTGGAAGGCTGCGAGACGCAATCACAGTCGGATGGAAGTGGCACAGAAAGAACATGCCCACCGCCCAGACAGTGATGATGATTCATTCCGTTGTGGAGGGGGAATCTCTCAGTGGCGCAGAAGAGTGACTGAACTACGAGCTTAAGAAAAATTGAGGGAGCCTTAAGCTTCGGCTTTAGGAGTTGATCGTGATAGCGAAAACCTGCGACATCTTATGTGGAAACGCTAAGAGTCTGGGCTGCGAATTTTACCAGTGTTGGAAACCTCACGTGGTCGGTTGGATGTCTGTTGGGTGCTGAAGTCGACGCACGATGCTCTCTCCCCACTTTCCTCGTGGGCTACGTCTTTTCTGGGAGTGATGCGAGAGGATTTCAGCGGCGAATACGAGCAGCGAGAGACAACAGCCGGTTGCATAAACGGCAATGTAGTTGGTGCAAGGAACATCAAAAGAGGCAACATCTTCGCGGCTAGTCGAAAAAGAGACTTGTCTCTTGAGGTTTTTCGACTCAAGGACCGGTTCTTCAAATGCAGGGAGCAGGTGTTGGTGCTGGTGCCTGTAAAAGCACACAGCAACAACAAAAAAGGTACATTCTAAAGCACAAACTTGGCTTCCAGTGATGTCAATAAAGGTGCTGGGAACTAAAGTGTGTGATGGTTGGTATTTATTCTAAATTATATGCAGAAGAGACTGCTGAAGAAAAACAAACAAAGGTAGGTCGACACAGTTATAGACCAACACTCTGAATTTCTCTGACCGCCTGGCATCTTGTTTTGTTTCTTTCGGTCGTCAAGGCCACTTAGTCAAACTAGTTCAGCAGATTTGAGCAAGAGGAATTGAGTGTAGTAATACGTGCGAAAGCTCAGTGATCAGTATTTCTGAGATTAATAGCTTCGATAAAAGATTCGGATCAATCAAGGCAATTAGCATTTGCTTTTGGCCTATGAAGCTGCTCGCGTAGTGTAAGCCACCCTACGGGTGAGCCATCACATGTGATTAAGAACAGTAGAAATGATGATTTCATACGTATCGGTATGTCTAGACAATACTAATGTGTACTTATGTACTAAGTGCAAGCACACGGTATTCCACAAGACGTCTTTAAGTCCCAAGACTTGAGACCCACTGCAATACCGTGTGAAGTTGGCGCCCAGTGGCACTCGAAAGGCTGGTAACGACGTTTAAGCATGCGTCTGCTAAACCCTAAACGATTTCCGGATGTAAAAGGTGCTTCTTGAGAAGCTCGTGATGATGGATTCACACGATACTGAGGTGCAATCTCTGAGGTTTAAGCCTCTCTGGTTCAGGAAGCACGCGCATACTCGCGATTAAAGTGCAGTAGAAGGTGTTAAAAATAAGAATCATAATGCAGAACTAGCAATTTAAAGCGGCAAAAACAACAAAAACTTCTATTTATCCTTGGTTTCGCACACGCAAGCGTAATTATTTTGAAGATTGTAGCCGCAGTAAGTGTGTTTTTTTTGGGGGGGGGGATTGCAAGCAAATGCCTTATCGCCTCTCTTTTTCATGTTTGAGGTTGGCCGTCAAACTGGTAATAATTGATAATTGATAATAATAATAATTGATAAAGACTGGTTTCAGCAAAGAACAAAGCCTAAAACTACTCAGAGAATTAGAGCATCTTGCTGGCGACGCCTTTCGCGCGTACTAAGTACCATGTAAAATTATCCTTAACAAGAAGGTCAGCTACACTATATTATAGATGATTCACAAAACAGCATGCACCACGTATACCATTGTACCTATAAAACCCCACAACTAATAAGTGAAAATGGAATACAACAACCAAGAGCATACAGCTAAGTATACTGGTAAAGCTATTGTTAGCTCACGACATATTTCCTTGATAATTCACGTACTTTAATCACCCTGGTGTACCAGTTTTGCTACTCGACTACTTACTCGAAGGTTATGGGATCGAATCTCGGCTGTGGCAAAGTGTAGGTGAAAATGTTGTTAGCTCATGTACATAGATTTCGATGCACCGTAAGCAACTCTAGTAGTCTGAAACTTTCAGTGCCATCCGCAAAGGCATTGCTCAAAATTGCATCGTCGTTCTCGGATGTTAAGCCATCACAAATATAATATTGCCACCATTGATGAACGAGCTGCTGTGGCTCATACTCGTTTTGGGCTTCGAAGAAGAGAACATTTTCGTTGCTCTGGTTCAGGTGAACGCCTGGCCGTAGGTCTTCTTTTTCTCGTGAAATCACTAGTGGAGGACGCTGGGTACGTGTACTTTGGAAGTGTCGGCCATCTTGGAGACAGCTTCATCTCCCAGAGCAAGAAGCAGCCGCCGCCTCCGTGGGTTACCCCCTGAATGTGGTCCCTTGGCATCGACACCCAGAAAGATGCCACTCCGATGACAAGCCAGGCAGTCCAAAGAAGCGATGCCCATGGTTCTCTTCTCGCGCATTTTTTCATCCGCCACAGACATCAAAGCCGTTCCATGGCGACATTTTCGAGGATGTGATGACTGGCACGACCACTTTGATCGGGTTGCCAGTATCAACGAAAGGGACGATGTTCGCAAGCAGCGCCGTGTTTATTTCTACTTGGAGGATTCTGCGAAGACGTGGTACGAGAACTACGAGGGCTCCTTTGCGACCTGGCAAGAGTTTAGCCGACAGCCCCGTGACGCTTATCACAACACCAAGAGGAAGGAGAGGGCCGAACAAGCCATATCCTGCAGAAACCAGTGGCCGAACGAGTGAGTATCCATATTTGTCGAGGACATGCTTCGGCTCTTCAAGCGCGCGGAAATAAGCTGCGGCATTTGATGCGTAGAGTAAAAGAACAGCTTTTCCCTGGGCTCGTGCGCAATCCACCGACGACAGTCACCCAGTTCATTAGTGAGGCAACCACGATGGAACGTACTCTGCAGCAGCGGTCTTCACAATACGAATGCCAGATCGCGGCCAACGCATGCTCTCTCGGCTCTGACAGCGAGAGACAGGCTCTAGAAGCCTTCATTCGAAGTATCGTTCGGGACGAATTGCGACAGCTTCAGGGAGTGGGATTCCATACACCTGTGTCAGCCCTCGCGGATGTAATCAGACATGATTACATCCTGTCACAGACGGCCTGTAATCAGACATGATTACAGGCCGTCACACCAATAGCCCCAATCACAACACCGATTCCTGAGGCTCCAGTTCTGACATACGCAGCGGCATTGCCATTCCCTGCGCCACCGGCTAAAGACCCTGTTATGCGGCCAAGGTACCAGGCTATGCAACCATTCCACGACACTGCTTCGAGCCCACCTCTCGGCTCAAGGTTTCCGAGCTCACCAACCTATCTTCTGTCTACCTCAAGACAAAGTGGTAGCAAGGCAAGCACGTGGCACACCTCGGATAACCGTCCACTCTGCTATCAGTGCGGCGAAGTTGGTCACGAATACCGGAACTATAAATACCGGAAACTAGGTCTCCGCGACTTCCACCCTGATGCTCGATGCCCGCGCGACGGTGAGCGCCGCCGTGAAATCGAAGCCTATCTCACGGGCCAGTGAACCCCTTCGAATATTTAGCACCACCAGTCGATGTCACCATCGCCTCGCCGGTCTACGTCACCCAGTTTGCCCTCAGCGTCTTCCGCTCCGGTCAGGAGCCGGTCACCAAGTGTCCGCAGGGGAAACTAGGAACGCAGACTTCTGGTGCTGAAGTCGCGGCCCGGTAAACTATAAAACACCTTCCTTGGACGCAACGACCAGACAAAGACCATTCCGGTTTTGCAGTGTTCTCCGACAACAGAAAGACTGTTTCTGCCGAAATCGCCATCTTCGTCGACAATCATGCTGTCAACGCCCTCGTCGACACTGGTACCGACTATTCCGTAAAAAGCGCCTCACTGGCATCTGAACTGAGGAAGACTACCACACTGTGGCAAGAACCCCAGTTGCGCACGGCAGGTCGACATATGGTGATGCCTACTGGTATGTGCACAGCATCCATTTGAATACGTACGTCGACATTTGCGGGCTCTTTCCTCGTATTGCGCATGTGCTCTCGGCCAGTCATTCTAGAAATTGACTTCCTTCGTGAATACGGCGCCGTCATCGACCTCCATGAATTATTGTGTTGTTCGAGGATCCTTTTTGTGCTGCAACTGGCGGTGCACAATTCCGGAAAAGAGCGCTCCGTGTTACCGACGATTCTCTGACTCTCCCACCACGAAGCTGCCTCTTTGTCAAAGTAGAATTGAGACAGGACGTGTCTGACACGGTAATTGCAGTGGCCAATTTGTCTCTCCGTTTGTCACGACAAATCTCTGTTGCCCGAGGGATCATTCAGCTTAGCAACAGGCATGTTCACCAGCTGGTCACCAACTTCAGCGACAAATATCGCCACCTAAGGAAACACACTGCCATTGCATACTGTGAAGAACTTGCCGACGCTGATGGTTCGTCCACGTTAGCATCATTTTCATCAAATGGCCACCCTAAACAGGCCTTCGCGAACACTCTCGACGTAAGCGAGAGACTACCTTCGGCTCAAGGCGAAAGTCTTTTGCGCATACTCGGCTGATTTCAAAACTGCTTTGCCACTACGTCAAAGGTTAAACAGACACCACTTGGTCAGCATCGTATCATCAAGGAACCCACCGAGAGACCCATCCGACAACATGCCTATAGGGTGTCGCAAAACGAGCAAGACGCTATACGTGACGAAGTCCAGCAGATGCTTCAGGACGACGTCAACCAGCCATCGACCAGTCTCTGGGCTTCACCAGTTGTGCTAGAGAAGAAGGATGGTACGTTGTGTTTTTGCGTGGATTACCGTAAACTGAATAAGGTCACCAAAAGGACGTTTGTCATTTACCCTGGATAGATGACTCATTGGACCGTATACGCACTGCTGATTATTTTTCTGAATTGGCGTAGCGACTGCTGGCAAATCGCAGGGGATGAGCACGACCGCGAAAAGATGGCGTTTATTACTCCCGAGGGCCTTATAAGTGTGGCCTTTCGGTCTATGCTCAGCACCAGCTACATTCCAAAGAATGATGGATACGGTTCTCACGGGGCTCAAATCGCAATCATGTCTTGTTTACCTTGATGACGTCGTGGTCTGTGCAGACACGTTTGAACAACATGTCCAACGCCTTCAGGTAGTTCTTCAGACAATCAGAACAGCGGGGATTTCTCTCAAACCCAAGAAATGTCATTTTAGATATGAAGAACTGAAGTTCCTTGGTCACGTTGTGAGCCATGCCGGCATCCGCCCAGATCCGGAGAAAACCCGCGCCGTTGCCGCCTTTCCCGTGCCCATAAATAAGCGCGACCTACGCCAATTTCTGGGGCTGTCTGCGCATTACAGGCGCTTTGTCAAAAACTTTTCGAAGATTGCTGAACCCTCAACAAGCTTACAAAGGACGGTGTCCTGTTGGTTTTGGGTCCCTATCACTGCATGCGTTCGACACCCTCCAAAACCTCCGCCAGGCTCCGCCTGTACTGGGTCATTTTGACGAAAGCGCTGACACGGAATTACACAATGACGCCAGCAACGTTGTACTAGAAGTGGTATTAGTTCAGTGGCGTATTGGCGTAGAGCGCTTCATTGCTTATGCGAACAGAACGTTATCCCCAGCTGAGAAAAACTATTCTGCAACCGAAAAGGAATGCCTTGCTGTTGTCTGGGCTATAAACAAGTTTCGCCCATACTTGTGTGGCTGCCCATTCAGTCTACCTTGATCAGTCAATATCTCTACATACGCTGATGATATACGTATCTGGGCTTCAGCAGTGACACGACCCCAGGTACGCGCAAGGCTCCAAAAAGCAGCGAGAATAACGTCGACGTACTTCCATGCTTGAGGCCTCACAATTTCCACCGAGAAGTGCGCCTTAGTCCCTTTTACCCGCAAGCCCATGATCAATTATCCTGTTTCCATTGACAACGTGAACCTTTCGTATACGAGACGTCACCGATTCCTGGGCCTCATTATCGACAGAGATCTCTCGTGGAGTGCTCACATCTCCCACTTGATGAAGAAGCTCAGCTCTATCACACACGTGATAACATTTCTCGCTGGTAAAACGTGGGGCACATCAGTGTCATCTATGCTTCAGCTGTACAGAGCGCTCTTCTTGGGATATTTACGGTATAGCACGCCCATGCTTTGCAACGCCGGAAAAACTAACATCAGGGTCCTGCAAAGCATTCAAGGCTAAGTCCTCCGCACATGCTTGGGGCTACCTCGGTGCGCTAATACGTTAGAAACAATTGGTATTGCTAAAGACCACCCGATAACGACATATATACCTGTCGACGCACTCCGGACACATATCTGCCACATATCCAGAGTGCCTAATCATCACCTTGCTAGCTTGCCACTAGAAACACCAAAGGCAGCGTTTTCCAAAGTTGTTGCGGCTAACCACAATTCCACCTCATGGAGATTCTCGGCCGCAGCCATGCCACTATCTCCAGAGTGGTGCGTGAAAAGACCGACTGTGCAGCTTGAAGTGCCGGGGATATCTAAAAAGGCAAGCCTACATGTCATCTTCAGCCCTCAAGCAGATCTCACTGGACCTTTCGCATTTGTAGTATGCCAACCGAATTCATGTTTAAACAGACTGTTCGGTCTCGGGAATTTTGACAGGTGTTTTTGTCATACCATCTCGATGAATCACCGTCAAAGTCAAGACGTCACACGTCAGGACTTCTACGGGATCCGAGCTTGCCGCTCTTCGAGCCGCTGTGGAGTTTGTTACACAAAAATCTCCTAGTAGATGGGCCATTTTCTGCGTCTCCAAGGCAGCCTTTCAGTGCGTGCGAAGTCTACGACATAGAAACTACCACCAGATGGTGTATCGTATTAATGAAATTTGTCATGGCGCCGCTGATCAAGGACACGATATTGTTTTAAAATGGTTGCTGGGCCACTGTGACATCAGTGGTAACCACCTCGCCGACGACGCTGCCCGATGTGCCCACTGTGTAGCGCCCACACTGGTAATACCCTTGTCAAAAGACGTAGCTAGAGAAGTTCGTCACATCACGCATAATGCCATGTTTGCGCACTGGAATTCTCTACTTAACTTCAATCATCGCCCTAAGAATCTTAAGTCATTACTCCAGAAACAACTGCCATCAAAGATTTCTCGACGCGACGCTACAATGCTGTGCCGGCTGTGGACTGGAGTAGCGTTTACTAAGTCATTCAGCCATCGCATTGGCATGGCAGATTCATCCATGTGTGAAAACTGTGACTGTATAGAGACTATTGAACATCTCTTCTGCCATTGTGCCCAATTTGATGAAGATCGCCGGACTCTCCAGTGTGCCTTGAATAGACTCGATGACCGGCCATTTAATGAAGCAAAGGTCTTAGGAGCCTGGTCGCGCAGCACATCAGCAGAGAAAGCCACACGGGCCCTGCGGAGATACTTGACAGCAACTTCATTGAGGGACGGCCTGTCAAACTTGGCACTGTGTGTGTGGTGTGAAATGTGTCTATCGTTCTCTTTCTTTTTTACTCCCCTCTCCCCTCCCAATGTGTAGGGTAGCAAACTGGAAGCATTGTCTAGTTAACCTTCCTCCCTTTCCCTACATTCCTTCTCTCTCTCTCAGGGTAGTTAGCGACCACTATTTCCCTTGTTGGCTCGTGAATCTCAAAGATCCCTCAGGTCGTCTAGCACGATGGAACATTCGGCTACAAGATTTAGATGTCACCATCGTCCACAAACCTGGGCGGAAACACATCGACGCCGACTGTCTCTCACGTGCACCGGTCGAAAATGCCAACACTGACCTTGAAGAGGACGACACTTTTCTTGCTGCCATATCAGCAACCCGCTTGGCTGAGCAACAGCGTCATGACTCGGAGCTCAACGTGCTCATTGACTACTTGGAAGGACGCTATTCCCAACCTCCTCAAAGCTTTGCATGCTCACTATCCTCGTTCTGTTTCCGCGATGGAGTGCTTGATAAAAAGAACTTTTATTCTACACAAGCTATTTATTTGCTTGTTGCGCCAATTACGCTTCGTGGGGACATTTTACGTGCGTGTCATGATGAGCCATCGTCCGGACACCTCGGATATATGCGCACGCTGCAACGGACTCAGCACTCCTACTACTGGCCACTACTGACACACGCACACACACGCACGCACGCACGCACGCACGAACACACACACATATTGTAGCTCCCTCGTTCGGGCGGCGCGCAAACCGGAGAGCGCGCGATGGCGACAGAAGAAAATAAAGAAGGCGCTAGGCCGTGGAACGTGAAGCCACGGCTCACGTTCCGGGCTGGCATCGGTTATCGTTCAGGCGTGTCTTTCTTTCGCTCCTGTGGCATAAGCCTACAAGTGGCGACCTCGGACGAAGACAATGACTGACTCGAATGCACCCTCAACCGAACAAGCCTCACGTCCGCAGGACGTCTCGGCCGCGCAACTGCGTCTGCCATCTTTCTGGCCACAGGACCCGCAAGTTTGGTTTCATCAGGTCAAAGCGCAATTCTCCCTGTACCACATCGTCTCGGAAATGACACGCTACTACCACGTAGCCTCCGTACTTCCTCCTGACGTTGCCAGCGAGCTCTCCGACGTCCTCTCCAAGCCCTCGGACCCTACGCCATATCAGCACCTTAAAACCAAGGTGCTGGAACGATTCATGCCTTCGGAACACGTCCGCCTACAGCAGCTCCTTGCAGAGGGGGACCTTGGCGACAGGCGCCCCTCCCAACTACTGCGCCGAACGCGACAGCTTCTTGGGAAACACGACGTCTCTGCCCACTCAGCGTTGCTTCGCGAGCTCTTTGTCCAACGCCTTTCTCAGCCAATCCGCCTCGTCCTCGCGGCGGCCGGCGACGTCACTCTCGACCGCCTGGCGGAGCTCGCCGACCAGGTTCATGAAGCGACCTCCCCATCTGTCAACGCTGTCTTACCACCAGCAGACACAGCGATTTCGCACCTTGAGGCCCGCATCGACGAACTCGCCGCCTCCATTGCCGCACTCCGGAGCCCCCTGCAGGAGACTCGTTCGCCTCGTTCCGGTCGTCGAGCTCTTCCACGCACACGAGATGCTCGGAGTCCCAGCCCTCCACCCCTCTGCTGGTACCACCGGCGTTTCCGACACCGAGCCACGAAGTGTACACCACCATGTTCGTGGCAGGGAAACGCCTGCCGGGATCACTGACGGCGGCGTGTGATCTCCCTTCTCATCCCAGCCGCCTTTTCATGGTCACGGACCAGCTATCAGGTGCCAGGTTTCTTATAGATACGGGCGCGGAAATTATAGATACGGGCGCGGAAAAGGGCGTGTGATCTCCCTTCTCATCCCAGCCGCCTTTTCATGGTCACGGACCAGCTATCGGGCGCCAGGTTTCTTATAGATACGGGCGCGGAAGTCACAAGGGCAAGTGCTTCGTGCTGCCAACGCCTAGTCTATAGCAACGTATGGGCTCCGATCTCTCACCCTCGACTTCGGCCTTCGCTGCATTTTCTGGTGGGTTTTCGTCATCGCAGACGTGGTTCAACCGATCATCGGCTCGGACTTTCTCTCATACTTTGATTTGGACGTCAGCGTGCAGCGGCGCCGCCTCATAGATGGTAAGACTCGTCTCTCTATCTCCGGAGTCCTGTCCGACATCGCTCCAATGGCCATCCGCATGCTGATACCTTCCTCACCGTTCGAAAAAATCTTGGCGAGTTTTCCGGAGTTAACTAAACCGTGCAACCTCACTCAGCCGCCTAAACATACGGTGACACACCAAATCGTCACCCGGGGTCCACCAGCAGCCGCTCGACCACGCCGCCTGTTAGGAGACCGCCTAGCTATTGCTAAACGGGAGTTTGACCACATGCTGCAGCTCGGCATTATCCGCCCGTCGTCAAGCGCTTGGGCTTCCCCGCTGCATTTGGTGCCAAAGCGTGATCCTGGTGACTGGCGTCCTTGTGGGGACTATCGAGCGTTGAACGCCAAGACTGACCATGACAGCTATCCTCTACCTCACATCCAGGATTTTACATCGCGCCTCGACGGCTGCACAATTTTCAGCAAAGTGGACCTTTTTAAGGCGTACCACCAGATTCCTGTCGAGCCCGCCGACATACCTAAGACCGCCATCACGACGCCCTTTGGGTTGTTTGAATACGTGCGGATGCCTTTTGGACTCCGCAATTCGGCTCAAAATTTCCAGCGGTTCATTTCTGAGGTCACACGGGGTCTTCCTACTGTGTTTTCGTACCTTGACGATGTCCTCATCGCCAGCCGCACACCTGAAGATCATGAGCACCATCTACGCGCTCTGTTCCAACGTCTTCAGCAGTACGGCCTCGTTGTGAACGCCTCTAAGTGTACTTTCGGCGCATCTGAGCTCGAGTTCTTGGGCCATCACATATCATCCAAAGGAATACGCCCTCTCCGGTCCCACGTTAAAGCAATTCAGGATTATCCTCAGCCTACAACACTGCGCCAATTACGCCAATTCCTGGGGCTTGTGAATTTTTCCAGGCGCTTCATACCACACTGTGCCGAACTGCTACGACCGCTCACCGACCTCCTTCGGTCGACCGCCGGCCCGTCCTCCGCCATTCCTTGGTCGTCAGAGGCCCAGGCCGCCTTTGCTGCTGCTAAGCAAGCGGTCGCTAACGCCGTGCTTCTCATTCATCCACGCAGCAACGCCCCTACTCGGTTGATGGTGGACGCATCCAGCGTGGCCGTCGGAGCCGTCTTACAGCAGTGCATTAACTCCGAGTGGAGACCCTTGTCGTTTTACTTTCGGAAGCTACTTCCTGCTGAGACCCGCTACAGCGTCTTTGGCCGGGAATAACTAGCCATCTACGCTGCAATACAGCACTTTCGGCATTTCCTGGAAGCATGCTCGTTTTACGTGCTGACTCACCATAAGCCTTTGGCGTATGTTTTCCGCACTAACTCATCCAAGTACGTGCCCCGTGAACTCCGCCAACTGGCTTATATATCGGAGTTCACGACTGACATCCGCCACGTGAAAGGAGCGGACAACACCGCCGCAGATGCCCTTTCTCGTATAGCCGCGGTTGACTCTTCACCGTCAACCATCGACTGGGCCTCATTCTCCTCGGCACAGCAGGATGATAGCTTGCCGCTTTTCGGGAGAACCCCCGTTCTCTCCGACTACGCCTGGTGCCTCATCTATTATCATCTGAGAGCTTGTGGTGCGATGTCTCAGCTGACCTTCCCCGCCCTTTCGTTCCCGCTTCATTACGACGCACCGTTTTCCACTCCTTACACGACATCTGTCACCCTGGCATTCGGGCTACTCAGCGTCTTCTCACCCAGCGCTATGTCTGGCCCGGAATCAACGGTGATGTGCGCGCTTGGACGCGCATGTGCCTGCCCTGCCAGATGACAAAGGTCTCCCGTCATACTAAGACGCCGCCCCAACCTTTCCTTCCACCCGGCCGTCGTTTCAACCATGTTCATCTAGACATTGTGGGCCCTCTACCAGTGTCTCAGGGGTACCGTTATATATTGACCATGGTCGATCGCTTCACACGCTGGCCAGAGGCTGTTCCAATTCAAGATATCACAGCCGAGACAGTTGCCCGCGTTTTCATTTCTACGTGGGTATCCCGTTTTGGCTGTCCTGGCACCGTGACAACAGACCTTGGACGTCAGTTTTAGTCCTCGCTGTTTACTTGCCTTAATCGCATCCTCGGAGCCAGACATTGCCGTACCACGGCTTATCATCCCTGCGCCAACGGCATGGTGGAACGCCTTCACCGACAACTGACGACCGCCTTGATCACCCGCCTCAATAGAGCCACCTGGGTTGATGCCCTGCTACTGGTGCTCTTAGGTTTACGAGCTGTCATCCCGGCAGACCTGCAGTGATCAACGTCAGAGCTGGTGTCTGGCACTTCTCTACGGCTTCCGGGAGACTTCTTCACGTCAACGAAGCTACCAGACCAGCCACAGCAATTCCTACAAGGCCTCCTCGACTGCGTTCAAGACTTCCGGCCCACTCCACCCAGACCTTCCGAACACAAGACCATATTCGTCCACCCTGATCTGGCCACTGCAACACATGTTTTCGTGCGCCACGACGCGGTCAGACCACCTTTGACACCAGCCTACGACGAACCATTCCGCGTCCTTCACCGCACCCCAAAACGGCCGTGAAGAGACAGTCAGCTTGGACCGACTCAAGCCGGCGTACCTGGAGACCGCCCTAGAAAGCCTCTCATCTACGACTGATCTTCCGTTGGAATACCACAAACGGCATGTCACATTCCGACTTCCAGTCTACATGGGGGCCCTGTAGTGCCCTCGTTCGGGCGACGCGCAAACCGGAGGGCGCGCGATGGCGACAGAAGAAAATAAAGAAGGCGCTAGGCCGTGGAACGTGAAGCCACGGCTCACGTTCCGGGCTGGCATCGGTTATTGTTAAGGCGTGTCTTTCTTTCGCTCCTGTGGCATAAGCCTACAAGATAAAGCAAGAGTCGCATTGCATCCAAGATACACACTCTCAAACCTGCGGAGGGTATCGCAGGAGTACAATGGCCAAGTTACTCTTCGAAGTGTTCTTCTACTCTCGCAGCACATCACATAGAGTGAAATTCATTTTCACTCTTTATGAAGCAAAAGGGTGAAACAGCTTTTAACTCCTCCGCTTTTTGAGAGAGTGCAATGCCTATTGACTTTTCCGGCATGAGGGAGTAAAACACAATTATACTCCTGGCCTTGATTACTTTTAGATGCGTTGGTACACCGCGAGTGATTAGCACTACGCAACAACCACACATGTATGCAGTAAAACATGCGGCATTTGCTTGTTGGGGCGTTAGAGACGAATAACAAAAGAGCACTTCAAGCGCGCGCCATTGAAGTTGACCGCACTGGGAGGCACTTTGAACTCTTCGTACCCACGTTTTAGGAGCGAAGCTTTTTATAGCGGCACCTGTTCGTCCCTCGTAGCCATAGTGGTAGTGTGTAACACTTATTACATTTTGACCTTTAAGGTTGTGCCGATGAGAGGTTTTTTCTGTGCGTTGTTGAACAATAAAAGATAGTGCTCAATGTACATGCCAATGGCTGCTAAGGGGGAATGAGAGACAGGAGAATTCGGCTTTTAGTTAACGCGTACGCTGCGAATTTTTTATTGTTCAACAACGCACAGAAGACAAGAAAGGGTGGCTACGTCATACTCACTGGGCGTAAGCTCTCAGTTTTAGAAAGGTATAGCGAGCGTTGGGCCGCAGTGCCATGAATACAGTGAACTAGTATATACCATGAACCCGAGGTGGTTAAAGGTGGGAAGAAGGGACGAAGTGCAAGCTGTAAGAAAGTGTGCGTGTGCCTCCTCTCGTTCAGTCTTTGGAATGTCCGCAGGATGGCGGTGCTTCTATATAAGAAATATATGATGAAAACATGCGAGATGGTGGTACTTGGAGTGTTGAATAGGTGGACCAACGGACACACAGACAGATGCATGAACGGACGGACGGATGGCTGCACGGACGGATAGACGCAAGGATTGACGCAGTAGCGGATACATGGACGAAAGCAGGGAGGGACGCACAGACGAACGTGCGGATGCACGAACAGACGCACAGACGGACGGGTGAATGGACGCACACGCGGCAACACAGACGCACCCATAAATGGACGGAAGCAAGAACAAATGGACGAACGGATGCTTCGCACCACTATCCATCATTCACTCCGTGGATATGTTGCCATTTTTTTAGCTTTGGATCTGTGTAGTGAAATAAGCGAATACTAGCATATTCAATAGGTCACAATCGATACTGAATGCAGAAGGCTATGACATTCTTCTTATAATAATATTTACGTCTATCGCTACGAACATCGCACACGGGCGATCGTGCCGTAAGCATATACGCTACGGCTGCAGTCAAGTAATTTGGCTGTAGTCGTAAAATGTGAACAAGAATGATCGCAAATATCTTCGCGGGGATGAGAAAAAAGCTAAATTGTTTAGGGTACACTTCATAATTTCGGTGTTTTGTATGCAGAAATTACTAACCACTTAGCGAGTCAGTGCTAAGGATGTTCATGTAATCGGTTGCGCTAATCTTCCTTTTTTCGGCTGTAAAAGATGTGTCGTACAGACGTTCTGATCTCACGATGCAAAAAAAAAGAGTGAACATGGTGTGTTCAGTCCAGCTGGTTTTGAGAGGCGCAGGAACACTCAAATCTATGCGCTTAAAAATTGCAAAGATGTCATCCAAATAACTCATGACATAAAAAATAACCACCGATTAACCAACTGTCAAGTGTGGTGCAGTGGTTAATGTGGTGGGCTGGCAAAGTGTAGTACGTCTAGAGTTCTATTGTGTTTTTTTCACGATCTTTTTTTTGTGATAGTCTTCATATTTAGCTATCCTTACAATCCGCGTGCGCGGAGATTCATCAGAAATAATTAAAAAGCCCCATTTCGGCTTATGTTCTGCTATTTTTTTCTTCAGGTGTACTGTTATACTCTCTTCGGTGGGGTCATGCTACTCTACTTCGGGCAGCATTACGTTACTCTGTTGAGAGGTACTGCTTTGCCCCGTTATGGGGGGATCACTGAACTTTGCCTCAACAAGAGGAGATTTTCTCTGGAAAAGAGAGTGAAAGATGGGACCAAAAAATACTTTCCAAAAAAGAGCACTCTCCTAGTTTTTAGAGTGCACGCCACGCGCTCGCCATCTTGGGCAGGCCATGAAGAGTCTCACAATGTCTCACCAATGGCAACACATTATCTAGCGTTTGCTGTTTGCTTAATTAACGCCTCTGGAAAGGAATGATATGTTTTGTGTTAGGCGAACATAGTTGTCCATTTTTAGTGGTGTTTAGGTGTTTGAAAGTTTCTGTGTGTTCTTAGAGGCGATAGCTGCACTAGCTCAGCCTTTTTCGACTTCGTTTGGTGGTCTCTCAAATTCGCCTACATATCGCCGAATGGGCTAGTTTTCGTCGTGAACCTGTCGAAAAAAATGCGTTAAGGAGCCTCCTTTCACTACAAGGCATTTATGTAGTGTTTTTTTCTAAGAGAAGCTGCACGTAACATTGTGATTTTGTGGTTGGACACCTGCATGCCACGCGGACGGCCCAGGTTCAATCCTCAATGGGACCAAAGGTTTCACTGTTAATCTATTTGGTTCTTTCTCAATTTTTCGCTCGCCGACGATTTTTTCGTTCACAACCAACGGTGCCGCGCCGATGGCGGAAATTCCGCGACACGAGCTCTCTGACGCTATTGCGTTAAAACAAAATAGAAGGTCCAGTACTAGGAATTTGTCGTGGGCATTTGCGAGTGCGTGCGCTGAGTAGAAAGAGAAGGAGCGCTTCCACGGGAGCGAGCATAAGAGACAGAGATAAGAACAGCAACCAGTGAGACACGAAGGAAGGTTGCACTGGTCTGCCTCGACGCGTCAAGAAGCAGATAACAGCCGGTGCCTGAACGGTGTATGCGTATTAGGATATCGGATGGATGCGATTCGATGGACCAAGAACGAAATCCACGTGTCTGTCTACCATTACGAAGTCGGTTTTCCCACGATTGCACCCCTCTGCAAATGTGTTGATGATGGTGTGGTACGCGCATTCAACGAGTGCGACGAGCGGGTCATTCTCTCGGAAGCAAAATACGTCGTCTTCATGCTGCATGGTGAAACGTATGCGCTTAAGCCGGGAGTACAATCCACGAGGTGGCGCGCGCTCTGCCGTCAGGACACTCTGAGCTGTCAGTAATGCTCCTCGCTCTTAGCAAGACAAGTAGCCGTTCAGTGTTGCTTTTATTTGTGTCTCGTTTACGCTGATAATGTGACAAAAATGTCCCGAAAGTGCGCTGAGAACGTACTCGTACCTGTGCGTTGCGGGTATCCATAGAAAGGTGTAGTGATAATTTTCAAGTCTTATGACAGTTTTTTGAGCGCACACATTGAGGAAGACTCGACGTACGGAGCAAAATCAACCTCTTTCTGTGTTACGCATTTCACGAAGCTTGGCAGGCAATCTGTTTCTCCCAAGCAGCTCCAATTAGTGACCGGTATTGGGAAGCTTTCTTATTTTGTAATCACAGCAGCTTCCTTGCTGGAACGTAGAATGGCTGCTGGTGATGATGGGGCAGCAACGGCATTCAGGACGCGCAGTGCCAAAGGGCTTGAACTACAGGAGACAGCGACATAACAAAGGAACGACAGAATAACTTCTTCACTGAAGGCATTGTCATGCGGACTGTGTCCTAAAGGTGGCGCTTTTTTTTCAAGCCACTCTTTAAGATCATACGCACGCGGAATAGAAAGATTTTGCTCCGTGCTCAACTGCTATTTTTAAGAGCTTCTAGAAAGAACTTCTAGGAATAACTTCTTGAAAAAAAAAACTTCTTGAAATAACCTCTGGAAGTGAACTGCAGTATTAATCTTTCGATTTCTACGTTGGCGTGTCGGCACTGAAATTGAAATAATTCCCATTTCTGTATCCTGATTGGAAGTTAGTTTGTACTAAGCTATTATCCTCCTACTTGCATGCAAACTATGGTTTACGTGAATTTGACTCATCTGCACCCACTTAAAAACCACCGCTTCATTTGCGTTATAGCTGGCTGATCATTTACATGGTTTTAATTATTCCATATCAACACTCAAATGGCGCGTTCGCGACGTCCTTTCTAAACCATTTCGTATGCCATGAACACTGACAGGTGTCTCTATTTGCAATCAATATATTTTATGCTTTACCGTTGACATCGGTAGGGTTGTAAAACTTCATGCAACATAGCAATGTAAAACCTTGAAGAAAGGCTCTATAAGTTTACCATTTAAGCCTTAGTTGTCTAGGACGAGCTTGTTCTGAAAAAACGAAATGAAATGAAGCTGCTTTTTGTTGTAGGCAACTACTGTGTGTTGCTGTGAGCTTTATTAGAAGATTTGAAGCGTCGTAAGTCTCTTTGCACTTTTCGTACATAGTCATTTTTATTTGATTTCTTGCTCAACGTGAGCTCTCGCACTATGTCGAGATAACCTGTGGCTAGGATTTAACATGGGACAGGACCTGAAGAGAACGAAGTCTTTGATAGTTATCGCAGAATACATGAGATTTATCTTCAACAGCAGCATTGTCCGTGTATGATACGATTACTTTATTTCGCATACTGCCAACACGTGAATGACAACATTCGCCAATGAAGCTGTGTATAAATGAGATTCCTATACTTTTAGTGTATATCTTCGTAACATATACAGGAAAAACTTCCGTGAAATCAATAGAGAATGGACATAGGCTGCGTTGTAAACAGATGTAACATTCTACGTGTCCACTCTTGTTTGCTACTTACGTTTGCCGCATACACCACAACATTACTTTCAACAATGAATTACAGTGAAAAAAAGGAGTCTTACCGTCACTGTTGTCGGTGCATACCTGTCGCCATCAAGTAGATTTGCCACAGAAGACTACGACACACCCTGTCATCTACTCCTGACCCATGGGTCATCATAGGAGACTTTCACGCCCACCATACGCTATGGGGGAGCCCGAAGATCAGCGCAAAGGGTAGAAGTCTGATAACGTTTGCTTCAGACAACGAGCTCTGCTTGTTAAATGATGGCAGCCCAACATTTTTACGTGACCCTGGATACAGCAGCTGCCTTGACTTGGCTTTTGTTTCTCGAAGTATCGTCAGATATGCCGGATGGTTTGCCGACATAGAAACACATGGGAGCGACCACATTCCCGCATATGTCAAGATCAGAGAATTATCACCTTGCAAGGTACGCGAAACCATCTAAAGAGTGGACTGAACCAAGTTTGAATATTTTATGGAAGAACGCTGTCAAGAGAACACCTCACTTGACTTAGAAGAGGTGATCAAGTCCACAGTGCAAGACATGGTGTGCACCCTCACGTGCTCTTCGAGAGTAACCGAATTTGATTTGGAATTAGAACGAATTCGGGCTCTCCGACGGCATGCGGAACGAAGGTACCGACGCACGAAAGCAATCGACGATTCACGAATCATATTGTATCTTCAGAAGAAGTTACAACGCCACGTAGACAAGCTAGAATCACAACGTTGGGCAGCCTTCTGCGCGTCGTTAGATCCCCGCAAACCTTTATCACACTTGTGGAGGACAATAAGAGGGCTCCGGACAGCTCCCATCCAGCGATCTCCATTCAAGGCTCTAGCCCTCTCTCAACAGAGATCGGAGGTAGATGTGGGAGAAAAGTTCCGTGTCAAATTATTTGGTCAGCTTGCAGATCGCGACATCTCCACGCTCTCACATGGTCACACGACATCACGCGTTCACCACATGGACCAAATTGTTTTCTATCGATGAGCTTAAAGCAGCACTGGCTTTGTGTAGACAGACATCAGTACCCGGGCATGATGGAATATCATAAAGAGCACTGTGTCACCTTGGTGAGTGTGCGAGGAGTGCCCTCCTCGAGATATACAATGATTCATGGCGAGAGGGCACCCTCCCAGTTAACTGGAAGACCAGCCGTTTGGTTCCATTACTGAAGCCTGGCAAGTCACCATTGGTGCTCACATTGTACGGCCCGATCGCACTGACTAGTTGCTTGGGCAAAGTGATGGAGAGGATGGGACTAGGACGGCTAGAATGGTTCCTGGAGCATCACAACATCTACCCGGACGCTATGACGGGTTTTCGCCGTGGCCGGTCATCAATTGATAGCGTCATAAACGTGGTCAGCAACGAGCAACACGAAAAAGGCCGTAAGCGTCTCTGCGCTAGTTTATTTCTTGATGGTAAAACGGCGTACGATAACGTCACACAAGAAGCTGTCCTCACCGCTCTCTAGGAGGTAGGAATGGGCTGTCGGATGTTTCAGTGGCTACGCAGCTCTCTGAGCGATCCTTTTTTGTGAGAACCGAGGATGGTGACACTTCGCTGCATTACAGCTACCATGGTGTTCCCCAGGATGGCATACTTAGCCCTGTACTATTCAACCTGGCGCTAATAGCTCTCAATGAGCATCTGCCAAGTACTGTCCGATTGTCAAAAAACGCGGATGACATGAGCGTTTGGACTGTGCAGTAACACGTCTACAGCTGTAAGCGCGAATTTAGAGAGCTGCCACTCAAGTTGCTGTTCACCTCCCTCAAAGAGGTCTGGAAATTTCCTCTGAGAAATGTGCACTTGTGGCATTTACGCGTAAACCAATGCAGAACTACAGCGTTCTGATAAACAGCGAAAGGATACGTCACCTCTGATCATACAAGCTCCTAGGTTTTATAATTGACAGAGACCTCTCATGGAGCCCACATGTATCATACATGACAAGGCGATTGACAGGCATCTGTCATTTGTTCAAGTTCTTCGCTGGAAAGAACTGGGGAATGTCCATAGCTGCTATGTTGCGACTATACAGGATTCTTTTGCTTTGATTCCTTCGGTACGGCCTACCTGCATTAGCGAACGCAAGTAAAACAAGCATACGAATGCATCAAAGTGTCCAGGCTCAATCACTCCGGATTTGTTTAGGCTTGCCCCAAAATGCATCAGCAGCGGCAGCTATCACCATCACAAGGGACCACCTCATCAAGACCCACATTAATGTTGAAGTGCTGAGGACATATATACGACACATTGCTCGAACTCCTCGACATCACCTAGCCTCTCTACCAGTGGACGGACCATGCACATCTTACTACACAACAGTGACCGCACATGGCGAGTCGATCTCAACTTCGTTCTCTCCTGCCGCTAGACCTGTGACTCCACCATGGTGCCTCACTCAACCAATGATTATTATTAACATACCTGGCGTCCAGCAAAAGGCCAATTTGTCGTCACCGGCCCTTAAATAGCGCTCACACTACTTCTCTTGTATGAGAAATACCAAGACTCTACACATATATACACTGACGGATCGGTTCAGCCGGACAACTCTACAGGAGCAGTAGTGATACCAAGGTTGGTCTCGACAATTAAATTCAAGACATTTCACGCAACATCAACGGCAGCAGAATTGGCAGAACTTCGTGCAGCGTGGCAATTTGTCGTTGATCAACCAACACGCAAGTGGACTATTTTCTGCGACTCGAAGGCGGTGCTGCAGTCTCTACTATCAGCCTTACGCCATGGACGACACGAGCAGCTGGTACTAGAGATAGCAGAGATCATACACCACGTGACTGAGAAAGGGCACCAAAGTACATTTCAGTGGTTACCCAGTCACTGCGGAATCATCGGCAATGAATAGGCCGATCAAGCTGCCCGCTCAGCCCACACAGAATATCATAAACTACGACTACCACTTTCTAGGACAGATGCTGCACGAAAGCTCCACAGACTTACTCGCCAGCAAACTATATCACAGTGGAATCAGCCACACTTCAAGCATGCCCGACTGTACTCGCTTGACCCTACCCTAAGTCTTCAAGTCCCGTCGAGGCTTTGCCGAGCAGACCAGACCCTGTTATGTAGGTTGTGGTTGGGCGTTGCGTTTACCAACGCATACGCTTTCCGCATTATGATGGCCGACACCGCAGCCGGTGACCACTGTGGCAAAGAAGAAACGATCCAACATACTCTTTGTGACTGCCTAGAGTATAGTAAACAACGACTATGCCTTCGCAAGGAATTCAGCAAAATAGACAATCAACCTCTGTCGGAGCAAAGAATTTTACTATTTCGACAAGATGCAACTCCACAGAAGAAGGCCCTGAAAGCGCTACTACGCTTTTTGCGATCGACAAGCCTTACTGAACGGTTGTAGCTAGGACGACGCCCTTCCTGTGTGTGTTTTCGTTTTCACATGAGTGCGCGTGCGTTTTTTTATCTACCCCCTCTTTCTGGCCCCTATTTCCCCGCCCCCAGCGCTGGGTAGCAAACCAGATGCCAATATCTGGTTAACCTCCCAGCCTCTCCTTTCTCTTTCTCTCTCTCAACAATGAAACTCATAAGTGACTAAACTACATGAGTACTGTTAAAGGGCCAGTAAACAGCACCGAGGTCAATTTAAAAAAAAAGATATATGCGCAGCTTTTCTTTGCGGACATGCTGCCATAAGAGTTTTGCCAATACGTGCTATAACAAGGAAGTTACAGAAGTTAGAACATTGGTATAAGTTAGTTTCAAATTTTCGCGCAGCCTCGCCCCCCTTCTCCCTTCCATGAAAGGAAGGCGTAGCCCATCGTCGGGACTCCGCCCACTTCGGCAACGTGACACCACGTCAGTGATTGACGTCTTAGGAGAACTCGATTAGTCGCAACGCACTTCCGCTCGCTACGAAGCGTGGATGTTTGTTTACCGTTTGCCGCGGGTCAACCGTGTAAGCGTCAGGCGCGAACTGTTGACCATGAACAATCAGGTCCCCGCATACGTCGCCGAATGGCTGATTCGCTTTAGCCATGCAGCGTGCAGGGCCCCATCGTGAGGCACCCGGTTCTGATGCTTCTCCGCTGCCCAGTCGCTTGCTTTGCAGCCGACGACAAAGCAACGCTTTTTAGCCGTGTTGCTCATGTCAAGGGCGAAGTACGTTAGTACGTACGCACAGGCGCTGTAGTTGAACGAGGAGTGCACACGTGCACGCGACAACTGCGAGGCTGGTTCTTTAACCGCAGTGCCAAGAAACGAGCGGCAGTTTCGTAGCTGTGGGTGGGAACAGCAAAAGACGCGACTTCACAACTGTTTTTTCACACCTGATTTAGACAAATCAGCGAGCTGCTTCAGTGAGCTGCGTGCTTCGCCATGTCGCCGATGGACGAGTTCACGTCTCTGCGCGTGCAAGGGGGTCGGTCAGGCGTAGGAAAGATGCGCGGGAATTGTTTTTCGAAATAGAGGCTCTGCGCGACTCGTAGCGCTGTAATATTCAGAAAAGGTGATCTCTCCGGCCTGATCTAAGAATTGCCGAGCTTGTATGGGGTGTGTAAAAAGTTGGAGCCTGTTTACTGGCCCTTTAAGAGCGTTAAAAATTGTGGCAGTTCAAAATTGTTGCGGTTGAAAAGATTCTATTCCGCAAACGTGGGTGACACGGAAGTGAATCAATGCTGCTCTCTTGTGTGCTGCCCGAAGATCGTATATTTACGTCCATTATGTTCTTTTTAGCGCATATCATGATGTTAATCCGACAAACTGGATATTCATGTGTGCGCATGTACAGGGTTTATTGTGCATAGGGTTGATATAGTGCGTAGGATATCTATATCGTTTGCTTATCCCTTACTGAATATTTTACAGCTGCATCATAGCATTACTTTCTACATTGCTATTTTCACGCGAAAATATTAAAGAAATATTATACACAGTCCGTCAGTTGAATTTAATCAAAACGTAACGCTATATACAACAAGTTCCTCTTCATTACCGCTGTTAACAATATTACGAGCACGCACGAACTACGGGGCATTCTTTTTTATAAATACTGCAGTCACTCTTTGGATAACCCTTCCTACAAAAATCCCTTCATCATCCGTTCAGCATTTTCAAAACTCACTGCGCCAGTACTCGCTCTGCGATTTCTAAAAAAAGAAAAATAAGGAAAAAGGAGAGAAGAAAAAGGACAGGAAAAGAAAAGAGAAAAAGGGAAAGTAAAATAAAAAAGCGAAACAACAACTTTGTCTTCTTTTGTGTTTTGTGAACGGTTAAGCCTTTTCTTGTTTTTTTTGCTTTTCTAACATTTTCTTTTACGTTGTGAATAGTTCCTTTTTACTCACTTTATGACGATTTGTTTTGTTTGCATACACCTAGGCGTAAGATATTTTTACACGTTTTTTATGCTGCATAGTTTTTAGTTTAGTTTTACAAATTGTATAATGAATTGTCTTGTTCCGTATACGATTATACATACAGTCCTTGTAAATGAATTTAAATAACATTATTTGTCATAGGAACCCCTTCCACAACTCGTGCTGAGTTCTGGGGTACTAACTCTATAAACATTACCCATTTTATTCCTTTTTTGTTACGAGTACTAAACGGATTGATTGTTTACTTGATCACGTAACACTTGACCCCTGCGTGGGGTGTAAGATGTGCACATGTGTGCAAGATTTGCTTGTACATTCGCGCATTAAGGAATTCTTGCGATGAGGACTGAAATAACCAGTCGCGTTTATCAGCCTACATGTTTTTACTGTACGGTCGCAAATGCTTCTTTCGTCAGACTTTGTTACTTTATAACTCTGACTGAAGACATTACAAGCCCATGCGCCAGTAGAAAGACGAAGCGCCACATAAAAGAGTCCTTCAAAAGTGCTTCTATTCTCTAGAGAACAGGCCAAAATATAAAGACGTGGCACATGCGCCAACAACATTCATTCACCAAGTCACTAGACAGCGAACAAGAGGGTATTGCAAAGCCACCTCTAATTTTGCAAAGACCAAAAAACACAGCATATGATGATATATGGTGTTTTTTGGCGCAAGGGCCATTTAATGGCCAAAGAGCGCCAGTTCATGGGACAAGAGATGTGGACAATGATTGTGATTAGCGGCTGTATAAGGGCCATAAAATTCCTCGCGGTAATGCGGGTAAAGACATACAATTAATAAAATCATGACCATGCCGTGTAAGGTGTGTGGTGCGAATAGATGACAAAAGTTAATGATAATAAAAACGATGGTGGACATGTATGGCATTAGCACAAGTGCTTCACTCACCACAGCATATCCACAGAGTGAATGATGATGAGTGGAGCGAAGCGTCCATCAGTCCATCCGTGCTTCCGTCCATCCCTTCATTCTTGCTTCCATCCGTCTGCGCGACGATCCGTGCGTCCATCCAAGCGTGCGTGCATCTATCTGTGCGTCCGTTCGTGAGCCAGTCCATCCATCTGTCTGTTAGTGCGTCCATCCATCCGTATGTCCGCGAGTATATCCATCCATCCATCCATCCATCCGTCTGCTAGTCTGTCTGTCCGTCTGTCTGTGCTTCCTTCTAGTGAACGCTCCAAGTACCACCATCTCCCATCTCGCATCACCTGTGGCACATACCCGCTCTAGAGCGGGTATAAGCCACCGGTGGTTTCGGAGCACTACATACATACAAGAGATGGACAGACCAATGGCTTTAGAAGCTTCGCCTCTAAAATTCACGCATCAACCTACGCAAATCTATAGATGTGTCACTCATACGAATTTCGCATTTTTATTTTTGATTCAGAGAGCTTTCAGTTTTTCGGGACCTGAGAACCTTAGCTTTGGGCGAGAATTCAAACGCTAAAAAACTGATAATTCTCGGCTCGCATGAAAGTAGAAATCACAAAATGCAAGTAATAGCGCCCACAAACAATTTTGAATAGAAACTTTGTGCTCCCTAATTCTGACGTTAAAAGGGTCCTGCAACACTTTTCGAGCATGGTCAGAAAATGCTGCTGATCGGTAGTAAAGGCTCCCGACAACACGTGAGCCAAATGTTATAGCGCGCCCCACCGTGGTAGTCTAGTGGCTATGGTACTCACCTGCTGACCCGCGGGCCGCGGGATCGAATCCCGGCTGCTGTGGCTGCATTTCCGATGGAGGCGGAAATGTTGTAGGCTTGTGTGGTCAGATTTGGGCGCACGTTAAAACCCCAGGTGGTAAAATTTGGTGTCCTCCACTACGGCGTCTGTAATAATCATATTGTGGTTTTGGGACGTTAAACCCCACATATAAATCAATCAATCAATCAATCAATCAATCAATCAATCAATCAATCAATCAATCAATCAATCAATCAATCAATCAAGTATTATAGCTCAGCACGCGGCCTGGAATTTACAGTAAATTTTCAGCCAGCTGAAAATTGCTTCCTCATCTTTCGACAAATCACGTAACAAGCCCAAACATCACTCGTAGTAAGCCCATTTATCAGCCATTGGATGATTTGAACATGGCGCGCTATGTCATTACAGAGATCGCCGCGGGAGGCCGCGACTTGTCAACGCGGGCGTGCGTGATCCCACTGAAAATGCCGTGCATTTGAAAAAAAACAATAAGTGCCCAAGGTCATGAGCCATGCCTGGCGTATTTTTTTTTTGCGTCTGTC
Source organism: Rhipicephalus annulatus (assembly GCA_013436015.1). Taxonomy (NCBI): domain Eukaryota; kingdom Metazoa; phylum Arthropoda; class Arachnida; order Ixodida; family Ixodidae; genus Rhipicephalus; species Rhipicephalus annulatus. Next base: position 57,568 of record WOVY01001485.1, read on the forward strand.
ACTCCTTTTTGTTTAGCTTCCACTGCTTTTGTCGGGATGAGAGAAGAAAGAATGCAATTGCAGCATGAGAAAAAACTTCTTAACTCTACTCCCACTGGACCAATTCTCAAATTTTTGTGGCGTTGAATTCGCGAGGCAATAAGCTCTTCCACTGAATTCATTCAATGGTTACTCGAAAAAGTGCTTTAGGACCTTTTCAAGAGGATTTGACCAGCGTGAACGCTTCGGCAGCTCAGTGGGATTTCATAAACCCCGTAAATTGAGGGATCCACATATGACGGTGGATGTTTCGGCCCGAACGGGTAGGGCCGCAGTGGTTAGAAATGCGTGAGCAAAGGCCAGCCAACTTTCATGTTGCAGAAAAATCTATTGTCATGTTGCGTCTTCCTGCCATGTTTTTGAGGTTATGAAGCACTTTATGAACATAAGGTACAACGATGTCTGCCTTAGCTCCTTCTTTATTCGGAACCTCTACCATATCGAAGGAATTCTATATAGTACATAGTTCGGTACTTACCTGGTAACACATCACTAAACTCACTAACCACTTTGATGCAGGGGCACCTGCATCAGTTGAGTCAGTTTAAAGTTGAGTTAGACTAGTATCTGTTCTTGTGCTCGAGGGTCGATATAAACTACGAATCACCTGTGCCACTTATGTCCATACCTGTGGCAGTTACGCGACCGTATTATACGAGCATGCCACAGGTGTCTCATGGAAAGAGTGTTCCCACATACGCGACGGGGTGTTGACATAATTTGGGCCACGTCCAGTGAGTCATATTCGTCAAACCATCTTACCCAATTATGCTGACTTTGATTTACCCCAAGTTAAGGAATATATATATATATATATTAAGGAATATATATATATATATATGTATATATATATATATATATATATATATATATATATATATATGTATCTATATATATATATATATATAGATAGATAGATAGGTAGATAGATAGTTAGATAGATAGATAGATAGATATGCCAAAATTACCAGCAGTACGCCAAGAAGCGCAGCGCATATAAAGAGTACGCGCTATACTGTCATAAAATTCTCGTTTGTGGTGAAGTTCTCGTGGTCTTGCTGCACCTAGATTAGCACTAAGAGCCTTCGACAGCATAGTCGAGCTAAGCGTGTCACTTAAAGTGGTGATATACCGGCACTTGAAGACGCCTTAAATAGGAAGCACTGAGACGAATTATAGAGGGTGAAGAATCCTTTATTGTTGACAATACTTCAGCAGTGTGAAACGCAGATTTTTAAGCATTTTATTTATATTCTAAGAAAGTTTTGTTCCTCAGCAGTGTGGAACGCAGAATTTTAAGCATTTATTATATATTTTAACAAACTTTTGTTTCTCTGCAGTGTGGAACGCAAAATTTTCAGCATTTATTTATATTATAACAGACGCTTGTTTCAACGCTCATCGTTTCACTAGATCAATGAGCGCTGGTACCGGAATAACACAAAACGTCAGTACATATTAGAACAAGAAAAAATCACAATGCTGTTCACTATAAAAACTTGTTGTTGCCTAATAGCCCGATTATTTGAAATAATCATAGCTTACAGGCTATACCCACAAGATGACGCTCGTTAATTTAACAGACACATGTTGCAAAGCTGCCGTTAAGGGTGACAGTTAAACGGTGTCTGAACGTCAAAAAAAGCAGCGTGGTAAAACCCTGTGTTTCATTTTTCACTCACAACGCGCCCACCGATGCCCCAAATCTGGCTTCTCTGGTGACCTCTTGCACGCTAGATAACCTGTAATATTTGAAACACAGAAACTTTTGTGTTTGCTCCGTGCAGTATGTAAGACGACCATACATACTGCAGCCAAATTGCACCGAGGAACAGGTCTCAAGTATTCTAGTGACAGCACCATCAGGGCAGCACAATGAAGGGGCTTGGAGATAGAACGTGCGATGATTGTCAGGACAATATCCGCGAAAACTACAGTTGAGGCAATCATTTGTGAATGGCAAACTATTTTGATTCGTATCCACATAATCATAATGGTTATTTTGCTCAATATGTGTATGCATGTTCTTTTCCTGTGTGTGTTAGTCAGAATTATCAGTTACTATTATTGTAGTTGTGCTCTTGAGGGTTCGTGAGTGTCGCTTGATCAAAAGTGGGCCCGATCTTGGTGTCTCGCGTAGTGGTTATAAAATAACTCGGCACAGAAAGCCAGAAGGGACAAACAGAAACCGGCTAGCAAGATTAACATACAAGAGCTGAAGGGAATTTTGAAAAAAAAAACACGAATGCCGCATTGAGTACACGGCTTAAAGTGCTTCTTCAAACCATGATCAAGCAGACCGGGCTCTTCTAGAGCCAAAATAAGGCGTCGGTGTTGATGTCTGCAACGATAAGCAATCATTACTTAAGTGCGAAGGCTTAGAAGACGTATTTTATTTCTCACCCGACATATCCCTAATGCTACTAACACTATTTGTTGTCTTTCAATGTGAGTGGTATGGCGTGTTTTATTGTGAATTGAGCTAATGGGATCTCATATTTTTCAATATTGATGAACCAAAATATCATCACATAGTAATGTGCCCGAAATCCATATGGTCCACTATTCTCTCAATCTTAAGGTGAAAGCATTTCATGTCTCATTCTCAGATGCGTTCATCTTCCCGTCACACTGTCCTTCAGAATAAAAAGTAAAATAAATGAATAGCTCTTTTACAAAAATTATACTGGCGAGACTTGAGAGTGGATTCAAGTAAGACCGAATGGCCCCCGTGCAAACACAACACACAATTTATCAAAAGCGATCGGCAGCCGCTTCAGTCAACATGACCACTAATTCGACAAGGCGAAGCTTTGCACTCTGCCAACAAATTTCAGGTGACCACGTGAGATCAAATACTTGCAATTGTATTTAATGCACAAAGTAAATCTTCATACATGTCAGAATCTTTTCTAGCAAGTGTTGATTGGGTTTGCTAAAAACCTTAGAGTAATCACTCTAATATTTCAAGACCAAAATGCTCCAGCTTCCAATAACCAGAACCAGTATAACAAGTATCGATTCGCTTCTAGCATACATGATCAAGTAATATTTTTACTATTGTCTATTTTACGTACAAGGGTGCATTGATGTGCGCACATGTGTTGTGTATAAATACACTGCTCTTAGGAAGATTTCATTGTTTATGACCTTCTCACCAATGTTCCTTTCCTCTGTGCTCACTTGTAAGTTAACTTATCACCCATATTTGCCAGAATTCTCACCGTCTCGAAAATTTATCCTGAGCTATCTTCGTCCTATTGCGTTTTTTACCACACTCTACGCACCTCCTGTTTTAACACGAAAGTGTTTTATGCTGGTGTTTACCACAGCTCGACTGACATAGTTCTGTCACGGAAGCGACATTGGAAAATGTATGTTAAGAGATGGCAAAGAAAAAAAAAATTAGAAGCTAAACATCTGTCGCGCAGAATCGAGCCAGCATATTCTCGATTTTTAACGCATACCACTATTACTACGCCACAAAGCGTACGTTCATGGTGTGCTAACAGCAAGCGATATGCATACACCATACACCATTCGGAAGTCCTCAGTGCTTCGAAACTTTAGCGCTTTTTCGTGTTCAGTGGCGAGATGGCGCGACAGTCGGGCATTTGACATGCTATCAAGGTCACCGCCTTGACGAAGTGCCACCCCCCTGGTCTCACAGCGCATGGTATTCCTTTTGCGTATGCTAATCAGATGTATAAACGTTAGCCCCGTATCTGCATGTTATACTGCAAACGTCGTCGAAAGACCATAGTCTTGCGTCTGGAGAGAGTGGCCAAACGTAATTTGAAGCTCTGCGCAAGAAAATTGTTGAATGGTATTATGGAGGCGCTGCGTTAGAGTGTTTCAAGCTTGAAGCGGTGGGGAACGAGCGCATCAAGTCACGTCGCACATGAGACATGCGCGCTATCTGGCAGTTATCCTGGAAAAAGAAGCAGGTGATGTGCGCGCCCGTCTCTGAGGTGATAACGTGTAGAACGCAAGGCGATGGGTAGGTGCCACCACCGTGTCATCTTAGCAAAGCGTCGGAAAACTCGCGTTTTCGTGCAAGCATTGCATGGACAATGCAGCGTGATAAATACTACGGACCTTATAATTACTTATGTATGCTGTTCTAGTAAAAAATGCACATAGTTATACTGTCGTGTTGTTAAGGTACCTCCGATATGCGCAATATTTGCTTTCAATAGACAATCGCACAAGTATGAACGCTGAACCCTGAGCAGTATTCGTGGCCACTGCGGATGGGAAAGAAGCGTTTAGTGTGGACAAACAGACAAGTGTACAGACAGACAGACTGAAATTTTTGCGTCGAAGGCTCTCAAGAAAGACTATCGTCTTTAAAAACATGAATAGAACGCATGCAGGTGAGAACTGCGAGAGAAGAACAGGAAGTTGAAACCTTGAACGGTTTGTACAACAAAAAACTTAACTGGAGTCTACATATAGAGTACATTGCGGCGAGGGCTCAACGGGCTTTAGGCTTACTGCGAAGAATGAGTAATCGCAAATTTGGCGTACGCAAAAACGTCATGTTAATGATATACAAATTGTATATGTGCCCAGTATTAGAATTCGGATGTGTCTTGTTTTCAGGAGGACCTGCGTACAAAACTAAGCAGTTGGTTCTCTTAGAGCGGGAAGCTCTGCGCTTGTGTCTGGGGCTCCCTAGATGTACAGCAATTCAAGTGATTTATCAGGAAGCGCGTCTTCCTACATTGTTCTGTCGATTCCACTTGTTAACAGTACATACATTTCTAAAATTTTACAGCTTACCAGTGAGAAGATCCTAATACGTTTTCATTAGTGACCCAGATTCGTTCTTTTTCGCTCATTGGCCTCGTTTTCATACACCGCAGATAATCTTTGTACAAAAAATGACAAGTATAAAAGTCAACATTAGTGACGTAATTGCTTCTGATATCTCAAGCCATACTCTTAATACAGAATATGATGAGATCATTTCTCCACAATCTAAATTTCAATCACGCAAATTCTTAGAGAACAGGATAGCAGATCTCCAACAGCATACACAGACATGTAACATAATAGCCACGGATGTTTCCGTCAATGAGAAAAGGGCAGACGTAGGAATAGTCTCCCAATCACTCGGCTGGTCATTTGCTGTGAGGCTACCCGATTTCACTCCTGTTTTTGAGGCGGAGCTAATGGCAGGCATCATGGCACTGCGAAAACTTCCGCAGAAAAAGAACAGAGCAATAATAATTACTGATTCGCTGTCGGTATGCACAGCTCTTACAACTTGTCATACCTCTCGTGCAATCACGACGTTACAATCTCTAGTTCCGTCTCAGCTGAAGTACCTGAAATTAGTATGAGTCCCAGGTCACTTTGGGTTAACAATAAATGAAATGGCCGACGCCTTAACCCGCTCATCGCTAGATCTCGCAATAATTCAGGTTCTCCCAGTGGTATGATACTTCACCGCAATCATGTTTAAAAGATCAGAAATCCACACTGATAGGATGGAAGCAATAACTACGTGGACGGAATATAATCCCCTAAAATACCCATGGATATCGCAGTGGAGCCATTTTCGACAATCATAAGTGATGATCACCAGATTTCAATGTCGTGTCCCCCCATTAAACTTTTACCGGTACAGGGCTGGTCTAACGATATCACCCCTCTGCCAATTCTGCGGAGAACTGGAAAATATCGCACATTACTTTTTGACATGTGCAAGATAATGTCGTATCAGAACTCGATTTCTAATTACTCCTTTTACAGAAATAGGCTTGACCTTATCGGAGGAAAATATTTTAAGCTTGGGTGCCTCAGGCTTGTGATTCTGCCACAAGGATGCATTTGATGCCGTGTGTAATTTCATTATAAGTACTCAACGAGTGCCATTTTAACCTGGTATTTAAAAGTCTTCGTCATTTCGTTAGGTTAAAACTTAAGTTTCTAAATTATTCCCGTCAGGTCATTACGGCAATCTGGAATACAGGCTTGAAAGCATATTACTTGCGGTTAAATTGAATATTTTACTCATATTTGCCATTTAATTCTTCAGTTTTGGTATTAAAATTCTATATAGTACCTAAAAGAACATTTACCAGTCTCTACGTTGAATTCTTGGCCAATCACCAAAAGTGGGTACGTGCCATGTAACTAGGATAGCAAAGCAAACAAAAAGCTTTCGGTCTGGTTTCTTCACCGATCGATAGTTTTCCTTTACATTGTGGTGCCGAAATTCCTCGTGTGGACATGTCTCTTTCGTCACACGACTCCAAAAGGATTCCTACTTGACCGCGTTGTGCTGCGTGTAACGGATCGTTCCTGATTGGCGTGTATCCAAAACTCATCGACTTCAGCAATGGATCCGATAACTTTCCTCAAGAATAAGCGCTCCGCTTGACGAGCCTAGAACACGAAGCTCCTGCAGGAAGCTAGGTCATTGCTGGCAGAAGATACCGCGGACAAGCCCAAGCTCACAGGTATTTATGACCGTTTGTCAGCTAGTAACAAAGATTTCTCGAAGATCAATGATGCGCTGGTGGAGCACCTAGCTGACGAGGATCTAGAAGCTGAGTATGTCGAGGCAGCAGAATATAACGGCCAAGCTATCAGCATGTTCGTCGAGATCCGCTGCAAGATGGATTGTTTCGGACGCGTGAACAGTACAGCAGTGACTAACCCTATGAACGCGACAGCAGCAGTTGTTGACTCTATGACCAGAATTAGCCCTATGACCAGAACTGGAGAAGCTGCTGAACCTTGACTTGCCAACATTTAGAAAGGACATTCACAAGTGGTCAGCTTTCTGGGAGCAGTTCGAGCAGACAGTTCATTCTAACAACGCATTATAAACTACCACGAAGTTTTTCTATTCATGGCATTAACTTTCGGGTGAAATGGCAGTGGCGACCTCTCGTTTCCCCACTTCCGAAACGTGTTACACCGACTCCAAAGATCTACTGAAAGAACGATTCGGCAATCGGAGCGAAATTGTGCAACACCACCTATCAGCGCTTCATAATCTACCTAACCTCAAGTCTGGAAGCGACATCCAAAGACTAAGACAACTGCACGACACTGTGCAGCTCAGCGTACGATGTCTCGCTGCACTAGACGAAGCAACGGTAACTTTCTCGGCAATGTTAATTGACAGTCTTCCAGAGGCTTTGCCATACGAAATTGTTCTATCATGCATCACAGCTAAGCGCAGCGAGGCTTCAAGATAACATGAGTCTTCTGCATCGTGTCAGATCCAGCATTGGCAGCTGCAAACTCGGATTTAGAACGAAAAGTGCTTCTCATGTTCATACGTATTGAGAAGCCGGGAGAAGTGTCAACTATTTTCAGAATACCCTGTTATTAACCACATTCTCAGTAATCGGAGAGTACGAGATGGCAGCACCAGCACCGCTTCGGTACTACAGAGCAACGTTACTAGAACCAGGTCAGTTTCGGAGCTCCCCGTAGGCGCGCGCTCTCTGAAGTGGCCGTGGTGGCCGACGCGAGAACTAGTGGCGCTGCTGTGCCATTTTGCTTCAAGCCGCGCGCGTCGTCTGCTGCAGCGCGAGTGATTCGCATTCTCGTCGCAGCTCTCGTCAGTAGTGATAACCGAGATTCACCATTGACACTTGAGCGGTAAACTCAACTTCTTCAAAAACGTAAATTTGTAAAACATCTGTTTCATGATCACCACTAAAGGTCACGAGCCTTTCCACTCAGGAAACTAATTATTATTCATTTCTTTACTTATTTATTTACAAACAGTGCCCGGAACGCTGTTTTCGGGCGGAATCGGCTGTGCACGAGAAGCTTGTGTTGGGGGCTAGTTCGCAATACATTATAAAAACAAGAGCGCTTGAAACACAAGACGCCAGATCAGAAGTACACAGGACGAGTTGTTAGTCTGTGATCGTCCTTCTATATTGGTCGCTCATCTTAAGCGTAGTTAATTTTGTAATCAGCTGTGCATCTTTCACGTTCTTTCCAGTGTTCGTCGGCCTGCAAAATTTCCCAGACAGATGTTCACTGCGCTATAATGAAAACACTCTTTAGAAATACAGTTTGCTCAAGGTGGCATTTTTTTTATATTGTGTAGTTATCAGCCATCTTTCTCGCGAAAGAATTCTCTCATGAGGACATTAAAAAATTGTAGTTTTTATGCCAACTCTCGCGCGAAAGATGGCTAAAGTATTAGCCATCTTTCTCGAATAATTTCGCTGGGTTATTGCCGAACACTCGTTACATTAGTGATGTCATAAATGAAAGCCTTAGCAAATGAGGAAACTCAGCAAGGGTATTTTCGATTCCCTCATTCGAAACTTCGGAAAACTTTCACTCAAGAGCCAGGATCTCCTTATGTATTTTTCCTTTTTGAGGCAGCCGCACGGGCAAACCTCTTCGAGAGGTTGCGGACCTTTTGTTTTCTGGTTTTCACCACCTTTGAAGGCTTTCTGGCTAGCAGTGGCCTCCGTAGAACAGGCAAAGAAAGCTAGTAGGCCGCTTTGTAAACACTGTACAGTCTTTATGATGAACACTAATAGTTGTGGGCACAATCTAGAGCTACTACCTCGTTCCACAATAACAGTTTTTTGTAGTAGCAGCTCTTGGTGCAAGATTTCTGCAGTACAAAAACACCGCACGTCAACCCTGACACGGCATCATCGATTAATTTTTGGCTCATGCACGCGGAAGGCAACGAGAAGTTCATCGCATCATTGAGCGCGAACGGTGTAGCTGACGAGACGTCTGATCTGCCCGGAGATGCGTCGTCGCTAAAATCACTCAACCGACTCCATGACCATGACTTCCCCATTTCATTTTGTGACATGAGCTCATCCCTAGCACGTGTGTGTGTGTGTGTGTGTGTGTGTTTGACCTCCTTGTTCTTGTCGTCACATGTGCCTTCGATATGCACTTTGGCAGACCGGGAAAAAAGTGAGGTAATGTTTTTGGAACGAGCGCCCATTTTCCTCGAGGTATAAGTATTTCATTTCCCATTTTTAATGTACTTATGATATTTTACATTATCGTCCTCCTCAAAATGTCACTCACATATAGCGGAATTGTGAGTCAGCCACCCATCCCTGCGGCACAGTATCTGTGCTCATTTTTAACGCGACAGCGTTAAAGAGTTGGTTTCGCAGAAATGCTCGCGTCGGCGTCGGTTTCGTTGGTTGTGAGCGAAAAATAATCATCTTGGGCGCGACTGAAAAATTGAGCAAGATGCAAACATAAAAAGTTCTGGGTCTGAGTGGGGGTCGAACTCAGGCAGTTTGCGGGGAGAGCGGGGGTTCTACTACACAGGTACGCGTGTGCTTTTTAGAACCTTTTTATTGAGAAATAAATAAATACATATTCATAAACACCATATTGGTCTACTTGCACCACTTTGACGGTTTAAGAACGGTTCGTTTTCACCAATTCATCAAACACCTGCATACGAATTTGAAGTTATATAAAGGTTCGATCTATCTTGCGCACATATTACGCATTCAATGAAGTTTCCTGTGCGAATTTTGCTTTAGGATCCATGTGGCTCACGGCCATGCGTTTTATCTAGATACTGTAAAGGCCCAGTAATCGCGTCTTATTATATGGAACACCACCCTCATTCTGTATTGAAATATGACGTATGCCATGAGGTGTTATCGGCAGATATTTCTTCAGTGTCGTTTGTATCACATCCCAAAAGAATATCGGATCACAGCACTCACTCACAGCATGTCCAACCGTTTCCGGTTTGTTACACAGAGTGCAGTTTGTGTCCATGTCTGACATAGCCACGAGGTAGCACACCGGGCCAATGCCCCCCTCCCCCCCCTCCCGGAAATTTTTTTCGCGATGCCATAGAGAATAACAAATGACCATTTCAAGGGGGTGCCTTGCCCGAAATGAAGCAGGTGCCACCCGCCCAACTCCCCCTCGAAAAAAATTTCTGGCTACGCTTTGCTTGACTCGAGTAGATGCGCTGGAAGCAACAGTGCCTTCAACCAGTAGTGGGGCACAACCCAACATCAGCCTCCAAACACTCCTTGAAGGACGCGCTTCGTAATTATTCCGTAAATAAGATGAAATAACAATACCCAATTACACAACATACACGCGATACCCCCCCCTCACCCTCTCTATCTGTGACGCATTTACTCGACTTCTTTCCGCGGGAACATGCGGGTGGCTTTTTTAAACTCGTCGCGATCCCAGGGTGGCTCAAAGAAATGATGATCAATGTCATTTCCGTAGCCGCGTTTGCGGCCCGGGGCACAACAATAAGGCATTGTTTATTGGCGCTCTTGTCACATGTTAGAACTCTTTCGTAAGGAACGATAGATCACTAAATAATGGCGCGAAGAAGCAACCGAGCGCCGAAAACGTGTTGTCGTGTCTAAGCGGCAACACGCGCGTCGCGTGGCGTGGTATGTGAAGCAAGACGGAACAGCAGCGCCATTAGTTCACGCGTCAGCCGCTCGTGCCGGCGTGCGCGGGGAGCTGCGAAACTGACCTGGTTCTAGTAACGTTGCTACAGAGTGCTACAGTCACTAGAATATGGAAGTGTGATGAGTGGCAAGTGACGCCTACGGCGTGCACTGAAGCCTCTGAACAGGAACCGCACGGGGGCACGCGCGGTCGTTTATACGTTGTTTGCACGTTTACGACAGTTTTGTCGGGCGCATTCATCCTCATTTTTAAATTGCGGTGGCACTTTCACACCAATGCTTCTGTATGTACTTTTATGCCGCGAAAACAAAGTAATTGCTTCGTCCCGAGGTGCAATACAGGCTACAATCCAGGTTGTTTGGCGTTCCAAAAGACGAAGCTCGGTGAAGTAGTGGAGAGCGATCCCGCGCGCCGACAAGCTGCTTCAAAAAAACTTGGCTGTGTGAGAGCTGCACTTCAACGAGAGGTACATCTCCCGGCACTTCGAGCTCACTGTGAACGGTGAAATTGTCCGCATTGAAAGGGTAGGCCCGTAGGCGTGCTTGCCGTTCAGGGGGGGGAGGGGGGTTGAACGTTTATTGCAGGGCGCCCCCTCCCTAATAATTCAGTGTATAAGGCAGATTTAGCGCCCCCCTTTTAGATGACTCAAAGAGTGCGCCACCGCCAAGTCAATGTATATGGCAGAATTAGCGCACCTCTCCCAGGGGACAAGAGGGGTGGGGGTGCCCACCCCTTTTGCCTCCCTCGTGCAGACGCCTATGGGTAGGCCTTTCGGAGAAGCTCTTCGCATTTGTAGACGCCCTTGCAATCTTTTTCGAAGGTGATTTACCTACAACAAGCTTCACAGTGACAGCTTGAAAGAGACTGTTTCCTGATTGAAAAAAAAAAAGTCACACTGGACTGCGCATGACATGGTCCGAGCCTCTCCAATCAAGTGAACAAGTTTTTTCTGCTCATCCATTTGCGTCTTTACAAAGAAGCACTCAATGGGGAGCGAGCATCTTCTCGAAGTATCTGAAGCTCAGACGTGTCACAAAGGCTCTCAAATAAAAAAAAAGAATGTTCTGTCGGGCACTTGTGAACCATAAAACTTTTTTTTGTGGGAGGGGATAAAAAAGACGCGCCACTAATTATTGAGAATGCTTTATTGTAAACAGATAGTGAGTCGCTACTCGGAAATGCCCTGTATGACTGATATGCAAAAAATAAAAAAGTTTTTATCCAGATAACGCTCGTGATTTTCATCTCTGACTAAGATGTTACGAATGATGGGTCTTTATTTACAAACTAGTGCTTGGAAAATTATGGCTCGGCGGGGAAGGTGTTGTAAGCAATGGCTCACAGCTTAATTCATAGTTCTACTCATCTACCACTTCACATCAATAAAACGTTTCAGTTCAGTCACGCGCTCACTTTCAGCACCCTGTTGATAGTTCAGTCGTGCAACCGCATAGGTATCCTGTGATTTTTTCTCGGTCGCCAATGGAAACTATGCACGAGCACCAAAATATATTTCAAATGTTTCACATTGCCCGCGGCCGTGGTTGATTCCCGTCTCTGCGCAGCGCATCGCCGGCTAGGGTGACGTTGGATTGATGTAGCTGTACCCTTTAGATCGGGCAGTGGCTAACGCAAACGTGCAAACGTGTGCCAACGCCACCTGGCGGTTTTCTCTAAACGCAATACGCGCTAGCCGGCGAGTTCATCACAATTTCCTATTATAGCCACTGTAACAGTTTGCGTACAAGGAGCGAGTGGTTTTTCCGCTAATCTAAGGAACATGGCACACGCGCTTTTGACGCCAACCTCTCCATTGTTTCAAAGAAAAAGAAGCTAGCTGAAGCCAACCGCTGCTACAGGTACACGTCAAGAGGTAACCTGGCACGGTCTTGCAAAGTGAAACTTACGTGCTCAGCTTGTCATGGAAGGCACGCATCGAGTATGTCTAACCCTAACTATGTTGGGAAATCAGCTACATCGGAAACGCCGTCACCAGCAAAGGCTTAAGGTTGCACAACGACGTCGCATTCGGTGATACTATGCCACCTACGCCGTTGTCTTCGAGTGCGTCAAGAATGGCCTCTTGGTAGACGCTATCGTACGCTCTTTATGTCTAAGAAATGGCCCTTACCAATCTCCGACGTTGCTTTTTCTTTTCAACAGAAGAAACTAGATCTACAACACCATCTATAGATGATCGACCACTACGGAAGCCATTTATAAAATCTGGTAAGCCGACATTATTCTCCAGCAGCCATTCCAATCTTGCCAGCACCATGCGTTTGTGGGAATTGAGGCTAGCCCGCTGCCTTTGCGCGGGCTTTGCCGCCTTTTCTGCCGTTCTCATGTCCCGACATGTCTGCCCTCCCTTGCTGTCTGCCGTGGTGGGAGAGCGGAGTGACGTTTAACTTTCTCACCCGGAAGCGGATGCTGACTGTGGCGCCGCGTGTGGGGACCCCCGAGAGGTTCTCGCGCGCTGCGTCGGGAGCGGTCAGATACTCTCCGGGACAGCAAACGGTGAGCCACGCAATCTTTTCGTCCGTCGACTCCCGTCAGTCGGGGGCTCGTCGGACTTCGCTGACGGCGCCTCGCGCCCAAGGCGAACGCTCACTCGCTGTTGCCCCGCTGCGTACGCACGGCCGAAGGGCGGTACGGTGTCCTAGTGCGTGGCCTCGCTACGCCGACCCGTCTCCCTTCGAGGCCAACGCGAGCGCCTTTGCCCTCGCTCGAGCAACCGGGCCTTTGTTCCGGTGTCTCCGTGGATCACCTTTACCGCGGAGACGTGCTCGTGGCACCCCTGTGTAGTACTTTGTGCCCGTGGCGTGGATAAGCCTACTTGCTTTTCCGCCGCGCCTTTTTGCAACGGGCTGTACTGCGTTTGGTGTGGCCACAATAAAGTGTTGCGACCTGAGCAGTATCGTGTTTTCCGCCACGGTGACGGTTAACGCGTGCCCTGCGGCTCGCTAAGACCGGACCCACGCTGGTAGCCGTACTCCTTTGGGATACGCGTACACCACACGTTCCATCACCTTACCGATGCAACTGGCTAGCACAATGGGTCTATAAGAAGACAAATCGTGTGAACACTTGCCTGGTTTCAGTAAGGCCATTATGCGGCTGCACTTCCAACTCTCTGGGACTGTCGCTGTTTCCCACGTAGAGTTGTAGAACGACAAGAGAGCCTGCCTTGCTTCCTGGCTGAGGTGATATAGAGCCGAATAAGTAATTCGGTCAGGCCCTGGTGCGGACGACCATCGGGACGTAGAAATCGCAGCGTCGAGTTCGTGCATTGTGAATGGTAAGTCGAGGCGATCGTCGCTGGTTGGCGGTGAGGCTAAATACGAAGGTGATATTGATGAGGAGGACATACCTACGAGTAAGTGGCAGTAATCTTCTGCAACCTCTACCTCAGGTCGACCTTGCTTTACAGCCAAAGATCGGAAAAGGAACAACTGTTGAGTGGGCGTCTGAAGGCTTCGCACAGTTTGCCATATTCGAGACAGGGGTTTTCTGGGATCAAGAGAGCTACAAAATACCCTCCACGGTTGCCTATCGAGCTTATCGAGGTGTCGCAACACATGTCGTTGTGCTTGGCGTGCTGTAGATAGGTCAGATGGTGATTTAATCCTCCTGTATTTTCTCTCTGCCCGGCGACGAATTGCACGAAGGTATTCATATTGTGCGTCCAGTTGTGATCTTGGTAGCGACACATTCGCAAGTTTCGTATGCGTTGTTAAGGCTGACGCAATTAGGCTTTCTATTTCAGATATAGATTGAATGTTCCCGCACTGAACAACTACAGAAGCTTGGAATCCTGGCCAGTCTACGCTTTTCACAGGCCGGTGAGACGAACGACGGAATCCTTTTAATAATAATAATAATAATTTTTATTTCCATCAGCGATGGAGGAGACTGCGGGTAAAAGTTGCTTGAAAGCACAAGCAACTTGACAGAGGCCCGCAGCCACCCCTACAGTGCAGGCAGCGATGGCAAACATTCACATAAAGAGAAAAAAAAATCACAAGAAACACATATTCGGAATACAGATATGTCTAAAAAAACACATCAGTAAGGAAGAATGAAAAAAAAGCAATATTTTACACTATTTACTATGTTAGCATGAATTGATGAAATGCTCGCGCAGTGTTCGTGCAGAAGTTATTTTCAATTCAATGTGTAATTTATGAAATGAATTTAAAAGGGTTGGCAGCGTGTATGATAGCTTCTGCATAGAATAGCTTGTCCGCGCAGTGACCACCTTCCACTGTTCTATGTAACGAGTGCCGTATGAATGGGTGTTTTTGGCAAGATGAGATAACTCGTGGAAAAACTTTAGGTTTTCTTTTATCTCTCGTTTGAACGCTATACTTAACTTGTAATTGTATAGGGTAAACACGCGGATGACATTTCCCTTCAAGAATAAATCTGAAGTATGGGAATTGTAGGGTACATTGAAAAGCGCCCGTAGAAATTTTTTCTGCAGTACATGAAGTCTTTCAAGATTTGTATATGTCGTCGTACCCCATACCAAAAAACAATAATACAAGGAAGAAAAAAAGAGCGCATTGTAAACAAGAAGCTTTATTTTAAAAGGTAATATCAATCTGTGACGCGCCATCATACCAACCACACGAGATAGCTTGCCTAAAACTGATTCGATGTGTAAATCCCAAAGCATATTTTGTGTGAAGGTAACTCCCAGTATTTTCACACTACTCACTATTTCTATTGCTTCATTTGTGTAAAGAAGGGTGATGTGATCGCAGGTTATCTGCTTAGATTTTGGTCTGAAAATCACGGCTTTTGTCTTTTTAGTATTAATTTGCAAAACGTTTGCTGCTGACCATTCTTGGAGCGCCCTTAGAGCAGTGTTGGTGTTATTCTGAAGGCTACCAAGTTCAGGTGACGAAAAAAATAGGCTAGCGTCGTCAGCGTACATAATGTATTTCGCATCACTGTAGATATTTACTAGGTCATTGATGTAAACTATAAAAAGAAATGGGCCGAGAATACTACCTTGAGGAACGCCTCTGCTGATGTGTTTTAAGTCTGAACGGTAATGCTCAATCTGGACGTACTGATGGCGATGATCTAGATACGACTTCACGAGGTTTAAGCAGTGCCCGCGAATACCATAGGTTTCAAGTTTTTTAAGTAGTATGGAATGATGGATACAATCAAATGCTTTACTGAAATCAATGTAAAGGCCGAGCACAAGATTCTTGCTTTCAAATTGTGTTAAAATGAATTCTTTTTGTTGTAGCAAGGCTAACTCAGTAGAAAGGTGTTTTCTAAATCCAAATTGGGCTGTAGATATAAGATTGTGCTTATCGAAAAAATTAGACATTTGCACGTGTATAAGTTTCTCCAGCCCTTTGGATAATACTGGTAATATCGAAATAGGTCTATAATTTTTGATATCGTTTATGTCACCTTTCTTAAAAAGCACAGAAACTCTTGCGATCTGCATCCTCCTGGGAAAGATAGCGCTCGCCAAAGACAGATTAAAGATGTAGGTAAGATATGGACAAATTAAATCAAGCACATACTTGATTGGACGAACCTGCATGCCCTCAACGTCACAACTTGAGCTATTTTTAAGCGAAAGAAAAACTGACAGTACTTCAGACTCTGTAAATGGGCGAAGGAAAAAGGAAGATGGATTGCTATCAGGCATAAATTTTGTAATATCAGCAGATGCACAAGAATTAGAATTGCTCACAAAATAATCATTAAATGTATTCGCCAAATCATCGCCCCATATTTCGTGGCCACCAAGAAATAGCTTTTCTACACGTGGAGACGATTTACGGCGATTTAAGACAGTATTAAGCTTTTTCCATAACATATCGGGTTTTTTCGAGCAGCTATCAAACTCAGCTTGAAAATAGCATTTCCTGTGTGACCTTAGTTCTTTGTTTAGTTTGTTTCTAAGCGACTTGTATTCTTTCAATATGCTTGGTTCCTTACTTTTAATGAACTTGTGATAAAGCGCATTTTTACACTTAATTTTTTGTAACAATTCAGGGGTTATCCATGGTTTTCTTATTTTTTTACCCAATTTAAACTTTTTTTGTGGGAAGTGACGCTTATACACACGAGAAATTTCATCAATAAGTTTACTGTATGCAATGTCAACGTCGTCTATTTTCAGAATTTGCGGAATATCGCTAAGTAGCAATTCAGCTCTAAAATTATCCAAACCTGTTTGTGTAATATTTTGAAAAGAAATGTACTGATGCTTTTCATTTATCGTGAAATTTTGCTTTCTTAGTAGAGCAAATATTGGGAGGTGGTCACTAAGGTCCCACGTTATTACACCACTGTTGGCTTTTGTAGAATCGATATTAGTAATAAATAAATCTAACAGTGTTTCGCTTTCAGTAGTTACCCTTGTCGGTACATAGATTAAATTTTCGCATCCGTTAGAAGTCAGCATGGTTAACATGGCCTTTTGTGGTGCAGAAATGGTCAACAGGTCGATATTAAAATCACCAGCAGACACCAAATAATCGCCAGTTTCTGAAACAAATGATAACAGCTGTTCATAGAAACAAAAGAAACTAGGAAGATTTCCACTTGGTGGTCTATAGCAAACGGAAAACATACAGTCATTCACACGAGCTGTTATTATTTCAAAATCATCACAACAGATACAAAAGTTGGAAAGCAGCTCGCAGTTTACGTGCTCTCTTAGCAACAGCATAACGCCACCGCCTCGGCGATTAGTTCTGTTTACACAATACGATTGATAAGACGGAAATTTGAACAAATCACGATCATCCCTGCACCAAGTTTCACTAAGCATTACTGCATCAAACAGAAAATGAAAACCATTGATGAAGTCATTTATATCTTCTTCCTTGTTATAGAGTGAACGAACGTTTAGATGAAGGCACTTCAAGGAATGTGCGTGATGACTTGTCACAAAAGCGTCTAGCTCGTGTGGAAGAAAGGGACTTTGACTAGCCATTTTGAGGAATGAAATAATCTAGATACAGTCAGCAACTAGCAGGCTTAGACGGGAAAGTCGGTCCTGTGACGCACTACTAACACGGAATCGCCGTCAGATTTGCGCAGCAGGATTTTCCCGTTCTTGTGCCATGCGTATTTGTACCAATTTTCCCTCGCCCATTCCTTAGCCTCTCGAAGCAGTTGCCGACTTTGGCTGGTCAAGTTCTCTTGGATGAACAGGCTTGATTTCTTTTCTCTCAGTTTTGACCGGTTATGCAGCCATTCGTCTCTAACAGATTGTCTGACATACCGAACGATTATACCTGGTGTTTTGCCAAATTTGCATGGGAGGCGGTGAATGGCAGCGACGTCTGCTGCGTCCAGTGCACAAACGTCAATCATGCTGGCAACAGAATTTACCTTTGCAAGCAAATTTTCACCTTCAGAGACGCTTACACCATGTATTTCCAAGTTAAACTTGCGGCTTCTCCACTCGAGCTCATTTAAATCGGCCTCAAGTTTTTTTGAAGCATCATCACTAGCGCAGGTGTCCTGTTCAAGGCGTTCAAGTCTTTTCCGTATTTCTTTCGTATCTTTTTCTTGTGCGGCAAGCCTTGTCAACATCTCATCGTACTTGTCCGACATGAGCTGTATCGACCGCTCGATGTTTGGCACTGTTTCCCTGAGCGGCAACAACTCGTCTAACTTCTGACTTATGCCACTGAGAATAGATCTGATGTCAACTTCAGCTTCCGGCCTCCCTTCAGTAATCTCGACACTTTTTCCACTATCTTTGCACGTAGAGCAAACCCACTTTTGCCTAGCCGATTCGGACTTCTTTTTATACTGTTTTTCTGATATGCCTGCACATGTTCCAATGTGAAAACAGTGGCTACACTCGCCACATGCCACCGACAATTCATCAGATTTAATGGCATCGTTACATGTAGGGCATGCATTTAGTGTCGACATAGTACCAGGAAATGTAGCACACAGAACAAATACAATTCACTTGGCAGCAGCGGCAGCACAGAAAACTCGCTAAGAACAACAAAGCAAATTTAAACCGGGCGTGAACTAACCTGCGCAAACAGACGAAAATCAGTAGATCTGCCGGTTCTGCCACCGCTGCTGCCAAAGAGCCGCTGTCCTCAGGGTCGGTGACTTTTATAGTGAAGCTCGGTGATGGTGGTGGCCCCCAGCGGTAAGATCGTCGGTAGCTTCAGTTGGAGATATCAGTTGATCCGAAGAAATCGCGGCGTGAAAATGGCACACGATGCGATGAAACTTGATAGCAGGGAGATGGTTTCCACACAGGCCACCGACAGGAAGGCAGTGGTCGACGAAAAAAATCTGCGCAAACAGACGAAAATCAGTAGATCTGCCGGTTCTGCCACCGCTGCTGCCAAAGAGCCGCTGTCCTCAGGGTCGGTGACTTTTATAGTGAAGCTCGGTGATGGTGGTGGCCCCCAGCGGTAAGATCGTCGGTAGCTTCAGTTGGAGATATCAGTTGATCCGAAGAAATCGCGGCGTGAAAATGGCACACGATGCGATGAAACTTGATAGCAGGGAGATGGTTTCCACACAGGCCACCGACAGGAAGGCAGTGGTCGACGAAAAAAATCTGCGCAAACAGACGAAAATCAGTAGATCTGCCGGTTCTGCCACCGCTGCTGCCAAAGAGCCGCTGTCCTCAGGGTCGGTGACTTTTATAGTGAAGCTCGGTGATGGTGGTGGCCCCCAGCGGTAAGATCGTCGGTAGCTTCAGTTGGAGATATCAGTTGATCCGAAGAAATCGCGGCGTGAAAATGGCACACGATGCGATGAAACTTGATAGCAGGGAGATGGTTTCCACACAGGCCACCGACAGGAAGGCAGTGGTCGACGAAAAAAATCTGCGCAAACAGACGAAAATCAGTAGATCTGCCGGTTCTGCCACCGCTGCTGCCAAGCTGTATATATGTAGCTGTATATATGTAGGAAGATGGTCACTTCCATGTGTTTCAACGTCTACAAACCAACAGGTGGTAGGCAAGAGACTTCTGCTAACAAAACATACGTCTAGACAGCTGCTGTACAATGCGCCACGGAGGTAAGTAGGTGAGCCATGGTTAATGGACATAAGGCGCTGATTGAGCACAAAATCGGCAATGTCCCTACCGCGGGTGTTCATTGAGGCAGAACCCCACATGGGATGATGTGCATTAAAATCCCCAACTAATACATGTGGTCCAGGGCAAGCTTGGAGAACAGACAAGAGATGGGGACAGTCCACGTGGCTTCTAGGAGGAATGTATCTACCAATGGTTGACATTGTACGTGGCTTGTGCTTTACAGAAAGGCAAATATAGTCGTTACAAGCATGAGGAGCCACGGCAAGTCTCACGTACGTTAAATCTTGACGTACGCATATAATTACTTTGCTCGCATTTCGATCATCACGTGACCACAAAGTGACGTATCCGGAAATACAAAACGACGACATCATATTCGGTTCACATATTACAACCAACGGAAATTTGTATATAAATATCCGTTGTTCGAAAGTCAGACAATCGGCTTCGCAAACCTCGTGCGTTCCACTGCACTATAGCAGAGGTGCGCACACGTTCATCGTAGATATTCGCCATATTGTTTATGAAAGGGTCAGCAGTAGCGGTTCTAGCACGTTGAGAATCTGCACTGCTGTTTTCGCTCCTGGTGTGTGTAGCTCGTTGAGAATCGCACGAATAAGATTTTAGTAGATGCTTCAGCATAGTTTGGCTCTTCTCAGTGTCTTGCCTATCATTTTCCGCCCTCTTTGAAGTTGCAGCCCACGATGTGGTCTTTTTTATTTCTCCGGTCGGTAGCGAAGGCCACTCAGTATTCTGAAGCATCGGCGTGCAACGCGGGCGTTGGTCCACTTTCTGCATCCCTGGGACGTGGTGCGTACAAACATGGGTGTAGCGGCCTGATAATGCGCACGTGTATGTTCATCTGTTGCTGATGGTGATGCATCAATCCTATGTCCACTATGCTTTCGCTGGTGCCTACGTTTTGGACGACGTCTGTGTCGGCGGATGGACGTGACTGCCTCTCTGTGTGTCGAGTTGTCTCTGACCATCTTCCGCAAGACGCGAATTTCTTCTTTGATCTTCGGGCACTCCTTTGACGTTGCTTCATGTGCACCAGAGCAGTTTGGGCATTTCAATGGAACAGCAGTGTCGCAGATTTCCACCTTATGAGAACCGCCGCACCACTGGCAAGTTGTCTCACTTTTACACACTGCGCTGACGTGTCCCAACTTGCAGCACTTGTGACACTGCAAAGGCCGTGGCCCGTAAGGGCGCACGGGAGGTCTCACGTATCCAACCTTCACGCTAGGGGGCAGAGTTTCAGAATCAAATACTAGTTTGATGCAGCGAGACTGCCCGAAGCGGCTTATGGTCGCGATTTTGACTGTTGACGTCACAAGATTCTGTAGGTCAGCGTCTGTGATGTCAGCGTCGACGTCATTTATCACGCCAGTCGTTGTTCCTTTCCCGTGAGCGAGAAACGCGTGAAACTGAAATACTTCCGAGCAGCGTGACGGCCTTCACTTTGTCAAGAATGGTTTTGTTCGTCACGTCAACTGACAATATGTTTTTCCTGCTATTTATGCGAATTTCATTCACTTGTGCAGGAGCTACTCGCTCGAAATAGTTAGTCAATGACTGCCTGTTAGGTGAGTTCAGGTTGTTTGATGTAGACATGGGTACATACGAGATGGTGAAATATCGCTTGCCTTTGTCTAGCGCCGGTTGTGGCTCCACCATTGATGACGTCCTGCGAAGCTTCCTTTTCAACCGGCGGGTATGGAAAGTCCTGAAGTCGGCTTCCGATTCCATCTCTTCCACTGATGAGCTCTCGGTATAGTCATCACAAGGAGCAGACGCGCCAACGCGGTCACCCACATTCGGTCCATCCTTGTGCAAACGGCTAGGGCCCGCTGTCTCGTTGGATCGATGGTCCCCCATCCCGGGGGGTGACGTCTTCCGTTCCGCTTGTTCAGATAACGTCAGGAATTCTGACAGTTTAAGAAAAAACGATGATTGTTCAAGGCAGAATTATGCCCGAACGTACTTCTTCCAAAACCGAAAAGTTGTTGGAGTTCCCCTACGGTGTTAACACCATTCTCAAGTCCACATCATCTGGGCCATCGTCGTACGGGTTATCTGTGACAATCATTCACAGACAAGTGATGGCTACTTCATACAGAAGTTGCGTCACGAAGTGAAGGTTTCTGCACATGAAAAGAACTTTCTTGAAGAGGAGACTGAGACTGGCATCAGTTTGTTGATTCGGGATGACCATGTGTGAACGGTTACTGCGGGAGGAGACACAGAAGTTAAAAAATGACAGAATGGGTCACAATCAACACAGTGTTTGAATGGACACTGCAAAGGCCCAGTCGTCAAGGTGACTCACTTGAAGCAACATAAACGTCGCGTTCTGTGGTCCGCGAGTCGTAGCGATTAGCGACGATGGCACAATCTCGCAGATTCCTCAGCCGTTTCGGCAACTTGAAGCTGCAGGCATCACAAGTTCTGGCAAATCACCGTTACGTAGGCTTTTTACACACTTCAAAGGAAATATCAACAAAAAAGAAGATAAGTGTGCCCGATCGCTGCCTGGAAGGAAGCTCAGAAACAGCTGTTTGCAAACAACCATATGGCCGTGATAACAAGTCCACAAAAACTGGCTAGGGGTCATTTAATAAAAATGTTCTGGAAACGATACGACACAGACATCCGACAATGCAGGTAACAAAGTCACGCTGAAGCGTTATCTGGGAATGCTACGGTAGAGCGAAGAATCTATTATGCATCGCACCAAAAAGCTCTAAAAGTTTCTGGCTGGGCAACTCCAAGTCATGTTTCACGCTTCGTCACCCACTCAAGGCATACCAGCCCTTAACTACTGCTTTGATATAAGGAAAATCCACAACCAAGGGAGGAGCATTAAGACGACCTCTCAATTCACACCATTGACGCATCGAGGATATTCGAAGTTTATTTCACGTGTAGCCTATTGGTTGGGTAGTTCGTGGGGCAGAATCACCTGAAAAGTCAAGTGATTGTTGCCCAATGCACTTGTTAAGAGCAAGCACAACTGCGTAGAAAAGAACAAGTCGCCTTTACTGCAACTGGCAGTAAAGGCGACTGCCAAATCAAGACAGCTCACCTACACGCATACGGGCGTCAAAGTGCCCTGTCCGATGTTTCCGGTGCAGTTTCCTGTTGGACGTTGATCCCAGCTTTCTGCTAGTTGAACCAACTACGACTACGAAGCTCGAAGGCTTCAGGCCACTCAATTTGGCAGCAAGAACCTAAGATACCCCCAGAATCAGGTGGATCGCAGGCTAACCAAATCTAAGAAAGAATACTATTCAAAACAATGGGTGGTTCACCTTGACCATGCACTCTGCAGCAGCAGTCCCCAAGTATATGGTGTGGTGATTTTTGAGGAACTTGGCACTTGCAGGAGTGCTTGGCCCTTAAGTCGAATCATAGACGTCGACACTAGTTAAGATGACATAACCCAAGATGAGAGTGAAATCTCAAGATGGAAAGCCTTTAGAACCAGCAAAAAAATATTCAAGCTCGAGTTGCACAGCTTTACTGCGGGCCAGGAGCATGCACAAGAAGATGTAGTTACAAACGCGTGCAGGCTAGCCCTGCCAGAGAAGAAGAGGAAGTAGAAACCACGAAGGGCATTAGGTCAGGTTTCTTCGCCGATCGATAGTTTTGCTTTACATCATACTTGTAATTTGGGACAGAACGAAGGCTACCTCGCAAGCTGCCACGGCCACGTTTACGAAAGGAGTGTGGTGCTGACATATGGCAAAGGAACAATTGTGGCAGTTGTTACTGCGCGCTCGTCCTGTGTATGCTCATTTTGTGCCTGCCTTCTGCTTGAGGTATACGTTGCAAGTTTCGAGCTGATTGGAGTTCTAAACGGAACCTTGCAATTTGTTGCTGTTGCGGAAACAATGCAAAATTAATGCCGAACTACCTCTGTAAAGAGACGTTTCACTTTCGTGTTATACTGATTCCTATATCAAGGAATCAGCAGTGTTTTTTTCTCGCAATTTTCCTTTTTCTTTGCCTATAAGCCGACAAACTTCCGAAGCGATCTCTTTGAACGATTCGCCTCTGGTGAAAATAGGCGCATTAGTCTGCTGATGACTTCCTTCACTGAAAATGTTTCCAAACAATCCTTACAATATCAATTACCGTCCACAGCTTGAATTATACTTCGCCCACCACTCCCACTTTTGTAAGTGTTTTGATGTTCATTCCCATTCGTGAGTGGTTGTTCGCAAGCAGGTGGGCACCATTACTTTCTGAATTCTTTGCCGTAACTGGAGGTGGTAACCATCTGCTGGTTTTTGAAGTTTCATTTTCATTGGTTCCTGTTTTCGTGTCTATAGCAGTTCTAGTTGGTTGTGCTACTCCTACATTCTTTTCGTTTCTTTGCCCCACCCTCCTCAGTGTACAGCTCACTTTACTTTGGAGAAGAAATTTCTTACGGCATCAGAACATTGAAATGAAGCAGAGCCTACGCTGATGTGCTTTGTATTATTTTCCTTTTTATAGAGTAGAACTGGCAGCGGACGCATCACCACCGAAGATGGCGTCAATACTAAACTCCTTTGCCCTCACATGCGAATGATGACAAGGCGCTTTTGGCAAGTATACGTTGTTATAAAGAATCCTTGATGAGCTTGTCTTAGGCACTTCGGCTATTGAATTATGTCAAGTCTTATTGGGAGAACGATACTGAAAGATTGATAAGTTTGCAGAAGCACTACTACGAAACTTAAATAGTCAAGCTTAATAGTATATTTTTATTAACTCAAGTCATCTTAAAAAAACGCGTCATCCATTCCAGACAGTAGTACAGGGCTGGCATATTTTTTGTTGACACGAACATTCTCCACTACTTTTGGCGAACGGCCACGTAGATGTCATTGGCAGTTGCCGCAGGAATCACCAATGTTCCTTTGTTGATTATCCCTAAATATTTTTACAAATATGGATAATGACAATAAAGCATCACGATCCTTCGATTTGTAATGTGCTGTGCAACAACACTTACGGTGGGTACCAGCGTCAGTTTATGGTGGAATAAAAAATTTGCCGGGCTTAATTCGGGAATCATGTTCACAGCAAGTGCAAGTTCAACACAGTTACGACATAGAAGAGGACACGCCTCCCTTGCCTAACACAATGCGCGCGAAGGGGGAACCTTCGCACGCTGGAAATATTGTACATGTGCGGCGCTTCTAATTGCAACAAACGTACTGCGCTGTGACCTTGGAAAGCCCATTAAGATCTGCAGCGTTCACTCCCGAAATGATTCATGTTGTCAGAAGATAATTAAAGTTTCTCCAAAATGTTTAAGCTTCCTGACACTAATTGCGAATAGGCAATGTTTCTTCAAGTAGGCGATGTCTTTTTGCAAATATTCCCCAGTGAGGCTTCATTCTCATACAGAATAAACGTCCAGAAACACGCAATAATAAAACCCGTTATTCTTAACCTTGACGTCCTAAATGTTGCACACCTTCTAGCGATGTTCGCGAACGTGATTGATCGATTAATTTGTGGGGTTTAACGTACCAAAATCACCATATGAATATGAGAGACGCCGTAGTGGAGGGCTCCCGAAATTTCAACCACCTGGGGTTTGTTTAAGTGCGCTGAAATTTGAACTCTTCGGTCTACAGCAATTTTTCCTCCATCGAAAATGCAGACGACGCCGCCGAGATTCGATCCCGTAACCTGCGGGTCAGCAGCCGAGTACCTTAGCCACTAGGTAAACGTGGCGGGGCTCGTGAATGTGTCACAATGGGCTGTGACGAAATGAGTGCGAATGTGAACTTCTGCTTGAACGAGCTGACTTGAGAGTGTGCCTTCGTAAACGTGGCCCGGCGTTTTCTCGTGTTGTGGGAGTTCTTCTCACAAGCGAAAAACCTTTACCTCAACGTATTCTGTAGCAAGCATTGTAGATAGAGAATACGAATAACTGCCTCAAACTGACCTAGGGCGTTGTTATAATGGTTACGGTGCTCAACTGTTGATACACAGATGAGGTGTTCATTCCAGTACATTACAGCCGTATTTTCTGTAAAAGTGAAAATGCTCGTGGTCTGTATACTTAGCTTTAGTCGCGTGTTAAATAACCCAACGTGGAAGAAACATACAGAGCCCTCCACAACAACTTTTCTCGTAGTCATATCGTTCGTATGGGAAGTTAAACCCCACCAATCGACGCCATGACGAAATGAATTATATTATAGTGAGTATTACTCCGTATGCAGTGAAAGTTTGTGGCACGGTCGTTAGACAGGACACGACCAAGCTGTCCCAGGAGACGAATAATCCCATTAAAAAACTTCTAAGCTAGAAAGCCTCAAATACAATAGACAAAACAGAACTGGCCCCGCCGCGGCGGTCTAGTGGCTAAAGTACTCGGCTGCTGACCTGCAGGTGGTGGGATCAAATCCCGGCTGCGGCGGTTGCATTTCCGATGGAGGAGGAAATGTTGTAGACTCATGTGCTTAGATTTGGTTGCACATTAAAAACCCCAGATGGTCAAAATTTCCGCAGTCCTCCACTTCAGTGTCTCATATTCTTATGGTGTTTTGGGACGTTAAAGCCCACATATCAATCATTCAAAACACTGGCAAAGCTGTCAAAATTGATTAGTAAGCTTAAGGTATAGAATTACCCGGTGCTAATTGAATATTACCTAAACAATGAAGAGAGCAGTAAAACGGTGAAAATGAAACTAGGATAGGCGACAACGAGCTGTGAGTACCAAGAGACAAGGAAAGCAAAGTAACTAAAAAGATGGATTGAGGGGTTTTACAGATATCTGTACAGAAACTGAGACCACGACGGCCATGATGTAAGAAATAGCAGTATCGCAGACGACATTCCACCTATACTGACAGAAGTAGAGAATGCATTAGAGAGAATGCAAAGATGCAAAGCTGCTGGTGAGAATCACAGAGCATCAGATCTGCTAAAAGACGGAGGACAGATTGTGTTAGATAAACTGCCCCCCCCCCCCCTGTTTACAGTGTCTCCTGACGGGGAGCGTAACAGATTCTTGGAAAAGTGCTAACATTGTCTAATCCATAAAAAAGTTGACGACAAGGACTTGACAATTTACAACCCGATCAGCGTCGTATACAAACGTTTTTCAAATGTAATTGCTAACATAACAAAGAGAATATTAGAATTCAATCAACCAAGGAATTGAGCAGGGTTTCGTACGTGCTACTCAACAATTGAGCACATTCATACCATCATCATCATCATCATCAGCCTGACTACGTCCACTGCAGGACAAAGGCCTCTCCCATGTTCCGCCAGTGAACCTGGTCCTGTGCTTGCTGCTGCCAATTTATACCCGCAAACTTCTTAATCTCATCTGCCCACCTAACTTTCTGTCTCCCCCTAACGCGCTTCTTTTCTCTGGGAATCCAGTTACTATCAATCATACTATCATACTCATACTATCAATCAGGAGGTAACGAAATGCACAGAACACACCCAACCATTGTGCATATCCTTTATAGACAACGAGCTGACGTTTCATCAGTGAAGTTATCAGCAGTCTTGTAGACACTGGGAAAAAAGAGCATCGATGAGGCATATATTAACACCCTGGAAGGAATCTACAGCCGATTAACTGCCACCACAGTGCTCCAAAGAAAAAGCGACAGACTACAAATAAACAAAAATCACAGCATATCAACAAAGTGAACGGTGACTAGTGGGCGAAGCTCCGGGGGATCATTAATTTTGAATTCCCCCGTACATTGCCGGCACTGCTGTTTCACTGCTGCTGCGCGAGCCCTTACAGCCTCTGGATCAGCTTTCCGACAATTACGTGCCTCTGCAGCTTCGCGAGCCCTCAGCTCTAGGTCAGTTTGCCGGCGCTGCTGTTTCGCTGCACCTTTGCAATACCGCAGGTCTGATCCGCTTGTCTGCACTGCCATGCTACAGCCGCTCTGCGAGCCCGAAACTCTGGGCAGCTTTGCCGCGCAGCCAGGCTGCGCACTCCATGATCATCGCTGTCGAAAGAGAGAGAGAGAGAGAGCCCCGCCTCTATCAGTCTCTTTTAAAACCACAGCACGCACCTATAGCGAGCGCTGGCACAGCCCCGACATCTACCGGGCGCTTCCAGTAAACCAAGTCACACCGAAGGACAGAGGACATGGCTCGACCCTAAGAATCTTCGCCCCTAAAAGGGTGTAAAACAAGAGGTTAGCAATTTACCGCGTACTTCCA
The DNA here is from genome assembly GCA_013436015.1 of Rhipicephalus annulatus. Lineage (NCBI taxonomy): Eukaryota > Metazoa > Arthropoda > Arachnida > Ixodida > Ixodidae > Rhipicephalus > Rhipicephalus annulatus. The sequence goes on from WOVY01001485.1 coordinate 85,311, forward strand.
GGAAGTCTTCAGGCGCCTAGAGGAGAGAGAGTTGGGGATTGAATTTAAGGTCGAGCACGTTAGTAACCGGACCTTCACCGATGACACTGCATTGTTCAGTAACTCAGGGGACGATTCGCAACTTATGACTACTGAATTTACAACCAGGCCAGAATGGTAGGTCTTAATTTTATTCTTCAGAAAACGGAAGTACAGTACAACAATTTCAGAAGAGAATAGCGCGTCGAGATAGGTAGTAGTGAATCTCAAGTCGTAAAACAGTACATCTTCTTAGAGACACGTAGTAACAGTGGAGTCGAACCACGAGATTGAAGTAACTGGAAGAGTAAGATGGAATGAAGCCCATCGGACAAGCATTCTCTAATAATGAACGGTAAAGTACAACTATCCCTCAAGAGGAAAGTATATAACAGCTCCACTTCTCCATGCAGTGCTTACTTACGAAGAAGAAACTTGGAGCATTACAAACAAGGTTCAACTTATATTGAAGTTGATGCCGAAAGCAATGGAGAGGAAAATTATAGGCGTATAACCAAAGATACAAGAAGAGAGAAGACTGTATCAGAAACAAATGACTGTTAAGAGATCAAAGCTAAAATAAAAAAGAAGTGGTCAAGGACGGGGCCGTAATGCCAAGGTAAGATAACCGCTGGTCATCAAGGATCACAGAGTGGATTTCAAGAGAAGGCAAGTGAGTGAACGGAAGCAAGGAAGTCAAGTGGGCAGGCGAGATGAGGAAGCTTGCGGATATAAAGTGGCAGCAGGAAGCACATAACCGAGTTGACTAGCGAAAAATGGGAGAGGCCTTTGTAATGCAGGAGGCGTAGTCAGGCTGCTGATGGTGACAATGTAATAATAACGCCGTTTTTATTATAACTGTCTCAAAAAGCACTTGATAGCGAAACTTCAGCCTGAATTGGATGAATGTTTTCACGTGGATATGACGTCAAAAAAGGCCTGTGATGGTGATTTTAGTAGTAAGCAATCTATTTCGGCAAAGATGTGCCCAAAAACGGAAAATTCAGAAGAAACATTGTACCCGGTGAACAAAGTGTCCACCGTCGATAACATTATCTGCTGTAAGGCACGTCCACCTTGGTACATGCAACGTCGAACATTTGAACCTTATCGCTGTGGCGGTGTTCCTTCCAGAACAAACTCTTGTGTTCATGTGTTCATCATCCCGCCTTACACAAAATAAAAAAATATTTACAATGCTGGTAGAGATTCAGCCGCAGTTGGCGGAAGTAGCCGTTGCACGTGTTGATGGTGGTAATACTAATTATAAAAAAAGAATGAGCCCGTTTGTCATAGACTCCTTCTAAAAATGCATAGTTTTGACGCTTTCAACGACAATGCAAGTGAATACACTGTAAAAGTACAATTATAAAGCAAAAAGTACGGTACTCCACTTTCATGAAACGGCTCGAAGCGCACGACATGAACGGCTTCAGGTCGTACACGGCGTTGTTGAAAGCTAGTAATTAGCTCCTAGTCTATAGCACCCGGACGTCCAAGTACTCCGTATGGTCCAAACTAGCATCGCACAATCTTCTCGCTATGTCATCGGCGGCTTAGAATATCATTTCGTCGTTGAAAGCGAGGTATTTCGCCTGTACTATTGTTTTCACAGACCACAAATATTTAATCTGCACAGCTTTTTCAATAATGAACTTCTCCTTAGCCTCTATCAGAAATCTTACCAAATCCACTCACGTAATGTGGGATCTTATTTTTGCCATTTATTCTCTAAATGAAACTATGAGTAAACAAAATTCTGAAGGAACCAGATTGTTACTGAAATATAGGCTTATATAATTTTCGTCGATGTAATGAGTTCTGCATTACTCACAGTTCCCGCTTTTCCCATAATAAGTTTCTAGGAGCTATGCGAAAATTCAATTGCTTTGATAACCTTTCATTTTAATACTATTTGCAGAGATGAAGCTGATCGAGGGACATAATCATAGCTCTTTAGGACATAGGCCGAAAGTTTTAAAGCGGGCAATTGATATTAAACTACTTTAGTAACGCACTTTGTGCTATACGAGTACATTACTGACAACTCACAAGTAAAGGTATTATTAGCATAAACATCTTCAGAGGGCATACATAAAGACATACCGGAGTGATATAAACATGATGTATTTATGGTAACTTAGGCCACGACTTCTGATGCACTTGATGCTTATGAAGCCGTGGTTTGTTCTTGTTTTTACAATGTTTTGAGCAGGAATGTAATATTCAAGCACGGTAATCACTAACCAACTGCATCTTTTATAAAGGCCTTGAAAACATCTGGCAAGTGTCATAGTACGTTTCCGTTTATGCGTTCATAGCGAAATCGCATTGCGACTTCCAAGCATTATAACTTCCTCAACAGTAAGTTCACCGGGCTATCTGACAGAGCTTAGCCGGTTGAGAGACATCCCGCCCACGCAACATGTCAGCTAGTCATAGAAAGAGCATAGCAGCCTATCAAACAAAAAATGTGCTTGGAACATGTTGTATGATGGTTCAAGAAAGATACGCTTGCTTACCGGTGAAGTTGTCGTGGGTGTGTAGGCAGTTGTTGAGGCAAGGTGAAAATACTTTCGTCACCAAACAAAAATCCAGAAACCATTATGTTACTACCAATGAAGGAACGACACCTGCTAAAGACGACGTACCTGCCACGTAAGGTTCATGATGAAACAAACGCAAAAATACACACGCTCAGAGAGGAGACAGACAAGCGCTTACTAGCAACTGGAAATTTTATTTTGAAGCGAGCACTAATAAATACATCACACGCATGTACGTCATTCCCGACTTCCCTGTCATCATCAGCAACGTGATACAACAAAATACGCACGCGCCCACAACCGGAAACAAACACGTGTCAAGAACTAAGAAAACAAAATGTAAAAAAACACGAACACACAAAAAAATAAAACCAGAAAAAACCAAAGAAACAAAAAAAACAAAACAAAACGTAACACAGAGAAAAACGCTGGGTTATGTGACGTCCAAAAAAGCAAAAAGCAAAAAAGGAGGGGACGCAACTGTCCCCTCCTTTCCTTATTCCATACGCTTCCATTATTTCTCTCGTCGTCCGCTTGTTGTGCCTGTCAATTATTCGTGTGTCTGAAAATTTCGGTTGGCATGTGCACTCCTTGCATTGCATCGCTAAGTGTGAGTAAGGGGCCCCCTTTAGTGAACTCTCATGCTCACGAAGGCGCACATTTATGCACCGACCCGTCTGACGAACGTATTCCTTTCCACATGTGAAAGGAGTTCCGTATACAACATCTTTTTTGCGCTCAACGTACCTCCTGCCATGCTTTATGCTACATCTGTTCGATTCTCCAGTCCCTTTCTTGTTGACTAGCCTTTCTACTGCTGGACAAATTTTTGACAATTTGTTTTCAGCTGAAAAAACAACCCGCACGCCATACCTTAATGCAACTTTTTTCAACCTTTGTGAAATATTGTGCAGATACGGAATGACCACTGTCCGCTCTCTTTCACCCTCAACTTGTCTCCTCTCTTCGCTTGTGCCAATGATTGCATTCAAGGCTCTAGAGAAACAGTCATCTCCGGTGCCTGAGCTCAGGTAGGCGTTCCTGCAACCGTGGATCACTTGCCTAATCGATTGAGTGTACTCTCCGCTATCGCCAATGTTTTCCGTGATCCGTAATATCGTGAACGGCAAACGTGGCGTAATGCTGCCATCTTTTATTCGTGTAGCCAGTGCTGCTACGCTCCTAATCTGAGGTGAGCGATCGATTGATATGTGGGGTTGAACGTCCCAAAACCACTCTATGATTATGAGAGACGCCGTAGTGGAGGGCTCCGGAAATTTAGACCACCTGGGGTTCTTTAATATGCACCCAAATCTGAGCACACGGGCCTACAACATTTCCGCCTCCATCGGAAATCTGAGGTGAGCGACTTGAAACATTCTGAGAAGCGGTTATGTGAGTCTGAGTGAACGGGAGAAGAAAGAACGTGCCGAACATCCAGGCGACTGAAGCTACTCTTACGGATGGCGGTATGGATGTCAACTGGGGAGGCGTGCACCACCATAGATATGTGCTCAAGAAGAACAGAATCAGATCTGATTGATAAAAAGGATGTCTTTGACATTGCTCACTTGGAATTCTCAGTATGAAGGTGGTCACTAGAGCCAGTGAAGATAATATCAGAATGAGCACAAAGAAAGACATCCAAGTCGATGCAAACGATGTGCGATGAGCCCCGGATTGTGGGTTAGGAAACACAGTGAATCCCGTGGCATAGCGACATAGCTTTAGTATGAACCCGGATTTATTCGCCTGACTTCTCCAAGCACGAAATTCACGCGCCTGTTTAAGTGTAGCGAGTCTGTGTTGCCATTGTCGCGTACCTCTTGTAACTTGTTGTTGAGGGTACGATAAGCCTTCGACAACAGATTCACTATACCTACGACTCGAAAGCAAGATTGGTTTATGTAATCGTCGATAGCCTACCCTACCAGTTCGTATTTGGTGTATGTTCCGGCGGCTCGTACAAAATATGCCAACTGTTGTTGCTTCGTCACTGTAAGTACTCGTCACGTTGCCCATTGCCGGTAGCCATCCAGAGGCACGTTGATTTTGGTAGGACTTACTGTGGTCACGTGACATAAATGACCATTGAGTGCCCGCAAAATCTCTTTGTGATCGCGGACGTCAAAAATCCAGTCAATATATTAGTGGTACTTCTGAAACCATGCGAAAAACCGCATGAATCCTCTCTACAGTCACACTTCATGAGTGTGTGCGAAAACTACGCCGGGAATTAGAAAATCAGCACCGCTTTGCGTAACGTACCGCTCGAAATCCTAAAAAGCACACAACTCTACCTTCTATGCCATGTCGTTACTGGGATGAAGAAGTCTCCTGTACTAAAATTTTGTACCGATGATTTGTAGCCTGGGAAAGAAAATACTGCTACAACCAATGAAGAAGCTGCATGAACCTGGCCTGCTTGCATTGTCAAGTGACTGAGCTGTCCTGATGCCTAAAAAATTCCGTAAAGAAACAGAAAAAACGCGCTTTCATCGGAAGCGTTTGAGTACAGTTTTTCGAAATTATAAAATATCCTTTCTTGTATGTCGGACGCCTCTGGTTTTCATCTAAACGAGCGACGAAAGCCCATTAGCTTAGCACAGCGGTTTCGTTGGTATGCAATTCATGCGCTTGAATTATAAGCTCTTACGTGATTACATCTCCCGAAGCGCTGACGTTATAGTTGGATGATCGTTCGATTAACTTGCCAGAAAATGGACATTGACGAACGGGGTAGGAGAGATCCCACTAAATATATAACGGATAGCTGATCACGTTTCTTTGTAGACCCGTAGAACTCGAACACTCTTAGTGCACCTGGAACCATGCCACCACTGCTGCAGCGAGAAGTAGACTAGTGGAGAAGAAGGGCATTCAAGACGGCTGCAGGTACATCCTGCTCTGAAACAAGCAGCAAAAGCTCGGTCAATACTGGCTTGAGAGCACATCGATCCTGGTAAAATTGCGTGTTAGGAGGCCATTTGTTCTTTTCTTTTATGCAAAGCTACCTTTTAATAATAGTGTGACAAGCGAGTGAGCTTCGAATTAAGAGGGAATGAGATGACATAATTCTTAGTAGTTCAACGTTAAACCAGCAGCACCCATGCATTGCGCGAAAGCGGTGTAAGGCACAACCATCTTCCGCGACTAAGTATGAGCAATATTTTATGTGGAATGATGGCTCTACACGTCACTATAATGATGTGGTTATCTGCAGCTCTGTGTACAGCTTTCCATCAGTTGAGCAAGTTTTCCTTTTGTACGTCACTGTGCACTTGTCTTACTTGTTGCAGCATTTCTGAGGGTATTATAGGTATTTGCATAATTATGGCTGTCTGAAACAGCGTACATGGAAGTTAACGACCGTAAACACATGTACATGTGTTTCAAGGTGACTTCTTCAAGGTGACCGCTGCCAGGTGTGTCTACTTTTAACCGATATGGCGACCTTTTCAGGCCCGGATGGCAGAAAGGACGTTTAGGTTCCTTGTGCGCTTGTCGTTGTCTTAGTTTTCGGCAAAACGTAGGCTATTTGCAAACGACTTTGATGGTATTGGTGTTAGAATATGCAATATTCCATCATGTTTCTCACGTTGCGGACTCATCACCTGAGTTTCTTGCTGAACACTACTTTAAATGCAGCATGACGCAAACAGTACAACAGACTCTGTGCAATCTGTACGAAAACCACCCAAAACTAAACGTGAGAAATCGCATTTCTGAATAACTGCTTGTGCCACTTCTCATGAGTAAGCTTGGGTGTATATAAACCATATTTACTGTTCGCACTTCGGTGTACTGAAATAAGATATTACAATATGTAAGCATCACAATTTGCGAAATGTTAGAGAAATCGTGGTCTGAGTGTAATAACACCAAACTCCGCTTCATTATTGCCTAAAGAGCATTGTGTCAATAAATGTTTTGTTTTCTCTCTCTCATTTTCTTAAAAAAGTTCAGGCAATATTAGTTAAGAGTTTCATCACTGAAACATCGCAAAAGACGTTTTGTCTTGCAACGGGTATATTTGAAATCTACATGAACTTCTTGTTGAACCCTCAGAGATATGGTTTGAAAGCCTTCGTACTGAAATTTACGTCACCACGAAAACAAACACACTTTATAAGAGAAGGTATCGCTTCTATTCAAATCAACATTGCTACCTTTGGCTGCTTTTAGAGTTGTGGGCTCAAGGTGGCTTGTTCCTCGCTGGTGAGCTTTCTGAACTTCAAGGGTACATTTTGTCTTTTAAACAGGGCAACTTCGTGTGTAGACATTACTTCTTTTTGAAAGACAATTTTGATGCCAAAAACAGCTTCCATCCACGCTAAATTGATTTTTAAAAATATTGCGTATCGCCTAAAGTTTCAAATTTATAGTCCAGCTCTTGTCCATTGTGTTCACTTTTCATCACCATGTTCTTTTCACGTCTGTTTTCAGTATGCAGAAAAAAAACTAGCCCCGTCAGCTACATCTCCTTGCAGTACATCTTATCCCTGGTGGTGCACATACTGTCGATCGCTGGCTCTATGCAATATTCTATCGTCGACTACTAGAAACCCATCGATTTCAATGTCTTCTTTCATTTATGACAACTTGTTTGTATGCATCGTGTTGCACAGCCTTCTGAGTGGGCTCATGTTTGACTCCCGGCCAATATCAGTTGAAGACGTCATAATTACCTCCCCATTTCTTGTGCTCTCAAATGTCATTATATCAATGATGACGTTATGTGATGCCATCAATTGCTAAGAGGATGCTATGTGGGATAAATAGGGCAGCCATTTGTAGCGCCACTTAATTTAACAAAAAAAGTCAAGATCTCTGTAGCGACTAGGTTCCTTGTTTAGCAAGTGGAAGAAATCAGTCCATGTTATTTACCGCAATCTCTAGGCAAACAAACAAAGGAGAGAAGGTAGAATGGCACCAGCGCTTGACTGTTGAAGGTGATTTGGCGTATCCTGGACATCAAACTTTGATAGAGGAGGCTGATGGGGGCACAGTGGCGGGAAGTGTGATGAACCTGGGGTTCCGTGGCCTGGGCCAAGTTTTGCTGCGTAGCTGGGGCAGGAGGTTTATTGATTTATTTACATTTCACCTACATCGCCGGTTCCAGGGCCATCGACGACGTGTCGTCTTTTGTAGGGTGCGTCTGTGAAGTGCCGACTGTTGCTGTCATCACGGCAGCCTTACTCCTTGTAAACATTGGTTGCCGTTGTCACCGCTGCCACCAAATGTAACGTACAAGAGTCGCTCATTCGAACACAATCCAGCACAACACTGTCTTCGTCGATCTCTTATCCGGTCTATGCCTCACGCGCTGGTCATCCCGTTGTTATGATCCACTACAATATTTGAATACAGTGAGATTTACAGACGCTGCACCATATTAGGCAAATGAAAAGTACATGGTGGCCGTGGTCACAGACCAAAAAGGAAACCTTACAAGTTGTGCCTCCGTAGCCCAAGCCTCTATCACAGAAGCTCTATCGCGCTGGAAATCAAGGAGGGCAAGGAGCGAAAAGCCCCACTGACCATTATCATGGACTCAAAGGCTGTTGAAGGAATGACGAATAATGTGAAACATGTACGAAGGCCTTCCAAATTCTAACCAAAGCTCATAAAGACTTTCTAATTGAGTGCACCCAAACCATTATCTGGGCGCCAGGGCACGAGGGCGTCACCGGGAACCAGTTTGCGGATGAGGCGACTCGACGCATCACAAATCACCGAGCTTCCTTGCACACTGCAATAGAGGGTCCAACGCCCATAGACACTAGCTTTGGTACAATTCTTCAGTATTACAAGGACAATAGGAAACTGTATCCAGCACTGCATAAGAACCTCACAGCAATGGAATCGGTAGCATTACGCAGAATCCCAACAAACACATATACGAACTTACACAGGCTACATGTGTTCTACCCCACAGCATACAGAGATATATGTCCGTGGTGTGGGGCCACACACACCGACTCTGTTTCAGGTCACGTGGAAGTGTACACATCACAATGAAGAACACCACAAAATTACTGATGATATATGGTGTTTTACGGCGCAAGGGCCATTTGATGGCCAAAGAGCGCCAGTTCATGGGACAAGGAATGTGGACAATGATTGTGATTAGCGGCTGTATAAGGGCCATAAAATTCCTCGCAGTAAGGCGGGTGAAAACATACAAGTAATAAAATTATGACCATGCCGTGAAGGTTGTGTGTGTGGTGCGAATAGATGACAAAAGTTGGTGATAATAAAAACAATGGTGGACATGTATGGCATTAGCACAAGTGCCTCACTCGTTCATACCCTTGCGTTCAAGGGCCGTGAGGCAAGTGCTTTGTTGTGTAGCTACCGCAGCGAAAACCTCTCAGCAGAGGTCGTGCTACGGAATGCCCGGGTATATGATATGAAAACTATGAATTTCTTTTAAAAACGCTAACAATGATTTATGACTAAAAAGCGGTTCTCTACCGACGAACATTGCAGGGTGTAAAGGTATATGTTGTCGGTAGGGTAATGGAAAGTGTTGTCTTCTAAGAGTGTCTTATTGTTTACATTGGATTAAAACGTGAAGAACTGTTAATGCCTCACCACATTTATCACACAATGGCGGATCGCCACCGGACAAAAGATGTGTGTGTGTTGTGTATGTGTGTCCTATCCTGAGTCTTGTTAGTGTTACCCTCTGTTAGACGTGATTTTGATACTGGTGGCCAATGGCCAACGTGTGGCTTGATAACGTGTAGTTTGTTTTGTGTGTGTCTGTCCCACTTGCTCTGCCAGTAGTCCCTGAGCTATCGTTTGAGAGACGGCTTAAGATCAAGGCTGGGATTGATATGGATGTAATGGAGGTGCTCTCATGAACGGATGCAGCGAGCTGATCCGCTCTCACGTTGCCTTGGATCTCACGGTGCCCTGGCACCCAGCACACTACAACATGTTGTTTGAGTGTGTAGAGTGTGCACAAAATGGAGTAAAGTGAGACAAGGACTGGGTTTTTTTGTTTTTTAAGACTGTGCAGAGCCGTTACCACACTGAGGGAGCCTGTATATATTACTGCTTTTTGTATTTGTAATTGTTTGATGTGTTTAGCTGCCACCAGTATCGCGTAAGCTTCCGCTGTTAAGATACTTGTGCGTGGATGTAGAAGGCCAGCATCTGAAAAGGATGGGCCGACAGCAGCGTAGGACACAGAGGAGTTAGCCTTGGATGCATCTGTGAAGAACTCAGGACGTGTGTATTTGTGTTGAAGTTCCAGGAAGTATGTTCGGATATGGGCAATAGGCGCATGTTTAGTAACTTCTAGGAAAGAAACATCGCAAGCTATAGTCTGCCACTGCCACGGTGGCGGGTATGCTACAGGAGCCATTAAACTGTGTTCAAGGGACACTCCAGTGTCCTCAGCGAGACCCTTCTGGCGAACTGAGAAGGGCTTCCTCATCGAAGGCCTGTTTTGAAACAGAATGGAGCTCGACAAATCAATAATAGCAGAGTATGAGGGGTGCTTCTTGTCTGCTTTCACATTGAGAAAATAAATAAAGGACATGTAAGTTCTCTGCAGATGAAGCGACTACTCATTTGACTCAACGTAAAGGCTTTCTACGGGGCTGGTGCGAAAAGCACCCGTAGAAAGGCGGATGTCCAAATGGTGCACAGGGTCCAGCATCTTCAAAGCACTTTGAGTCGCAGAGTGATAAACAACGGCCCCATAATCTAAGCGGGTGCGAATGAGGCTTCTATACAGGTTCATGAGACATTGCCTGTCACTACCCCCACGTAGTACGTGACAACACGTTTATAACGTTCATGGCTTTTAAACATTTTGTTTTTAAATACTTGATGTGCGGTACGAAGGTCAACTTGTTGTCCAAGATTAAGCCTAAGAATTTATGCTCCGCATATACAGACAGACGTTGACCGTTCAGTTCAATGTCAGGTTCTGAGTGCACGCCTCTTTTCCGGGAGGACAAGACACAGGTGCTTTTTTCTGGGTTCGGCCGGAATCCGTTTTCCTCTGCCCATTTGGAGACCTTGTTTAAACCTAACTGAACCTGCCGCTCAAACATTGCTAGGTTGCATGACTTAAAGCCAAGCTGCACATCATCGACATATGTGGAACAAAACATGTTGCGGGGGACGGACAGGTGCAAGGAATTCATTTTGATAATAAAAAGTGTACAACTAAGTACACCACCTTGCGGTACTCCCGTTTCTTGCACAATTGTTTGGGAGAGAATACTGCCCACACGGACACGGAATTTCCGATTGGACAAGCAACTCTCGATTATGGAAAGCATTCTACCGCGCACACCCAGGTGAAACAAGTCTCTTAATATGCCAAAACGTCATGTTGTATCGTAAGCCTTCTCGATATCAAGAAACACAGAGAGGAAGTATTGTTTATGGATGAAAGCGTCTCGGATCTGTGCTTCGATACGCACCAGATGGTTGGTGGTGGATCTACCCTCTCGAAACCCACATTGGTATTGGTCAAGCAGATCGTGTGTTTCAAGGAAATATAAAAGTCGGCGGTTTGTTATTTTTCAAAAAGTTTACAAAGGCAGCTGGTTAGTGCAATGGGCCTATAACTTGAAACTGAGGAAGGGTCCTTGCCCTGTTTCAAAATAGGGATAACAATAGCCTCTTTCGAGGAAGCAGGGATGATGCCAGAAAGCCAGATAGCATTGTATAGAGAGAGTAAAGTTTTTCGCGTTTTGAGCGGCAGGTTTTTCAACATTTCATACGTGACACGGTCGTAGCCTGGGGCAGAATTACCGCAAGAGTTTAGTGATGTTTGTAGCTCAGCTAAGTTGAAAGGTTGGTTGTATGCCTCGTGATTTGTACACGTGTATTCTAGTTTCTGCTGTTCTATCTTTGCTTTATATCTTTGGAAAGCTTCATTTTAGTGTCACGAGCAAGACACTTCCTCGTAGTGTGCACCGAGGAAGTTTGCCTGATCTTCCAGGCTGTCACCTTGTGTGTTTACGAGTGGGAGTGAGTGTACTTGTCTTCCTACTACCCTACGAACCATGTTCCAGACTTCGCCTCTTGTGTATATGAATTTATCCCTGATAAAAACTTGTGCCAGCTTTCTCTTCTGGCCTGCCAACGCGTTCTCCTGCCTCGAGATTTTATTTTCTTAAAGCTCTCAAGGTTTTCTGCTGTCGGCGAGTTTCGCAGCAACCTCCATGCCCTGTTCTGTTCCTTTCGCGCATTCTGACACTCAGTGTTCCACCACGGAACGTGTCGTTTGCCGGGCAGTCCAGATGTTTGTGGAATGCACTTGGCTGCTGCGTCGGTAAGAAAAGCCGCACCACAAAATTAAGAACACAGAGAAACAATGGGAGGCACTGCTGTCTAGCTCAGCCATTGCTGATCAGCGCTGGCTGGTCCCACGGGTAAAGATGATAGATAGGGCCAGCAGAGCCCTAGAATAAGGGCCCGACCATTTGAAGTGCTCCGCGTAATGCGCAAATAAAGTTTTTCTCTCTCTCCCGTACTACCCTACGTACAATACTTTGGTTCTACCGTTCAGCCTACTGAACTTTAAAAGCACCATTAAATTGCCCATTTGGTATATTCGTGTTTTTTACGTTTTATAAACTGGCATCGCCTTATTACTATGCTCAGGCAAACGTTACATATCACCCTTACTACTTGGCCATAGGGAACGGGGATGTTCTGCAGAAGGACTTGTCCTTGGCCAGTTTATGTTTGCTTAAAATTATAATGTGTGTGGTTCTGTGTGACCGTTTATCGCTTTTTTGCACTAAATTATGATTTTTAGCCAAATCTAGAGAATTTATCGGACCCGTATTACCTATATTAACCACAAACCCTATAACTCTCGTGTGGCCCATATACCCCATACTCCTATAAGGTCCATAAGACCTATATCCTCTATATAAGGCGTAATCTTTATACCTTTTATAAGGGCCGTCATCCCTGTATGACCTGTACCCAATAACAACGTATTGATACGGGTCCTATCTATAGTAATTTTCAGTAGGGCAGCACCGAAAACTGATTTATGCACTGGAAGAATCCAGTTAAACTCTGCATCACACCAGAATTCAATACAGGCCTTGCAGCAGTGGTATCACTCTGGCTGTGTTCAACATCTCAGCCAGCGATTACGACATGGTCTACCTCGTCGGTTGCTGTCTGTGTCTGCTCACGTTCTGTTGATGATGGGATGGGAACTATCAAAGAAAAAAGAAGAATCACGAAACTTTTGTTCATAGATAAAGTTGTTTTAAACCCAACCCTGCATCACTAACTCTCCTGCATATGTTGCCATGGCGCATGGACTCAAAGTCATACGAAAGTTCAAAAATATTATGGATACGTTACACATCGAACCTAGCACAATGAATGAGTTGCAACACATAGGTGGTTGATAGTGATACTCAACCACATGCGTTTGGAAATCTGTATTGCTGTTCAGAACGACCCACAAAGCGCTCACCCCAACGCTCTCAAAACGTACAACCGTCTGCATCAGCTGTACTATTGGCGCGGCATGTACACATTTATTTGCAAGTACGTGCTTGTACTGCATGCATGTGTTGTAAAGCTTCATCTCACCGCCATGCTGGTGCGATTGAGCCTCTGCCTTGCCCGGTGATACCACTAACCGCGTCGGTATCGACTTACACGGACCGCTTCCCTCGTCGCCTTTTGGAAATAGGTGGATAATTGTTGTCGCGGACCATCTCACGCGTTACGCGGAGACGGCAGCACTACCCACAAAAACCGCAAAAGAAAGTGCATTTTACATGTTGCGCTACTTAATTTTTCGCCACGGTGCTTCCCGCAACTTTTTAGTGAAGAGGCGTATTTTCCTCTCTGATGTCATTCAACCCTTGCTCGTTCAGTGCAACATCCTCCATCGCACGACGACAGCATATCACCCGCAGACGAATGGCCTCACAGAAACGATTCCTTCGGGCTTTCGGTGATATCTTCACAATATACAGCACTTCAGACCAGACCAACAGGGACACTTTCCTTCCACACGTAACGTATGCGTTTAAAACTGCTACGCATGCGACCACGGGGTTTTGGCCCTTTCTTTCTGTTGTACAGACGCGATCCCATCATGCACGCTAGATACTATCCTCCCCTACACGCCTCACTCATCTGAGTACACCGCAGTTTCTAATGTTGCCAGGTACGCCGAATATTGCAGACAATTGGTTTGTTCACTGAACAACCAAGGACTAAGGCGACCAGAACAATGGCACGACACCCACCGACGCCTCCCTACTTTTACGACTCGTGTCCTGGTTTTGCTCTTGATCCCACCGAGTACTCCTGGTCTTTCGTCAAACTTAGTGGCCCAATACGATGGGCCCTACCGCATTCTCGCCCGTACGTCAGCAATCAAATTTAAGACTGAGCCTTTGACACCGTTTGATAGTTTACGTCATCATGGTAGAGAAATTGTACATCTTAGTCGTTTGAAGAAGTATTATGAGCCTGCTAT
>WOVY01001486.1:0-61006 GCA_013436015.1 Rhipicephalus annulatus
GTAGAGTGTACTAGAACAAGGGGAGTGCCCTGACCGGCCGCAGCACCAATGCATTAAAAGTGAAGCCCAAACGGGTCCCAAATCCGCTAGTGGCGCTGCGATCGGTAGTCTGTGACCTGTCGTCGTTTAAAGAGCCGTCGGCAGCTCCGCCGAAGTGGTCGAGGGGTAGAATGCTCGCATACCACTAAAAGACCCAGGTTCGAATCACCGCTGTGACCATAATTTTTTTTTTAATTTCACGTGTACAACGGTATTGTTTTGGCTTTTTTTTTTTAAATATGCCTTCAGTTTCTACATATTGCTACAAAAACATTACGCGAGATATGAAGTAAAGGAGAAAAAAACTTGACAGCAAGCGCATTTATTGCAGCGCCAGCGCCACCGCACGGGATTCAACGAAAACTTAAAAGCATAGCTTGCGAGATTTTAGCGAAATAAAAGAGACGGTGTGCTTCACTCGCCTGCGGTCGCCGCCCACTGGCTCGCTTAAAAAAGAAAAAGAAAAACTGAAAGTAAACGATTTTCAGTCGGCGGGAAGTCGCGAAGGTTTGAATACTGGTAAAGCAGCGAGGTTCTGTCTGCTCGAGTAAAGCGATCACGAGGTGTGCGGAAAGAGGTGAACGTGTTGATATTTTGGATACATATGTAGTATTCCTGTACAACTGATATTGCGAACATATATCTTATAATTATGGCCGCCCTCAGCGAAAATAAATGATGCAAACCAATGCTTGTGTTTTGCGGGCGCATCTATATGTGATCGGCGCGCTTTTTGTTGTATTTAGCTTTGCGTCATTGGCGCCTGCATCGTTTTCAACTCTCTCAGCGGCAGCTAAACGGCAAAACTAAGCGCGCCGGTTGCCTGTGCTTTTGATGAAGTAGTATTGAAATACAAATGTACTTTTCTTGTACAACTATTTTTTGTCAACGTATACATTTTGTCTTTTGAAAGCATATTTAGTGGTGCACACTTGTGCATACGGCCGATGGTCACTAGCGTTTATTGTAGGGATGGGGTGGCACGGAACAGTGCTTAAGACGCGTGACACAAGGTAAGAATGACAGATACGTCATGACCATTCCAGTAGTGTACCAAACCAGGCCTGCCCATTACAGTTGTAAAGGAATCGGTTTTGACTGTCAATGGCACATGGTGATATGATGTGCACGAGGCTGCTGACCCCGCAGATAAGGATCGCATCCCGATCTCGACATTGCATTTCGATGGCGTGGAAATGATAGAGGGCCTGCGTTCTTAGATGTAGGGCGCTAAGAACCACAGGTGGTCGTAATTGGGAGAGTGCTACACTGAATTACGGCGAGCCTCACGCGGTATATAGTTTTATCACGCAAAACCATTGTCGTCGTCGTCGTTGTTGTTTTTGTTTTGTTGAAAGTGCGTTGGTTCTATTCAGTACGTGATGCCAAAATGTAGACATGAAATGATCCGCGGTTGCATGGTAGCTACGGGAGTTTTCGCAGTTCAGGCTTAAATGTGAGGTCTCCTAATCCTAAGTATAGCGTGCTATGCCGAAGGCAAGCAAGTGGTCGTGGTTTGTTTTGTCTTGTTAGTGACGTACATAAAAAACACGCTAGCACATAGTACAAAACTCATTCGTTTGAACGCGTATCCGCATAAGTTGTGTTCAACTGGCGAAGAAGTCATAGGTGTACAGCAAACAATGAATGAAATTTCTCTGTATTTGCGTTGAGATTTCGAAAGGAGACGACTTGCATACGCAATTGCACGGTCGTTGCCCCGCTGAGTTTGCGCCAAAACTGCACCAATGCCGTGACTACACGTGTCTGTGCGCGCTTCTTGTAGGAGCATCGGGGTCGAAATGCGCAAGAATAGGGTTGTCGTGAGAGTGGTAATTAGTTGAGAGAAGGCGTCAGTTTGAAGAGGGCCCCAATGAAATGGGGCATCTTGTTTGAGAAGGTCGGTAAGTGGGCCGTGCGAGTGCCGCAAAGTTTTCACGAACCGCCGAAAGTAGGAGCAGAGGCCCACGAAACTGAGAACATCATGGACAGAGCGGAATATTATAGAATGGTAGAAAGGCGTTCAAGGTGTGTGGCGAAGGTGGGTGAGAAGTTATCACGTCATCCAAGTAGCACAAAGCACGTCGCCCATTTAAATCCTTGAAGTAGCGTATCTGTCATTCTCTCGAAGGTTGCCGGGGCATTGCAGAGGCCAAACGGCATGACCTTGAATTGGTAAATGCCGTCAGGGGGTAACGAATGCAGTTTGTCTCAAGATCCATTTCGTCTACAGCAATTTGGCCAGTAGCCAGATCGGAGGTCGGGAGATGAAAAGAAGGTGGCGCCATGCAGACAGTCAAGTGCGTCGTCAATACGGAGAAGAGGGTACACGTTTTTTTTTTCGTAATTTTTTTGAGGTGCCCGATAACTAGCGCAGAAACGGCCAAGGAGCCGCTTTTCTTCTTTACCAAGACCACTGGGAAGGCCCAAGGGCATCGACGATGGCTCGATGGGTCTTTCGTTGGCATTTTGGCCACTTCCTTTTGAATCACCTGCTCGTTCTGATGCGGACACGCGGCAAGGCCGACAGTGGATAAGCGCAGAGTCACCATTGTTAATTAGGTGCTTGACAATATTAGTCTGGCCCAAGGGAATGACCACGGATACCAAAAATGTCACCGTGATCGAGTCCGAAACCTGACAGAGAGCATCGGCCTGATCAGGCGAAAGGTCTGATCCAATCATACTTCGAAAATGGCTTCGTCAGAACCTGGGTAACCGTGAGACGTCTACCGATTCGGTAGGACGCCTATACCCGAGTACCGACTGATTTAGTTCAGTCGTCTGCCGTGCAGCAGTGTCGCCGAAAAGGTCACGGATCGTCTCCTTGAAAGTGTCCCAGCTGGCAATGTCGACTTCGTGCGTCTCGACCCACAACAAACGCAGTAATGTCCCACTATATATTCTACGTAGAGAAATTTGGTTTAGCCTTGTGAGCTTGACATTTCAGTAAACGTGTTCGAATAACCTACAGGAACCACATCTGCAGTGGGCCATCAAGGTAAAGAAACACGTTGGCGAGCATGAGTGTCGGGCCCACCTATAGCCGGCGCTGATCTGTTCGTACACCGTTAAGGCACTTGTCAAACGTCAAAGCGTTGCCCCGCCATGGTGGTCCAGTAGCTAAAGTACTCGGCTGCTGACCCACAGGTCGCGAGATCGAATCCCGGCTGCTGCGGCTGCATTTCCCATGCGGTCTGAAATGATGTAGGCCCGTTGTGCTAAGATTGGGGTGCACGTTAAAGGACCCCAGGTGGTCGAAAATTTCCGGAGCCCTCCACTACGGCGTCTCTCATAATCATATCGTGGTTTGTGGACGTTAACCCCCATATATATCTAACGTCAAAGCGATCTATATATCCTGGAAATATGCCAGGATCACGAGCAGGAGGTATACGACAACGTAGGTAGGAGTCACAGAAGAGGCGGGTGGTGAGAAGACGATGTTCCTTGAACCTGTGACATGGTTGGACCCGTGATGATACGTCCGAAGTGGAGCTTCGTGATGGGTACAGGGAAGAGCCAGCAAGCTCCACCACAAATATGTCACGTAAAATGACTATTCGCGAGTGTAATAACACCGAACCACCCAGAGCACAGCATAGCACGGCGGGCAAGTCAGTCCATTCTTTCGTTGTCATCTTCTGATCGCTGATATGTCAGCTACGTAGCACTGCACGAGTACTCCCAATGCACATCGAAACCGAACTTTCAATGAATTTGTTTGATGGCACTTCTTCATTTATAAACAACCCTGGCCCTTACGAGCACCTGCTCTGTTTTCTTTGTTGTGCAGACTTCCGCCTAGATGGCTGTGCACGATTCAAGGCTTTGACAAAGAATCTCAGTCTTGTCAGCACATAAAACCTACCACTCGTGCCGTGACAGGTTCACGGTGCTCCTCGCATCCAATAGTTTTGCTTTTTTCACCTTCAGAAGCTCTATCACATCCATGATGCTGTCATGGTGCACGCGGCGAGTGCCTAAAACATTCAGTGAAAGTGTCTTCGAGAAAACCAATAAAGTTGGAACAAGGTCGAAGATGGGTACAAAAGGCCCCCGTAATCACACTGTGTGTGAACTGTGCGATAGCACTTTCAGATTCTCGTGAAGTCACAAGTCGTTTTCGCAAGCAGAACAGTGCAACGGCACGATGCATTTCCTTGCAACATACCCGCTTATGTAGTGGACCAGTCTGCGGTCACTTCTGACAGACACGTATGCCTCATGGTCACTCTCATGTGTCACCACATCATCCAACATGTCGTTTTCATTTGCCTTTCAAAGTGAATTTCATCTAGTGCATGAGTGAAGCCGGAGGTCTGCGGTGGCGGTGACGGAGGCGAGCACAGTATAGGGGACAAAAGAGAGTCAGTGTGCCAGGAGTCACATTGCCCTTGTCCGGCGAGCGCACAAGGTTGCAAAAGCTGATGCATGCCATTGTGTCGAGGAACTGCTGCGGCGTAGGATGATCATTATTCCCGCTGCACTGCCGCACTATACCAAAAGTGTTCTCCAGGGGGGTCTTGGTGAGCCGGGCTGGTCATCAGGTAGGCATAGCCTACTTCCGTCGTCAGGTATTCCAGCAATAGCAAGGTGCTTTTTGATGGTTACTCGAAACCCTGCTGCTG
Organism: Rhipicephalus annulatus; assembly: GCA_013436015.1. NCBI lineage: Eukaryota > Metazoa > Arthropoda > Arachnida > Ixodida > Ixodidae > Rhipicephalus > Rhipicephalus annulatus. The sequence goes on from WOVY01001486.1 coordinate 4,671, forward strand.
TGGGACTGACTAAGGAAGCCCCGCGTGCCTTTACGTGCGACTCCCATTCAGTCAAGTACGCAAGAAAGGTTGTAGAGGCAGTCGACCGCACTTGAGTTCAACCGCAGCGCTACTCTCGCGTACCGAGAGGACATGATGTTGATGATGCTGTTTATCATCCTGCATAAAATAAAAGAAAATAAGAAGAACGTTACTCTCTGCACGCCGTTTTATGTATTTGTACGTGTGCAAGATAATTTTACCAAGACCGCGCAATGCACATCACACTGCATGCCATCGTGGGGATTCGTGCCTCACTATTTCAGGTGCATGAAGGTGTCGCCAAATTAATAGTATGATATAATTATGCTGTTTGGTTTACGGACAGATGTACACTGAGTACAACTTTAGCACAGGTAACGTTGCGAATTTACTACTAAGTTTGAAAGAAAACGCTGGGGTTTGGGCGACAAGAAACGCAGTAAATGCCACATGTTATAATCGCGTAGAGAAAATTTGTTTTATCCCTGTGAGCTTAACATTCTAGTAAGATGTTCGAATAACCTATAAGAGCGTTTTATGTGGTTTCGGAACATGCCACAGGCTTCCCTTGCAGCATGTTCGAAGTGTCCTGCAATATATCACAAGGAGAACAAAAACGCCGTAGTAATGAGGTGTCCGTTGACGACAGTTCCTAGGCTTGCCGTTTCAGGTGACTCTGATATATACACACACTCGCAGCACGGTTACACTCGCTCTAGTGTATATTGCATGCTCAAGTGCCCAGCTGTGCAAACATATATGTCCTTCTACTTCCCTCTTCAAACATATCGTAAGCTTTGCTGTTAATACCAACACAATTAGGATGTCGGACACACTACTCAAAGAACCGCAAAGTCGCCTGTATGCAGCTGCGTCTCGACGGTTCCGGACATCTTGTTGGTAGAACCGCAGACCACGGGTCACTTGTGGACCGAACAATTGGTAGGCGTAGGGGACGCGCATCTTCTCAAAGTTGTTCGGATTGAGGTGGGCCTCCCGTTGCCATGCATCACGCGAAGTGTCACGATGCTCCCATCCATTGCGTAGACGTCTTTGACAGCGTCCAAGGAGACCTGAAACATAAATCATATGTAATTGAAACTAGTTCTAACAATTGATGGGGAAGTTCGAATTATGTTGTAAAAACCCGGAAACTCTTCAAACTAGAGGAAGTAATTTTATGGCTCTTCAAGGGCTCAAATATTTAACGAGGCAACGAATAAAAAATATCAGGTCATCGTTAATGCCACCAATCTAATCCTGCGTATGTGAAAATCTGCTAGGGGGTTCTGACATGAAGCCTCCTCTAATGTCACCCGGACAAAAATGGAACCGTTTTCCGGGCGAGGTTTCCATAACAAGTGAATTCATGATATGTAAAGACGCGGTAACGAAGGAAGTTACCGTGTGAGCACGGGCGGATCTAGCCACTTATTTGAGATGGGAGGTCACATTAAGTAACACAGGAGGGGGGGGGGGGCGTGGTAATGAATTTTTCTTTTTACTAGCAGAAAAACCTCTTCGTTGTGCCAACACTGTTACTATGTGCTCACAGGGGTTCCACTCATTTGTCCTAATTGGTGATAGGAGGTGGACTGCGAGCATTGAATTGAGGGGGAGAGCGCTGACAGAAATTTAGGGAAGGAAGGCGATCGCCCCTGTTCCCCCCCCCCCCCTTCCCCTGGATCCGCCACTAAGGCCGATGCACAAGCTTGGAAGGAGACGGTTACTGCCATGAAATCATGAAACGAAACATCGCCGCACGCTTCATACGGTACGTAAAAGGTCGACTACCGAGTCCAATGCTCAATGCCGGTAGGTGGCGTGCGGCTTCGTCAAACGAAAGCTAACGTCGTAAGAAGTATAGACTTTTCCACTGAAGGCTGCCGGAGCGCCGCCATAGTCCTCTTTGTGGGCTGTTGTTACCATGAGTGACACTCCCCCCCCCCCCCCTCCAAGAAAAAAAAGGAAAAAAAAAATGTCTGCTGAACTTGAGATGTCGGATTTAGGGCTCCCATGCAACAGCCCAGAAGGGACGGGGTCCTCGATCCTCTCCATTCAAAAAACAATAAAAGAAAAAGAAAAGGTTTGTAGACGTTTTAGTGCGACAAACGTTAGAACTGTATCTACAAAATAAAAAAAGAATCCTGTGTTCGAGTGGGTTTGGCGGACAAATTCGTACAGTTTACGAATCTCGGGATCATTCCCGACTCTTCCTCCTGCTGAGCAAAGGCCTTTCCTTAGCATATAGCAATAGTTTATTGTAAAGTGTCAAAATAATGTTATATATATATATATATATATATATATATATATATATATATATATATATATATATATATATATATAACCATATATAACCACCGTGCACCATATATATGGTGCACGGTGTGTCCAAAGTAGTGAGAAAGAGCCTCGAGTCGTTGATAGTGCTATCGGTCCGATTTCTGTGTGTTGCTCATTGTTCTCGTTAGCGAGTGAGCAGAGAGTGTTCCGATAGACCGTTTTAGGCAGATATTTTGTGCACGTGGCAAGGTTTTATTTGCGAGACACCATGGATCTCGAGAAGTTAGTAGGTCTCGGTGAAAAGATGGGTGGCCTCGTGGCAATATATATATATATATATATATATATATATATATATATATATATATATATATATATATATATATATATATATATATATATATACGTGTGTGTGTGTGTGTGTGTGTGTATACTTGATTGGCGATGTTCCAGAATTAGCGAACGAATTTGTCCGCCAACCCACTCGAACACAGGATTCTTTTTTATTTTGTAGATACAGTTCTAACGTTGTCGCACTAAAACGTCTACAAACCTTTCTTTTCTTTATTGTTTTTTGAATGGAGAGGATCGAGGACCCCATCCCTTCTGGGCTGTTGCATGGGAGCCCTAAATCCGACATCTCAAGTTCAGCAGACATTTTTTTTTCTTTTTTTCTTGGAGGGAGGGGAGGGGGAGTGTCACTCATGGTAACAACAGCCCACAAAGAGGACTATGGCGGCGCTCCGGCAGCCTTCCCAGTTTGTTTTCCTCAACTGTAGTGAGTGAGTGCTATCTTACATTGACATTTACCCAATGAACCAACTGGACGCGAAGCATACATTTCTCAACGAAGTGTATCTCCATAACATAAACGCAAAAATTATCGGAAAGCATTCGTTCAAGTTCTATAACAAACACACAACAATAAAACAACAGAAGAAAAAGGAATAAATGGGAGCTTGAAAACCTACCAGCCCATCTGGAGTGTTGAAGTCGTGGAGGAGCAAGTTGTTGCGAAGACACTTTATGAGATGCGGAAAGTCCGAAAGGAAGTGGACGTAGCGACTGCTGTCTTTGGGATGCCTCATTCTGCATTGAATGTTCTCAGACGTTGCTTCGATTCCAAGTACCTTCCACATCTTCCTGTTCCATGTCGCACCGTCGCAAGTGACAAAGTCCACGAAAAGACCGGCATCTTCTGCAAGCAATACAGCCTCCACTAGAATTTTCGCGAGGAGCTCTCCTTTAACGTTCCCGTGTGTTGCGAATACTGCTAATACTTGTGTCCACTTGCCGGTGAAAGGTGCAAACATAATCACCATGCCATGGTCGCATGGCTCACATTTATCTTTTTTTGATGTAAAATGGCCTAAATCAACCAAACCTTCAATAGTGGCGGCGGATGTGACTGACAAGTGTTCAGATAGTTTCATTTCATCAATTAGCAGCCCTCCGTGTCGCTTAAAGGCGTCCATAGATCTCGTCTTTTTTTTTAGAGCACTCAGGACCCTTGTGCAGAAACCGAACCCTGTCTTGTACGAGCTCAAATATTTCCTCAAGGTGTCTTCACTTGGTAGGACTAAGATCTTGTTGCTTCTCATGTATTTGTAAAGCTTTGGACTTTTCATCTTCATGAGCAGACACTCTAAGATCCAATTCTGAGTGAATTTTAATCCCCTGGTACTCGCTCGTTTGGAAGCGCGGAAAAAATGAAGTGCTGCTTCTCTTTGTTTGGAGGCATGTCAGCAATACTTTCTTCAAAAGTGCCTTCCTTTATAGCTTTGTTCTGCTTCACCATTTCTCTCAGTTTTGATTTCAAGTTTGACACCCGTCCAAGCAGTCGGCGATTTTGCTGTCTCAAGGTTTTCGTTTGGCGACAAATGGCTCGCTTTGCAGAAGTGGCACCAGTAGCAGCAGTGGTACGCATCACCTTACATTTTTTCCTAATCAGGGACAGCCTTGCCTTGGCGCATGGACGGCATTTTACACCTGCACAGTTAAAAAAAAAAGGTCTGATTACATGTTTACGCCCCACAGACAGACACACACAGACGCCTACCCACAAACAGTCGCATTAACGCACACAAACATATGCACGCACGCACCGTCAACCATCAAGCTTTCTCGATTGAGAGGAGTAATGGGAAGAACATTAACTCACAGTAGTGTTAAACAGTGATAAATTTCACTCGAGTTCTTTTTCTTTTATTTTCGTGATAATAATTGCACACATGAAATGTAAACTTGTGCGATCTTTTTTTTTTATACCTCTGTAAGAGAAACACCCCTGCCCGTTAGCAATTAAAACATGCAAATGGAAATAAGATGTGCATATTAATGTCGTTTCCTTGCATATATTTTGACAACTCGTTCAAAATCACCATAAATTTTATCAAAACGTCCCTCTCCTATACGCTTTAATTTAAGCTCTGTCCGTATCGGTGAAGTACATAGACCTACTTACCTCCGTTAGGTACAACACCTTCACAGCTTCTGCTGTAAAACGCTCCTCCATGGCATCTGAAGTTCCGTCCAGAGGCAAATGTCTCAAGTGGGCCATCATTAGGTTCATTTTTCCTTATGGAGCCAGGGCATACAGAAGCTGCGTCGATTTTTTGCATATGTTCCTCTGCCTGTGCGAAAGATAGAGCCCGTTTTTCGTCGTAAGGACTGCCGTTTATATGTGTTCGGCAGAGAAGTCCGTCTTCTTCTTCTTTCAGGAATATAACTTTGTCATGGGATATTTCTGAAGGCGGTATTAGTGTGGAGGTGACATAGAAGACACCATCAACATGCGGGGAACTGAAGGGCTGTCCATCTGGAGGTTGACGGCATCGTCAGTGTAAGAAGGGAACGTCTTCCTTCATTCGTGGTACCGCCTTGTGTCTCCGAATTGCAGTCCATCACGGGATGCGCTGCCGACTTCACACACTTTGCATGCCTCTCTGTCAAGCTCGCAGCGCTAGAGGACCTTTTTTTCTCTTCGCACTTGGTCATTGATGGCCCGGGGGCATCTTGTTTGGCATGCTGACGACTTGTCGAATTATTAGTCACCTGGTCACCCCCGTCGGAACGTTGTTGTCCACTCAGTATAACAGGCACTGCTCCGACTGCAAGCTTTGGCCGGTCACGGGGCAACCTGACCTCTCTACCGCCTATAATGTGCACGAAGTCTCGAAGCAGATGATGCGGCTCGAAATGTGCCTCGCAGACCACACTTGAACTTTTCATGTGCCCTCTTGGCAAGCGTAAGCTGTACTCCCATTTCTCCCTCAGGGTCGGAGATGTTGGAACGGCGAATAGCGAACACTTACTGCCTTCAGTAGATCCTATGTAGGTAACCCCGCAGCCGGGCACACAGCAGTTGCCCTGCCGCTTTGGTTTCATTTGCGAAAGGTGTAACAGGACGTGAGACTCTCACTTGTACAGAGGGGTCCACATCTGAAGGGGAACACGCGTGTCGTCTGCTCGGCTACACCGCCAGCCCGCTGCGGCAACTATGAGGTTTCGCGCACGAGCACTGCGGACAGCGCTTTTTTATCGTCTGCCACAAAAATATGAACACGTTCACCTGTCTGTTTCCGCACACCTCGTGATAGCTTTATTAATGTTACACGCCAATATCTTACGCATTTAGTGTGAGGAGGAACACTGAAAACTCGAGCAGACAGAACATCGCTGCTTTACCAGTATTCAAACCTTCGCGACTTCCCGCCGACTGAAAATCGTTTACTTTCAGTTTTTCTTTTTCTTTTTTTAAGCGAGCCAGTGGGCGGCGACCGCAGGCGAGTGAAAGCACACCGTCTCTCTTTTATTCGCTAAAATCTCGCAAGCTATGCTTTTAAGTTTTCGTTGAATCCCGTGCGGTGGCGCTGCAAATAAATGCGCTTGCTGTCAAGTTTTTTTCTCCTTTACTTCATATCTCGCGTAATGTTTTGTAGCAATATGTAGAAACTGAAGGCATATTTAAAAAAAAAGCCAAACAATACAGTTGTACACGTGAAATTAAAAAAAAATCTATGGTCACAGCGGTGATTCGAACCTGGGTCTTTTTAGTGGGATGCGAGCATTCTACCCCTCGACCACTTCGGCGGAGCTGCGCACGGCTCTTAAAACGACGACAGGTCACAGACTACCGATCGCAGCGCCACTAGCGGATTTGACCCCGTTTGGGCCTCACTTTTGGATCTCGGTCCGGGCACTCCCCTTGTTCTAGTACACTCTAGTAATAGGTAGTTTACAACGGAGGGCTCACATTCTACGGCACGGACGCCATTGCGAAAAGTAATTTCACCATCGTGGCCAGCACACAGAAGCTACTTCGGTTACGTGTGTCGTTTAGCGTGAAAATGTCTAGTTTTATGCCAAGCTTGCCAACAATACAAATTATAAAATATGCAAGGAACTGACAATGACACTTAATTTTGCTTACAAGCATTTTTTTACGCTTAAAAACATTTAAACTACAAGTCGTTTGCAGGATGTGAGCGAAACTTGCGTCTAGAATATCGTAAAAACGTTCAGATATCACTTCTACCCTTTGGAACGCCCAACCTATTTTATTTCACTTCCCAGAGAACTGCCGAAAGTGGAGAACGTAACTGGAAATAATATCCTTCGATCAGCGTTATGCTCGTTCACTTGACGTAGACTACGTAGTATGTGACAAGACTTTGGGCCGATCCGAGCAAGCAAAATAATCCGAGTGTGCTACGGCGTTACCACTTCCGTTTGCTTTCAGAGGGCGTTGGCGAAATATTTTCTGCTCGTAAAGTTCACAATGACGGTAAGTTAACTTCGCTTCCCCCTTTGTTCCGCTTACGAGGAATTGTTCGGCCCGTTCGCGACCGAGGAGGTTACATCGCACGTCGAGTCACAGCCCGCGTGAGCCGATTAAATTTGGAGGAGATGGCAGGATTAAGCCTAAGTCAGCATCGCCGGCACAGTTACGAGTGGTGTTTTAACGAAGCAGCGCGCCTTGACGACCAGGTTTCTACGCGTAGAAGGGCATCACGCGTTGCGAGGTAAGCACATAATTCACTGCGAAACCTGCAGCGCGTTCGCGTCAAGTGCTAGTTCATTAGTAAGGCCGCTTTTTTCAACTCCGTGGACTTCACCCTCCCTCCTCTCTCGAAGTTCGAAGAACGGTAATCAGATCGTGCCGCAAAATGTGTCGTCGGTGTTCGCGACTCGACGACCGCGATTACCGCCGTTGACGCGTGCCAAATACCCGAAGAAAGCGCACACTTGTTAATCGGTACCAAGTGGTGCACCTGTGGAGAACCGTGCAAGAACGGTGGTTAAGAGCGTGAATTTCAACGCGGCTCCCTCATTTGCAATGTAAACACACCATTCTTTTTCCCATCGCGCGCTCGCGTTTAGCTCCGTTGCTTCCGTGACGCTGCTGCGAGTCGACAGTTGTTGCTCGTGTTGCATGCTCCTGCTTTTTTTTTGTTTTTGCGCGCGTGTGTTGCAACATCCTGTGTTTATTTTGTCGCTGCAGACGGCAGATCAACAGCTCGACTCCGCCCTTGATCTCATGAGGAGGTTACCGCCTCAGAAGATAGAGAAGAACCTGAGCGACTTAATAGACCTGGTAAGTCGCCGATTGGATGCGCCGTCGCTCGCATCAATTTCATTTTTTGAGGCACTGAACAATCGGAAATGACAGCTCCGCGGAAATTCTTTCCAAAGTAATATTTGTCATGTGGACTAAGCAGTTCGCTCTGTAATGTTGCTGCCAGTGGAATTATATATTTAAAAAATAAAGCAGTGTAATAACTGCATAAGAGGGCCATTTTTGTCAAGTGGTTCTTTCTGTACGTGTGTGTGTAAGGCAAGCTAGTTATTCAGGTTTGTGAAATGCAGCATTTGCAGTTTATTGGGCTTTAATGAAATTAGCTGCTGCAAAGTTGTAACATGTAATTTGCAGCACTAGATAAATACCGTAACAGTTCATGAGTCATGAAATCACGCATGCTTCAAACGAAAACGTTATGTACTCTTTGTAAGAATGCGTAATGATATATCTCTGCCTGATGGTGCATTGCAAAGGATGGAACGAAACGCTGCACTGCACCCTTAATTGTGGCTAATTGAGTTGGCACAGTATTGTTGCATTATCAGAATCACCTGGTGTAGGCTATTCATAGTTATCAGCCGAGCAATTAAATGCTTACAATAGCGTGCAATGTTGGCATTTCCAATGACTTGCTATTGGCGCAAAAGTTCCTGAAATGCAACAAAACTGAGCGAAGAAAGAAAAACATTTGAAAGATTCGTAAACGAAAGGAGCATGCTGCATCCACATTCTTGCATGAGAGATGGGTTATGTTGCCATTGTATTATTGTAGGCTGCTTATCATATTTCATTTAACCTGGTGGCATTAGAGGCAAAATGGTTGCGAGTCAGTACATTCCTTGCTTCCCTGTTTTTTCGCCAGGCTGTGCGTCTTATTTTCAAGTTCCAAACCACTGTGCATGCAGCAGTGCATACATAAACGAAGTATATCATCAGTAGCTCCTTTTTTTTTCATGCCGGTGGCATCTTTTTTTAGTGAATGCCTACATCATTTTGATGTGCCTAATAATGTAAATTTAGTGTTTAGTACCCCAAAACATTTCATCATTGTATGCAAATTAAAATCAGACATACGAGCTAGTAACATGCTACCACCTAGTTTTACAAGTATGTTTGCTGGGCCAAGTTATATCTTTATTTATCTAGTTCGTTTCACAAACTTGCCTTTTTTTTTTTGCCTGTGCAGAGTATGGGCAAAAGCACCCTACTATATCGCTGCTCCAATGTTATCCATGGAAATCACCTCTGTTCAAGAAAATAACTTTTTTCTGGTCAAAAACACGGAACGACTTAGGAGGAGGTGTTTTTCGAAGTTAAATGTCAATTGTTAGTAGCCACATCCGTGTAACTGTTTCTGTTTGTGCCTCTCACTAGTTTTTCCAATTTTGATGTTTTAGTTGCTTACTTCAAGTTTAAATATGTACCGACTTGCCCAACAAACCACGCTTTAGTTGTTTTCAAATGCATCATTGGTAACTAGATCTCACTCTTGTGGTCAGGTGCCTGGGCTTTGTGAAGAGCTCCTGTCCTCCGTTGACCAGCCACTGAAGATAGCCACTGACAAAAAGTGCGGCAAGGACTATCTGCTCTGCGACTACAACAGGGATGGTGACTCCTACAGGTAATTGATCGGCCATCTACACTGGTCCATGGCATGGGCAGTCATGTGAAATGACATGGAAATGAACGAATACGTAGCAAACTCCGGAAATAGCAACTTGAAAAAGCTTTGCTAACTGCCCTCTTTTCCTGAACGTAACATGCACTATCACGGACTTGGACTACAGCTTATCGTTGAAGGTGGAGTCTTTTTCAGTCACAAAATTGGGGCTTACCTCTGAGGTATAATGGTTACAATGCTCGGCTGCTGACTCGAAAGTCATGGCTTTGATGCTGGCCATAGCACTCACACTTTCAGTAGAGGTGAAATGCTTCATGTCTGTGTACAGTTCACGTTAGAGCGCCAGGTAACAGAAATTTTTCGAGCCCTCCTCTGTGGCATGCCTCATTACACAGCCTAGGCGTAGAAGAGGCAGCCGGCAGCAGACATTCATTCTGTAAGGCGGCCCTACTCACTTGCCGCACACAGCAGCTTACCGAATGATTGGCGTGCACCGTCCCGGACGGTGTCACGATGCCCCGTTGTCAAGCCGCAAGACAAGACACCTACGGCGCCCGGCTCCCCGAGCCCCAAAAAGATAGAAAAGCTATTTATAGAAACTCTGACCACCTACGAGCCTTCCGTAATCACTCGCCTCTTGCTTGGCCTACAATCCATGTGCTCTAAGCTTTGCTCACCCCAGCATGCAGACCACATGGCTCTCGTCCCAACCGAACAACGTTCTTGCAAACCAACAACAACAAAAAAGACCACTTGCGAGCAAAGAAAGTAAAAACTCAACGTGCCGACAAGTTCAAACACGTCACAAAAACCGATCTTCTCGCTCTCAACAAAGCACACCGCCGATGCAATGGAAGTCCCCTAGCACCCCAGGCCTACTCTTCTCCAGCTGAAACAAAAGCTTGTACCGAACAGCGACCACTGTCATCCGATGCTCCAAGAGCCCCACATTAGGCGCCATTGTGGGATCTCGAGTGGCGAGCGTGCCATGCTTTTGGAGTAAATGGACACAGTAGACACGGTCGGAACAAACCAAACGATACGCGTTTATTATTTAACTACTTTTGGAACGATGATATTGTCAGCCAAACTATTATACATCACTTGTAATCCACGTGCTAAACAACCTTACACAATAATACACTACACTCGAGAACATGACAAACACAAGAACACACGCAGGGTGGTGTCGCCAACGCTTGACTCACCACAAGGGCCTCCAGCGCGCATCGGGGACCCACACGAGAGACAACCATTTGTGCCGACCGCCACCCGCCAAAGAGAACTGCTCATCTCTCCTCTGCTACCACCAAGGCATGTTGATAGGTGCCACCGCCGACGCTACCGCTTTAGCAGCCATGATGATGATGGTGGTGGTGATAAACGCTGATGAGCACAACGCTACCTAGCGCTCGGTAGTCGTGAACCCGAAATGCGGCCTATGCGCGAAACACGTGCGCCATGAGATGCAAACAACTTTACAGGGGTGATAGCACCACCACAGCATGTAAAACTCAAGATAGTATCATAAAAATGGCAGTGAAGCTCATTTTGTAAACATTGCCTCGTGTTTGTTCTGTTTTTGATCTCGCAAATATTCTTGGTCAGTCACTTTGGCCATATTGCTTGTGCAAAATTTTTTGCAACTTAGGTTCAAACGCGTTGGTATGCACGGCTAGCAGTGTTTCAGGCACAGTGCCAAGCTTGTTGTCTGTGCACAGGCAAAGAAATGCTGTCAACTGCTTGCTTCCATGAGTTGAATGCAAAGTTAAGAAAGACTGTGAGAGTAATGGTAGTGTTTTTCAAAACTTTTGCTGGATATCACCACTGCTTGCTCAGTATGTAGAGCGTGGAAGTGCCATTGGCGACAATGATGTGCCGCCTTTATTGTGAAAGCTCATTAGTGAAAACTTTTCCGTTAAGGTAAATTCTTTATCTCTTTCCTTTTCTTATTTGTAAATGCGTAAGCATGTTGCTTTGCCCACAAAATTTAGGTGACCAACTAGCCACATATGTAATGATGTCTATAAACAGAAATGGAAGAATGCATTCAGTGTATTCTTAGCTTGTTCCTGTTTGAGTTGTCTGTGGTAGCATGTTTAGTGCACTATTTTACACATCAGAGATGTGTTGTCATAGTAGTGGAAAGGCAAGTCGCGAATCAATTTGTACTTCATTATGTTGTCCTCAACATGCACTTAAAAACTTCATTCCATGAGTTTTTTTAATTCCGTTGTATCCTTGCAATAGCATGTGAATGCGACGACCATGAATTGAACCTTGCATTTGTTGACCAACCTCAGGTTGGTCGGAAAAATTCTTTATTCAGGCGAGCTTGAAAAGGCAGTGGCACGAAAAGTTTTAGTTTTTTTTTTTTTGCAAAATGAAAGGAAAATGTTCTGGTAAGCGTGAGTGTGCCCTGAAAAATTGCTTACAGCAAGTTATTTAAAATCTAGTTTCACTTTGTAGTGTACTTATATGTGCCAGAATAATTTAGCCAGGAGAAGACTACAAACATCCCTGTACCGTGTTTGTCAGTTTGACCTACAACTGTGCATGCATGTTTTTGTGTGACACGATGCCATGCGACTTCCCTTGTATGTGTGCTCTGCAATGTCAGTGCACTTGAAAGAACACCCAGATGGTCTAAATTTCAGGAGCCCTCCTCTACGATGTCTCTCATAATCATAGCATGGTTTTAAACCAGAGATATTACTATTAGTAACGTTTCCTGTGACACTTTGCTTCGTGACTTCATTGGTGACTCACAATAGCCATTTCGTATGTTTGGTGCATGACGTCATCACAGATCGTGTGTGGTAAACTGATACTATAGCACGACATCTTGTTAGTGTTGATATCAGTAGGTGTGATTGTGCAGAAAGTTACTTAAATTTAGAAAAAGGTATCGGCATTTAGTGCGCTTCACACTTGGTGAGAGCAGTCTCTGCATACAAGGCATTTTTAATGCCAGAGTAAAGTCAGCTTCAAAAATTGGTGTCATTACACCTTGAAAAAACTTACGATCTCTTGCAGGTCCCCGTGGAGCAACAACTACGAACCCCCGCTGGAGGACGGCGCCCTGCCCTCGGAGCGGCTCCGCAAGCTGGAAGTGGACGCCAACAATGCCTTTGACCAGTACCGGGAGATGTACTTTGAGGGTGGCGTCTCGTCCGTCTACCTTTGGGACCTAGACCACGGCTTTGCGGGTGTGGTACTCATCAAAAAGGGCGGCGACGGCTCCAAGAAGATTATGGGCAGTTGGGACTCCATCCACGTCGTGGAAGTCCAGGTGAGCCGCCGTCCTTTCCTTCTCCTGGTATATTCTGTAGCCACATGCGTATGCCAAAGTTGTGTTCTGAATCGATGTGATGTCAGCTGTCAAAAATGACTCATTCATACTCGCCGCCATTGCTTCAAACGGCGCTGAGCAATGCTTCTGCACAGAAATACCCAACAAATCTGCAGTAGACTTTCAATAAGTGGAACGTGAAGGGACCGGGAAAATATGTTACATTTAACAGGAGTTACGTTTGCTGAGAGTCTGTGAGGTGCCGTCTTCATTTGCGCCTTCATCCTGCTGCTCTGCATTTCGCACACTGCGAATTTGGGCAACAATTTCTTCATCTGTCAGCTGCCCTGAGCTGACAAGGTCATTATCCACAGTTACATAATCGGAAAACTGCTGGCACCCAAAGGCCTCCTCGACAGCTGACCAGACACTGGGGTCTGGCTGGCCTTTCAGTGGCAAGGGGTCTGTGCAGTAACTGTCACCGAAGAAAAAAGCCAGCTTTTCTAAAGCAATTTTGTATTATTGCTGGCTGAATCTGCGCCTACACCGCCGAAAATACCTGCACAGCAAAATTGAGGTCTATGACCGAGTCTCGCTTTTGCTGCATGTCGAAAAGTAAACGCTCAGCGAAACGTGAGCAATACCTTTACTTTACTGAGTGCACAATGCCTTGATCAATAGGCTGCGCCTTTGACGTTGTGTTAGGTGGGAAGTATGAGACAGTTGCGTGTAGCTGGTGAAGGTGCATGTGACTCGAGCAATTGTTGAGGAAAAGTAACGCATTCCTGTTTTGTTGGTGCATCTTGCTGTCAAAGTCGAGCAACCATCGGTTGAAAATATCCTTGGCCATCCAGGCACTATTGTTCGAATCCCAGTCCACGAGAACGTGCATGTTGTGCATGCACCGCAATCCTTTCGACTTGCCTACAGTCAAATCTCGTTACTACGAACACCGAATTAACGATTTTTTCAGATTTACGAATATTTTGAAAATCCCCGCCAGATTGCCTATATATTTTTAATGTAAAAATATTTCAGAACAACGAATTTCAGTACAATGTATATTTCAGAATAACGTGCATAATTTATTTGCTCGCCTATATGCAAGGAACATCAGTATTACGAATTTAGTTAAAAGTAGCAGCACCGCAACTCTCACGTAGCGCAGTAGCCGCTGTTTTTTTCCATGCACGGAAGCTATCATCATCACCGTGTTGAGAGCCGACTGCTAGCGCCACCACACAGGTATGGTTTGATGTGTGGCAGCTTAGCAGGCCTAGCCTCGTTGCCTCGTCCTTCGTCGTGCGTCCTTCGTGCCACGCACGTGTGAAGTCTGCTGCGTTTTGTTGTCGTTCTTTTTTTCTTAGCTTTCTGCAAAGTGTTTGGAGACCCGACGATGAATGCACCAGGTGACAGCGCTAAGAAGAGGCGAAAGCAGTTTTCCCTGCAAGAAAAGGTGGATTTGTTGAGGGAACTTGACTCGGGCAAAAAGCAAATCGACCTCTGCAGGGAGCGTGGCATTGCCCCGTCGACTGTCGCGACCATTCGGAAAGACAGAGAAAAGATTCTGAAGCCTCACGGAGAGTCACAACTTGCACCTACGAGGAAACGGTTGCGCCTGGGAAATTTTCAAGATGTCGACCAAGCTGTGCTGACCTGGTTTAAAGATGCCCGGCTGCAAAACATCCCAGTGTCTGGCCCAATGCTTCAAGAAAAAGCCCGCTAGTTCGCCGACGCACTTGAAGTAACTGGGTTTGATGCAAGTGCAGGTTGGCTTTTTCGTTTTCGCCAGAGAAACGGCATAACCTGGCAGGTAGTCTCAGGTGAAGAAAAGGCTGCGGACAAAGAGGGTGCAGATTCCTAGCGGAACGATCGTTTCCGAGAGGTGGCAGAGTCGTACTCCGAAGACGACATTTTCAACGCGGACGAGACCGCGTGCTTCTACCAGCTCTTGCCAGATCGGACGATGCACTTCAAAGGTCAGCAGTGTAAAGGAGGCAAGAAGTCGCATCTCCGCGTGACGGTCTTGCTCTGCTGCAATGCGTCGGGCCTGAAGAAAATCAAGCCGCTTGTCATTGGAAAATACGCAAAGCCTCGCTGCATGAAGAACGTCGTATCCCTACCGTTCGACTATTGTGCGAACAAACGTGCCTGGATGACAAGAGAATTGTTTTCGCAGTGGCTCGTCAAACTCGACGAACAAATGAGGAAAGAAAATAGAAAAATTCTTTTGATCGTCGACAACTGTTCAGCCCACATTGTGAATGTTCGCTTGACGCACGTTCGCCTGGAGTTTCTGCCACCGAACAACACGTCGTTGCTGCAACCACTAGATCAAGGCATCATAAAGAGTGTTAAGACGGAATTTCGCAAGCGCCTTGTGCAGCGTTTTATTATAAATCGCCGCTTAAAGCAGCCGACATCAGTCAACGTTCGTCAAGCGGCGGAAATGCTGGCGGGAGCTTGATGGAATGTGAAGACGTCAACAATCCGTAACTGTTGGCGAAAAGCAGGCCTAATCAAGGCGCCTGCCCAAGTTGAAGACAACCTGGAAGAGGACCACAGCAACCCAGGAGACCTGTGGACTGAGGTTGAGGAACTGTTGCCCGACGTCTCTTCCTTCGACGACTGCGTGGAGAGCGACAGCGCAGCACTAACGTCGGTGGACATGACAACCGAGGAGATTGTCAAAAGCGTTCGCGACGTCTCCAGTGACGATGACGACGACGACCCGAAGGAAGAGGACTCTGTACTATCACCGAACACTGAAGAGGATGAGACCATATCGCACTCGGATGTTTTAGTGCACATGAACAAAGTCCGCACCTCCATTGGTCGGTGCAGTGATGTGCCCGATGAGGTGCTACGTAAGGTGGAAGGTGTTGAGGCGTACTTAATCAGCCGTTTGTGCTCCACGCGTCAGAAGAAAATCACAGATTTCTTCAAATAAAGAACGTTTGAAGTGTGTGTAATTTTTTTTTTTTGTGTTTGCTTGTCGGCGCACACGGCAACTGCCAAGGTACGTCATGTTCGCTCCTAGGTTTGACCTCTTGCTTACAATCGAAGTTTTTCATTACAACGATATTTCAAAATAACGTAAGAGTTGCGGCGGTCCCACTTAATTCGTTATATCGAGATTTGACTGTATAACCAAATGTTTGGTTTTTTCGCTCCCATCTATATTGCTGCAAAAGAGAACTGTAACGCGCTCCTTGGACTTTTTGCCGCCATGGCACGCGTCTTTGGCAAAACAAAAAGTATTTCCTGCAGGGTGTCTACCAACCTGGAAAACCTGGAAAACCTGGAAAAGTCAGGGAATTTGAACACGCCTGGAAAAGTCAGGGAAAAGTCAGGGAATTTCTGAAAAATCCGGCCAGGTCATGGAAACTGACTGTAGTCTTACAGATCGTCACGAAAATATTCATTAGCATTAATCAAAGCTTTAAAAATCGCTCCTTAAACCACACAGAACAGCTAAGCAGAAGCATAGTTAAAAAAAAGCAGTGCATAGCTGGCGCTTCTACTTTCCGAGTACGTTACTCACGCGCATAAAATTGTGCATGTTTGTCTTGGCCGCGATCTCGGCTCGGCTTGAGGGTTTTCTGGTTAGGCTGGAAGTGCCATCAGCACAGGGCAAGGTGCACAGAATATGCGAGTCGTAATTATTTTTTTACTGAAATGTGTAGTTTACAGGTGCGTAAATTGGACTGGGATACAAAAACAGCAGTAGAGCAAATATGGTAATCCAGATCGGATCCAATCCAATCGAATCCACCTATCAAGATGCCTGGGCTGCAGCCATATTGCCATTCTTCTTGTGATGCCGTGAGCATGCAGTGAGTTGCTATGCCTCTTGCGAAGAAGTGTTCGTTTAACCCTGATTGGGTGAACGCGGAAATATCCGAGCACGCCTCATGGATTAGAGCAGTGCCGAACGATACAAGTAAGGCTCACTGTGCAGCATGCCAGAAGACTTTCTCGCTTAGCAATATGGGCATCGCTGCTGTCTCCAGTCACGCTGTGAGCAAGAAACACCTAACTGCTGTGAGCATTGTGCAAAGTGCTTCCCAGACAAACATCCGCGCGTTTTTCGGTGCTGGACCCAACTTGCCGTGTTCCATGACTGCTACGACTACGGGTGAATGTGTATCGACTGTGCCAAGCACGAGTGCTGAAAGCGTGCCTGCTAAACCGGTGGCCGTCGCGCCTGACGGGAAGGCATCCTTAAATGGGTTTCTGGTCAAAAAATGTGTCACGAAAGCAGAAGTTGTTTGGTGTCTGAACACCATAGCGACCCATGGATCGTTTCGTTCAGCAGCAGCGTCAGCGGCGCTTTTTCCCATCATGTTCCCCACGTGCGACGTCGCGAAGAAGTTGCAACTTGGTAAGGACAAAGTTGGCTATACAATTTGTTACGGTATAGCCCCGTACTTCCGAAACAGGCTGCTATCAAAGCTGCATAGTGTCCCACACGTGGTCGTGGCTTTTGACGAGTCCCTGAACAAAATTGCTCAGAAAGAGCAAATGGACGTTTTGATCAGGTTTTGGGACCCAGCTGACGATGTTGTCAAAACCCGCTACCTGACGTCCTGTTTTTTAGGACACACTCGCGCAGAAGATTTAGCTGCCGCTTTCAAAAAGGCCACTGAGAACATTGAGCCGGCAAAAATACTTCATCTTTCGATGGATGGTCCAAACGTCAATTTGAAGTTGTTGAAGTCGTTGAAGCAAGAGTTTTCTGCGTCTGATGGAAATCAGAATATTGTGGACATTGGAAGCTGCGGACTGCATGTTTTGAGTGGTGCATTTAAAACAGGCCACAATGTGACAAAGTGGAACACAGTAGTGTTTCTTAGAAGCTTGTACAATTTGTTCAAAAACGTCCCTGCACGCCGAGCCGACTATGTCAATTTCACAGGGAGCATACTGTTTCCGCTAAAGTTTTGCTCAGTGCGCTGGCTGGAAAATGGCAAGGCTCTTGCTAGGGCACTGCAAGTCCTCCCAAATGTGGTCAAATATGTTGAGCATGTCAAGAAAGAAAAGAAAGTTCCAGCGTGTGGCAGCTATGCTCATGTCGAGACGGCTGTGAAAGACGAGATGCTGCCAGTAAAGCTGGCCTTTATGCTTTCAGTTTCAGAAGAATTGGAGCCATTTTTGGCTGAGTTTCAGACAGAAAAGCCAATGCTACCTTTTCTTGCAACAGCACTGGACGGCCTGTTGCGGTCACTGCTGGGACGAATCGTGCTAAAGGAAAAGCTGGATGCTGCAGGCACATTTTCAAAACTGATAAAAATTGATCTGGAGAACCCAAACAACATCATTGGTATAGCTGCCTTTGACATAGGCCTTGCCACCAAAAGTGAGTTGCGAAAGATCACTAAACCATCTCACACTGCGGTGGTAAGTGTCAAAAAAGAATGCATCTTATTTATTAAGGCCTGTTCAGCAAAGATAATCGAAAGATCACCTCTGAAATACAAGCTGACAAGGGGGGCCAGTTGCTTAAACCCAGCAGTTTGTGCCGCTTCTGTGGAAGCTGGCCAGAAGCAGCTAAACATTGCACTTGAAGTACTTATAGAGCATGGGCGCCTTACAGGCCTACAAGGAGAGAGAGCAAGTAGATCATATGTACAAGTGTGCTCGAACAGCACTGCACAAGTGCGTTTGCGAAAATTTGATCGTGCAAGAGAGCGCTTGGAGAAGCTGTGGGTGGAACTCTGTGCAAGTTCTCATGAAGAGCTACTGCTGTTTGTGAAGATTGTGCTGTGCCTTTCACATGGAAATTCTTCCGTGGAGCGGGGATTTTCAGTGAACAAGGAATGTCTTGTGGAAAATATGAAGGAGGAGTCACTTGTAGCACAAAGGTTAGTGTACGATGAGGTGTCTGCAGCAGGTGGTGTTGCAGAAGTTGACGTAACAGACAAGATGATAGACATGGTTCGAAGTTCCAACATCAAATGGAAGGAAGACCTGGAGAGGAAAAAGAAGGAACGGTTGGACGTATTGGATGCTGAAAGGAAAAAGAAGAGGACTGCGGCTCTTGTGAAAGAGCTTGAATCAAAGAAGCAAAAACTGATGGAAGACGCACAGCTTCAGGTCTCCATGCTGCAGCAAGAGATTGAATCCTTGAAACAGTGAAGGCATTGCCGATGCAAGTAAACAAGCTTTTCTGTTTGTCGAGGGACAATTATTGTGTCTTTGAATATTTTATTTATTATAAAAAATGCTTTCAGACAAGGGAATGCAATAAAGCAGCATGGTTTCCATTTTATATGAGCGCCTCATAATTTCTTTTTACCGCTCAGGAGTTTGTTTTCCAGTGCGCAGTTTCTTCCAAGCAGACGTACCGGTCATGGAATTTGCTTGAAATGGTCATGGAAAACCTGGAAAAGTCAGGGAATTTGGAAAAATGTAATTGGTAGACACCCTGTTCCTGGCTTTAACTTATACCAAAAAATGTTCTCATCGGCATTGAACACATCTCGCGGTGCATAGTCTTCGTGGTGAGCGGGAAGAACATCGGTTTTCCAGTTGGCAACAACAGTGTCGTCGACGCTGGCCGACTCTGGATGACACTTAAAAGCGATTCCGTGCCTCGATTTAAAATGGTTGAGCCAACCTTCACTGCATTGGACAGTTCTTGATTTAGAACAAATGCAAGTTGCTCCATACGTTTTCGTAGCAGCAGTTCATTCACGAGAATATTTCGCGAACAAGCGTCACGAAGCCATATCAGCAGGGCCTTTTCGTCATCAGGATATGAAGCTTCACGGAGCCGAAACCTCTTGGTTTGTAAGTCACCTGATACTTTCTTCGACAAGATCGTCGCTTTGGCATTGACAATGGTGTTGACCATCTTCTTTGACAAGCCATATGCCACGGTGACGTCCACCTGCTTCTTTCCCTTCTTAACTTGCTCAGTGATATCAAGCTTGTCTTTCAGGGATATCTGCTTACGCTTTGTCGCTTGCAATGGCTTACGACGCGGGACATTGGCTGATGTGTTTGGCTGCATAGGTTCCATCACACCGTGATCACATCTACAACCAACCGATGCACACGATACACGAGTAGTGGACTAACAAAAGGTCAAAACAGGCCCTGCCGCACAAAGCACCAGCTGTTAGCGCCATGCCGAACGTAACTTCTATTTCGAGAAAGGCCGTTACCAAGCGAGCGCTTTCCATCAACTTTTTTTTTTTACTTTAATTGCTAAGTAAGTATTGCTCTAGTGTTTTTTTTAATTTTTTTGTCTATAAGCAGACTGTTTTTTGCTTTGATAACACTGTAATCATTCAAAATTATGCATCGACTTTCATATGATGCATTAGCGATTAGTCGTAGTAAGCCCCATTAGCCAGATCGATCCAAGCCAAGCAAGGCAGTCTTAAAATGGCCGCCACCTGTGTTGACACTGCAGGCACGTTGCTTCCGTCCTGGAAGTATGCCAAGTGATGTGAAAAGTCCGCTCCAAGACTCGCCTGACTTCATGTTAAAATGATTGAGTTCTTACTAAAAGAGCACGCAATAGGCTATTTATTTTTGTCATTGCTCAGAAACATGTTGTATTTAAAATAACGCAAGAACCTTCTACATTGAGGTACATTTTTACGAAGCGCAAGAAGCGTTTTTTCCATCATGTTTATGTCGTGTGTTCCTTACGCTGTTTGGTTGTGCCGTCAAGATGAGTATACTTTTATTTTAGAATGTAAAACGCGTGAATGAAATCCGCTTCTAAACGTTTTGTTTTAGAGAAGCTTTATTTACGCAGTCGTATTCACTTTTGAGCCGAAGCTCCGCTCAACACCAGCCAACACAAGCCTCGCAGACGTATATACCATCATTCCCAGCGCTCCAACATCGCCCTTTAAGAAATTCGCGTAGACTGTGGCACCACACTTCCCTCTGGGTATTTGTGAGAAACTATGGTTGTACCCGAATCCGTTGTAAACGAATCTCGATGAATGCTACAAATAGGGAGATCAACATAAAGCCGCAAATTGGTAGGTAGTATCGGAATGTATCTTGTAAGCAGATCCGTTTTAGCGAGGTTATACTGTAAAAGCTCGTTAATTCGGATTTGACGGGACCGGAAAAACTGTCCGAATTAACCGAATGCCAAATTAACGAATTAACAGGGAAAGCAACATTTAAAATCAAGCTGCAGAAGCATACCTTTATTTGTTGAAGTATTTTGTAATTGTCGTCTGCGTTTTCGCGCAGATTTCGGCTGACATCACAATTTTTCTTAACTGTTCCAAATGGCCAACAGCACGCAAGCTGTCGGGAGCGTTCAGGCAAGGGTCCTCTAATATTACGAGCGCCTCCGAGACTTCCCGTGAGGTGCGATGAGGTCGCGGCTGTATCTCCTCGCATGATTCTTCGTCGGAGTCGTGGTCTTCATGGGCGCCCGTGACATCATTAATAATCTCTTGATCGGTCAGGAGACCACTCGTGGCGACACCATGATCAATCGCGATGTAGTCCTGAAAGGTCACATCTGTGGGAAGGACAGCATAGAAAGTCGGGCAGTCATCGTCGGTGGACTCTGCTGACACCTCCTTGATGCCATCGTCAGATACTGCTGCATGCTCGGGCCTCACATAACCGCTGTGCCGAAAACAGTTGGCGATGACTTGCGGCGGAGTGTTTTTTCACACGTGGGCGATGATGTGCACTGCGCCGAGTAAGTCCACTTGATACAACTTTCCAGCTTCTGAGCATAGGATCATTCGCTCTAGCAGGTGCTTGCGGTACTTAGACTTCTCGTAGTGAATGATACCCTGGTCTATCGGCTGAAGAGGAGAGGTAGTGTTGGGCGGCAAAAAAACTACTTTGATGCTCTTCAGTTCGACTGTACAGTTATGGGCACTGCAGTTGTCAACAACCATAATTATCTTGCAGTCCTTCAACGTGAAGTGCCGGTCCAACTGCTGCAGCCAGCCGCGAAAAATGTCCGATGTCATCCATGCCTTCCTGTTCGCTGTGTACTCGACAGGAAATCTTTTGACGTTCTTAAAACAACGTGGCTTAAGCGCCTTCCCGACGACAAGTAGTGGCAAGCGCTCCGTGCCAGTCATATTGGTGGCAAGAAGCACAGTTATCCTTTGCTTGCACTTCTTGCCACCAATGCACGCGTCCCCTTTGAAAGTCACCATCTTGTCGGGCAGAGCTCTAAAAACTAGAGCAGTTTCATCTGCATTGAACACGTGACGTGGTTCATATGCGGCGATGTGCTCCAGCAGCTTCACATTTCTCCTCTCGGTGGTCACGCTTTCGTCAACACTGGCCTTTTCGCCGCACACACTCCTGAAGACAAGTTCGTGTCTCTCTCGAAACCTCGCTAACCACCCTTCTGACGCTTTGAACGATTCAATGTTCATCATTGCAGCGTACTTCTCACCCATGATGAGAGGTCCGCTCAAAGACAGATGCGCGTTGCGACAGTCGGTAATCCATCGGAGCAAAGCTTCTTCGAGCTGGGGATGAGAAGCGGTTCGCAACCGCTTTCTAGAGGCATGAAACTTCTCGCTTTCAAAGGCTTGTCGAATCTGTTGTTCATTTTTCACGTACGTTCTCAACGTGCTCCGCTTCACGTTGCATTTGGTCATAACCTGCTGTCGCGATTTTCCGTTCTTCAGTGCTTCCAAAATTTCCACTTTAGTTGCCAAGTTCTTCGCGTCGTAGTTCTGCCGCTTTTTCGGCGTTGCCATCACTGTAGCGCACGATGGTGGTGGCATGCAAATACGGTCACAATGGAAGAAAATGAGAACTCCGCAAGAAGAGATGGTTCCGACACGACAACACAAGGGAAAATGGCGTCGGAGGCGCTGAGTGGAGAAGAAAGAAGACGTCGACATTCGGTGACGCTGCGATCGCCCCCACTAGTTGATGATGATGGCGATGCCACTCAGGTTTCGGTTTCACTCCAGTGGTGCCAGCGCTGCTTTATCACACTTTTGTGTAGCAGCAGCCGTCAGCATTTGTCCGAATTAAGCGGTGCGGAGCCGGATTCCGACGAAATAACGAAGGTTTGGTCCCATAGATTAACATGCACTTTGGCCGGGACCAATAGAGCCGTCCGAATTATCCGAATTTCCGAATTAACGGGTGTCGAATTAACGAGCTTTTGCTGTACTGTATAACACCGCTAAAAAAACTACTCAGAATGTCCCTTATGCGTTGCTTGTCTGTTGGTTCTCATTAAGGTTGTGTGTAACAACAGCTAAAAATCTTTTATTCATTTCTTTATAAGATTACATTATACTTAAGGTCGTGCACTGGAACACAGCTACTTTTGCCAAATGTGAAAAATCATTCGTTGCAAGTTTTATTGTAGAGCCATTCAAAATTTTTTATATATTCTTTATCTTTGCTATTCATGTTAGGTTACCATATTTTGTCACCGCATCACAACAGGTGTTCCAGTCCTAAGCTTGAGGGCACAAGTTTGATTCTCTGCCACCGCGGTTGCATTTACATGGGGCTGAAATGCAAAAACTTTACTGTACCTTGGTGTAACTTAAAGAACATTAGGCGCATTAAACCAGAGTCCTCTCACAGAGACCTGCCTCATCATCATGTGGTGGCTTGACGTATCAAATGCCACAATTGAATTTTATTACATCTACTCATCAATGAAGTGCTTGTTAGCATTCTTCTTCAATGTTTTTTTCTTCTTAGTGCTTTTTTTTCTCTTTTTGTCGAGCTAAGCTTTGTCAGTCTCATTCTCTTTCAGGAGAAATCAAGTGGCCGGAATGCGCACTACAAGCTGACGTCAACAGCCATGCTTTGGCTGCAGACGAAAAAACCTGGTTCAGGAACCATGAACCTTGGTGGCAGTCTCACAAGACAGGTAAGTGTTCAGGAGCTACGAGCAGATAAGATCAATGGGGTTCCCCCACTCCAATTACTGACAGCCATTTGGGTTCTTCTGCGCCACTACTATCAAAATTATTACTGAACCTTTAGTTGTGCTAAATCTATGCTGCTTTAATTATGATTTTTTACACCGAAATCTTATTTGCCAATCACAGTAGCCACATTTCAAAGGCAGCTACACTATACAGTTTCCCTTTCACATGCCAATGTCGAGCCTGCGCTCATTTGGTTGCCAGTGATGGGCTCGCCGCCAGAGGTAATTGCGGAGACAGCGGCTTTGTGGTGCAGTTGCTGTATTCTTTGAAAGATTGCCCTAAACTGCGTGGGGAATACCAGCTTGTTGTTGAGCTGAGGCGCCATCGTCTACGTCCACTTGGCAGTGCCCACCATATATTTTGCCCTGTGACAGCACACAATGGTGTCTATACGGGCGAGTGCACAGTGTAGTTTTGTGAAGTGCGCCCTTGCGAACATGTGCAAAACTGTACCAGTTGTAATCTCGAGACTGTGTGCTTTGCCGGTAGATATTTAATTCATACATAATTATGGGAAAGCCAGCCGTTTTTTTATTTGGGCTTTCTCACTCAACGCGTGCAACAGCTTTCGTTGATGATGCATTCGGTGTTTTTTCGCTGATTATTGAACATTGTCCTGTATCCCGCCCTGCTATGACATCGCTGCCAGGATAATGGAAGAGTGGTGTGGTACCAGGAGTGCACATGCATGATCGACTCTTTTTGACGTCCACTGTGGCGATTCTTGCGAATGGGTCGCAGCAACCCCGCCATCTCTGATGAGATGCAAGAATATGGGAAGTTGGCCAACGTCTGAAGAATGTGTAGCTTTCGCTTTTAGAGTATAACGTATTGCTGCACAGTTGAGCTGTGAAAAGTGGTTGTTATATCAGTTGATTGTATAGTGGAATTCACTTGTAACGATATCAGTTTAAACAATATATTGGTTATAACGAGAAGCTGCCGCCCTGTCAACTTTTGTGTTTTCTACGGTGAAACAAGGCGTTTACAGGAATTCCGTGTGCCACATGATCGGTCATAAGAATTAATTCTGGCTGTTGGGTGTCTGGGCCGAGAGGTAATAGAACGGAAAATCCTCGAAAAAGGAAGAAGAAAACAAAAACTCAAGCTCCTGAAATCCCAGCAACAACCACATCCCCCAGTGCCTGTTTGGATTCGCAGTATGCTTCACCGCTTAGCATTGTGGCATTTCGCACAGCTGACTTTTAAAATCCGCTTTGTTGTGGCAGCAGCAAAGCGGATTCCGTTCGTTCACTTTCGGGCATAAAATTTGAGCTAAAGTTGACACTTGGAAGAGTTTCAGTGTCTGAAACTTCATACGTTGTCATTGGCCTTGTAGCAGTTTCATAGGAGCGTTCGAACTTAATCATATCTGAAAAATTGGCAGCTTTGCGATCGTTATCACTAGTGTCTGTCAATGTATCCCATCCGATGTATTAGTTTTCTCACAACAATCTGTCATCCCCCATTTATTTTTTCGTGCAACCCGTTTTTATCATTTGTGCACTTAGCGACGAAGCTGTCTTTTTTAAATGCCCATTCTTGTTAGAGAGTGCCAACAACCCCTAGTATTCGCGTATGTCGTGAAGCGGCGCCTTATGGGTGCTGGAAAGGGAGTTGAATTGACTTTGCAACGAATTGACAGCATTTCAGTGAAATGCGATACTGCCACGTCGAACCAATGGTCACCGTCTTCTTGCATGCAGCATGTCGCCTTTCTGGCTTACTCCGCCATTGCGGGTCACTTGTTGTGTAGTGTATGCTTCATTTGTGCATTCTACGTGCCTGTTTCACTCTGGATTGTGCATTACATGTGGCGAAAGCAAGCTTTTTTTTTTTTTTTGCAAGCAACATGCTGTACATCTCTGTGGTGCTCTATCGGTCCTAAATGATGAGGCACAGCATGCCTGTGTTGTCGCCTGATAGCACGTGCAGCATACGCTCTTCATCAGCGCATCCGCCTTTCCCATGTGCCCACACTGTTCAACACCAGCGAGCTTCTTTCTCTTCGACAAAGCGACGCGCACTTCAAAATGGTCTCAAATACGCGGTGGCGAAGTTGCGAATGGCAGCGTGGCGCGCTTGTAACGCTGTCAAGTCAATCAGTTTATGCCTGAAGCCCAACCGAGCAGGTAGCAGCTGATGACTGTAATAAGGTTGTTAGTGCTAAGTCATGATGGCATGTTCATCACAGGCTGCCTTCTTGCCTTCGCTCTTCCCGGATACTTATTCGTGAAGGCATTGCCACAATCGTGCGGAAATCGTAATCATTGGTCGACCGGTCTCTGCATCACTGAAAAATGAAAGATTTTTTATGATGCGTGGTGGTGTCGACAAATTGATAGGCTCGGTGAATATACATGGTAAGAAAAGTCATTGCAGTTATTGCTTATTGGTTTGTTCTGGGCAGTTGTAGCTGCATGCAGCGGCATCAGAAAAGGTTGCCATGCACAAGGTGATAGCGGGGCTTTATGCTGCCTCGTATTATGTCTTTCTTCACTGCCATTCTGCCATTGAAGAAACACCTGAAAAGTGAGCCATACCGCTCGCAGCGTCCGAAATTTGCGTGCAGTGCTCGCGGATCTAGGATATCTTCGTCGTCAGTGGTCACCCGCGCTTTAGAAAGCCTGTTTTAACTTACTTATTGCTTCATATGTGTCGTATTTTTACCATGACCATGTCTGAAGTGTATGTTGTAAAATTAGGAGGCTTTGAACAATGTTCCCTGTATGTGGGTGCAGTTTCAATGGGTAGCACAAGAAAAATTAAGTGCACCAAATTATGGTCATTACAGGTGATAACTCGTTATATCTGGGATTATTATAAGAGGGCCTGTTTATAATTGTTTTTAAGCGTTTTGGGAAAATGTAAACACTACGGCTCATCTGTTGACATCTTGTACAGTAGACCTTCAGTAAACGGACATCTCTTAATTGAGCGCAACTGCTGCTTAATTGGAACAAGTGCTTCTGACAGGATTGGTTTCGTACTTCTATTCTGTGTTCATGTTCATCTCTCAGTAAATGGAACTCTTGTTGAATGGATAATACTATTTTGCTGGTCTCTTGAGGTTCTGGTTAATAAGAGCATGCTTTTCTTTCGGCTACCTTGTTTACTATATGTATACGTAGGTTACTGCATACTGCACATTGTTGATGCATGGCCCTAATCTGCCTCCCACTTTTCATTGCAGATGGAGCAAGACAGTCCAGTCAGTGAAGCAGTTCCTCACATTGCCAACATTGGAAAGATGGTTGAGGTAGGTTTTATTGCGACCTCTCCCCCTTTTCTTCTCGCTAGAAAAGAACATCAAGCGAACAATGGGATGAAAAAATGCTGCCTGTGAGACATCCGTCTTTTTTTATTGTTGTTGCTATTCTCTGCCTAAATGAGGGCTACAGATTTAATCCCTACTTCAACAGCGCTTGCGCTTTTTTACTCGCTAGTAAAAGTTCCGATGCGGGGGGGGGGGGGGGGGGGGGGGCATGTTATCAGTTTGAACTTGTTGCGGAACATGGCGGCAACTGCAAAAACCCGCTGAGAGTGTCCATGTTATTGCTAACGCAGTAGTAACGCAGTTTTTTTATGGCTAAATAAGTGTTCTGGGTTAGCTCTGCCTTCAGTTCCCCTTATGTTTAATTTGTGCGTTTTTTGAATTTTCGTACGAAACCTGTGTATAACTTAATTATTTTTATAACGAGTTTTTTCAGGAATTCGTCAATCTTGTTATACCCTGGCTTAACTGTAAAAGTAAACCACGGAGAAAAGCTGGCACATCATGCCTTTGGTAAACTATATTGTATGGTATCCTGGACGATACATATAGAGCTGCACTGAAAAATTTCGTAATAAGCAGTATTATCATCGTCAGTAATTTTGTTTTTTTCATAGTATTCTGCCAAGGGAAGGGTGTCAAGGGAATTCTGGCTAACTTTTGCGACAAGCGGGTAGTTCGTATTATATGGGCACCTGCTCACTCCTTTCTTCCCCGGGAACGAAATCGCGCACGACCTGGCTGGGGAACTGGCCAGCCGAACAGGCACAGCGTGAAGTCCGGGGACAGAGAAGGACCGCATGGTTAGTTATGAAGAGATCACAAGATACTGCAGGCTAGGAAAGGCCCGCTTCCCCCGGCACATACCTCGCTAAACAAGCAGCAGGCGACAGCATGGCATTTCTTACAAACCAACACTTTTCTGAACCCGGTAACTTATCACCAGATCTACCCAGGGATATACTCAGATTTGTGTAAGTTCTGTAATCAAAAGGCGGACGTTAATCATATACTGTGTGCTTGCCCCTCAGTGACAGCACAAAATAAAAAAAAAGTACAGTAATGGAGAGCAGTAGGAGACCGCACTGCTAAGCGCAGACCCAGAAGTGCAACTTGGAAGTCCTTCGGCAAGCCGAAGATGCTGCCAGAGCGCAAGGACTCTTGGTCGCCACCTAGGGGAAGGAGACAATTCTTCCACATCTTGCCATTTGTTTTTCTTTAATGAAGTTATTTTCTCTTCGTAGTGTTTATTCAGATCTGTGCAACTTACACATGTGCATAAGTATGATTTTAGAGAGTTCATAAACCATCGAGAGTTCAAGGACGAGAGAGTAGTTGCCTTCCTGCAGGCACTGCCTCCTCCTTACCACTTATTTCTTCATAAAACTCGCGGATGATGTCAGCACTAAGCACTGAGCCTTTCAGAATTTTGTGCTTTTCGGCTATTCACTGTCATCTCTACTTGTGCATTTGAAAAAGCACACAACGATGCCAAATCGGATGACCGTGCACGATATTCATGTGAAGCAAGGCAGAACAGACAAGTGACTGCGTAGCAGAGCAGGGTAGGAGAGTATGCACAACTGATGCGCAACTTGTATATGGACCAATCGAGAGCTTATTTCTTCGTGACATTACGTTAACAGACCGCAGGTGTCACTAATCACACCTTAAGGAGTGGAAATGTCGGGAGTGAAAAACAGGCACGTTCTTTACCTTTTCAAAGGTTGTTCAGGGCCCTTTAAAGTTTACTTGGATGGAAATCATTGTCTCGCTGCTTTATTTTTTTTCCTGCCAGGACATGGAGAACAAGATCAGGACGACGCTGAACGAGATCTACTTTGGCAAAACGAAGGACATCGTCAACGGCCTGCGCTCCCTGCAGCCGCTGCAGGACCGGAAGCAACAGGACGCCCTCAGGAACGACCTTGCCCAGGCACTACGGAACCGTCAGGCCAAGCAGGACAGCTAATGACTGCAGGCAACGCACAATGACACTCGCCTGCAAGACGTTGCCGCGGCTGTCACTTGCGCCGAAAAGAGAGTCCAGCTGCCACGGCCGCCACATCATCGACGAAAGGCGCGTGCACACCCGGCAGCGGTGTATTTTTTCCCCGCACCCCACGGTGTCGGCAGTCATCACACAATGTT
The DNA here is from genome assembly GCA_013436015.1 of Rhipicephalus annulatus. Classification (NCBI taxonomy): domain Eukaryota; kingdom Metazoa; phylum Arthropoda; class Arachnida; order Ixodida; family Ixodidae; genus Rhipicephalus; species Rhipicephalus annulatus. The sequence continues at coordinate 33,813 of WOVY01001486.1, forward strand.
TTTCACCTGCACCCATGAATTACATGCATCAACAAATAGGGGGGAAAGGAGAGAGCGAGAGGGACAAGACTGTGACACTTTGGAGGTGGGAGGGGAGAGAGAGGTCGTGTGAGGGGACAGCGTCATGTGGCACGAGCAGATCGCGGCGATGCACTGCCTTGTTTCTCCTGCTCAGGTGGTATTACGAGGATGCTGTTGTTTGTGAGACTCGGCCGAGCGAGCAAAACCACATGCGAACACACACTAGACAAGGCTACAAAATTTTTTTTTTTATCCTCGTTTCGGCTTCGGTGTACTGCCACTGTATCTCTCCCTTGCCCCTCATGAATCTACGATACAAGACTAATCTATGACGAGCCCATTTGCAGGGCTGTCACGTAAAACAGCGTAATACGAAACTGACTCGCATGGAGAAATGTTTCAAATGTGCTGCAGCACTTTCTTTACAATGTTATCTTTTTTTTTGTTCTTTCAGAATAAGTTTTAACGAAACTGTCGTCGCTACTTTTTTTCGAACGCAGTTTTGCGAGTGGTCCAGTTTATCTTTTAAAAAGGGCATGGCTCCTTTTTCGTTGACTTTTTCGGTACATTTTGATTCACTGGAGGAGGGATTAGCTTTAGTATGTAGTCGAAAGGCCATTCTCTGCTGTAGCTGTTGACTTATTGTCGCTAGAGCACATTTGTTAACCAATGGATGCTTATTTTGAGTGTGTTTCTTTTCTTTAATATCGGTAACACACACACACGCACTCAGTGATGTCTTTGTTTTCTGTTGCTAGTAGTATTACGTCGGGCATGGAAGGAGCGATGGTTAATTAAAAAGTTGTTGAACACTGAAGTTGCGGGCGCGATCGAATGCAAGTGCCACTACATGCAAACACCTTAGACTGCACTTAACCGCAACACTTTGTTACTAGGTCCAGTTTATTGTAGTCAAGCTCCTCGTTTGCCCCCCTCGTCGAACTCCTGCGGCCAGCGCAATCAATCCTCTTCCGCAGCCTTACGTTTATGACCTGAGCACTTACGTAATTTATTGTTGATTGCCTATGCGGAACCTGCTATGCTATCTTTTTATTTCCTGCCATTTGTAGTCATCTCTCGAGGCACTCGGTAGTATGAAATGCGCGCGTTGTTGGAAGTTTGGTCACCAGGGGTTGCGCGAGCGGATGTGTTTTGCGGGGGACCTTCCCCCCATCCCCTATTACTTCTTTTTGACGCAAATCGTGATTATGCCACAAGGCACGCAGCGATGCTTTTGTGTTTTGTTAATGGACTACTTGTTGAGCCTAACACTTTTTTGGTGGCTGGTGTATAAGTGGTCTTCTTCCTGTTCTTGCGCTGCTAAGCAAAAATGGAATAGGAGATGTGTACATTAAAAGAAGCGGAAAGGTGCATATTAAGAAGAAAAAAAATCACAGATGTTACAATAAAAGGCTTATATTCATATAAAACGCACTGTCGTGTCTTCCTTTGCTTGCGAGTGAATCGTGCCATTCGTGGGTTTTTGCACTCAGTCCAAGTGACTCAGGCTGCAAAGTACAACTGCATCTTGTCCATGGACTATGAGGCTTTTCCGTCTGGGATTCCACTGGCAACGCTTTATGTGAAAAGGCCCTGAAATGAAAAAAAGGGAGAGCAGAACTTGAACAAATCATGGCATTATACAAGCTCGGGAAAAAAACCCTGCCGTGGTTGGGAAACCTACAACAAGAACAGATTCTTTGCTCGAAGCTCTACCTTCGAACTTATTCAAGAGTTTATGGCTTTAAGATGTCTTTGATGGAAGCCTTGTGTTTGGTGCCTCTGCCAGAACCAGACCCTCTTTGAGCACTTGTTCTCATCGCCAAAATTATTGTGCCAAACTTTCGCGGCACATCCAGCTCAGCGACAGTTGGCCACATATTTGGTAGGAATGTCGGGCTCCACAGATTCTTTGCTGTCACCGAGTGGCAGAAATGTTCAGTAGACACTTGTTAAACTGAAAACGATGGGACCAAGAAAATATTGTATGTTCAATGTAATGAGAGTTTTCTTCACTGAGCTGAAGAGGGGTGCAGAATGCATGCCAGCTTATCATATGAAAGGCAGTTTTAAGCAGTTATTGCATTTAAAAAACACTCGTACACTAAGAGTCAGCTGTATATGAAAGATGTACAACAGGGGTTCTACTGTATAAATCTAGGCCAATAAATCATGAATATAGCCACAAGAGCTATACTCATGCATAAAACTTATCACTACCCTAAATCGTTCCCGAGGTGTCCTAAGTAATCGCTGCTGCCAAAGTTCGCTTTAGTAATTTCAGAAACTTTTAATGGCTGGTGCTATGATAAATGAAGACAGCATGGTTCGTTGTACTCGTCTAGTAGCAGTAGTAAATATAATTGTTCTTGGTAGGGTGAAGTCCTCTCCTGCAACCTTCAAACAGGTCATTCGTGTCAGCATAGTAATAACAGTAATTTCATGCATTGCATCAATGAACTATCACTGATATATGCCATCTGTTCCATTGCTTTAGTGAATCAACTGACAGAACTATCCCCATAGTGACAAGACAATAATGTCCAAAACTCACATTATCATTTTAACTGCAATGGCATTTAAGAGATCGTTTTGCACGAATTCTGGTGTTGGTGCTGTGTCATTCGTTCAGAGTGAAAAATTGGCGCCTGTGAGCAAAAATTTGAGGTGGATGCAATTACATGAACATCTTCGGCCAGAGTGTGCGCTAAACTATAGTGCCTAGAATATACGTACATATTCTAGGCACTATAAATGAACCCAGACCTTTAGCATGGCATGCAGGTATCCTACTACATAACCATCCACGCCTGCACTTGAAACTGTTAAACTGTTTTGGAAATAAAGCCATACAAAAGTGTCGTGTAGTGCAAGCAATTTTCTCAGCCACATTCTTCCCGACTCCGAGTAGTCTCATGACTACTATAGTAGTCATGAGACTTTGTACCAAAATACCAGTGATGACTCCCCTTGCAATCAACAAAATTTGGTCCCTCATGGAACCAATGACGAATACACTTCTGCTATAGCTGTGTTGCTTAATGCTAGATGGCCAAAACTTGATGTGCCATTTGTGTCCTGGCTTTCATTTTGTAGCCACATTTTATTGTATTGCCATGCAGTGAAGCCATATTGTAGTTATGAGTTATCCTGTATTTTTTACATAGTGATACAAAAGGTGTCCAATGAAGTGAAACAATGATGCCGATTTATTCAGAAAAAAAAAAGCTGTACACACTGAGCCAAAAAAAATTTTTCAGTAAATTTGGTGCAATTTTTTTTTACTGTAGGGAAAGGGACAAACAACTGGCCAGAATGTGCGATGAGATCCTGGTGGAAATGAAAAGGCTGAGAATTGTGGCGACAGATCAAACATCCTTTTAACGAGCTGAGTAGGATTCGTATTTCTAGATCGCATATAAAAGTCAACAAACTGGCATGTTGCACAGCCTACGGAAGAGCCTTGAAGCTAGATTACGGAATTACTGACTGGAGCGCACGTGCGCGCGCACACACACGCACGCACACACGCACACACACACACACACACACACACATATATATATATATATATATATATATATATATATATATATATATATATATATACTGTCGGACGCTTTTATGAGCATCATAACTAGCACCCAAAATGAAAGTATGTATATTATTATCTATCCTCGGTCAATTATATGCTTTTTGTGGAGTCTGTAAACCATGGATGAGGTCATACCTTTGCAGGGTACCTCTAGCGTGATTGCATTGGAGGGTGTCCACAAACAAAGGTGCTTTGCATAGGTGCAAATGGCAAGCTTGTCCGATTGGTGGTCCCATGCAATACCTGCGAGCAATTTGAGCATGGACAATGGACAGAGGCACATTTTGTTCACCTAGACTAGCATTCTCTTTAGAAGTCTATCAAAACTTGCCACACTGGTCTAGTGGCTATGGTGCTTGACTGCTGACCCGAGAGTCGCATTTTGGAGGCCTAACATTGGAGGCCTGTGTGCTTAGATTTAGGTGCACCCTAGAGAACCCAAAGGCCAGTGAAATTTCCCCCCACTGCACTGTCTGTCATCGTATTATTGTTGAGGGATGTAACACATAAACAATTACCATTATAGAGAGAGACAAAACTATATTTTGTTCTTGCTGGGATCAAGGGAGGCAGGGGCCGGGAGACTAGCCCTACCGGTGCCCCCCTTCCTTAGGCGGCGGTCGGACCTTGGAACTCGGCAAAGCCTGAGGCCAGCTGGGCAGCCCAGAGTTGGTCATCCGTGCACGTGCCAAGCAGCATAAGCTCCCACTGCTCTGGCGTGGTTATCGTGTAGAATTAGCAGACTCGAAACTTTTGCAACAAGTAGCAGGTGTGTACTCGTGGTCCAAACAGCAGTTCATTACATTCACCACAATTTCGTCCATTCTCAATTTGCGAAGCTGACGACAAAATCTTACAAATGTTGGATTCTCAATGAAGTCCAAGATGTATATTATCAAATGAATTAAATTGGTTAATCAGGCTTACAAGCTCAATGTGCAGTAAGGTGACTCAAACATGGGCGGAAATGCCTTGTTAGGCATTTAACATGAATACCACATAACCAAATAATTTAAATGTATCAGTGTTTGGTCAGGGCTAGTAATGCTCTACCACTAAAAACAAGTGACTACATGGCATTGAAGGATAAAAAAAAACTAATTCATGCTGCATGAAGTTCTTCCTTTGAACTTTAGTACATGTAGAAAACCCCAAAATTCAACAGACTCCATGTGGTCGTACTACACAATTATACCAGGAATCGTGACATGTACAATGAACTCTCAAATAAAGAAGCTGGGCCTTGATTTTCTCCACGTATAAGCAATCATCCTTCCTTCAATAAACCTAGGGATTCTTAAAAAAAAGTTACAAACACTTTGGCACAGTGTCTTATTTTTTATCGGTGTGCATCTTTCATAGTCTCATTTTTTTTATCTGCCAAAAAAAGAAAAAAAAAACAAATATTGGTTTTCCTAGTTTGAGTTAAATCGTCATGCAATTTAGCAGCTTGTAACGCAGAAATTAGGCACTGGCTTGAGTCGACCATTTTAATGGGCTAATGTGTGTCCCAATCCTGTAGTTGTAGTGCCCACAGGAGGAGCTGCTAGTCTCTGTTGTGGAGCTGCCACACTTGATGCTGCATGCCGCTTACAAACGAAGCGAAGACCATTCTAGATGTTTCTTATGAAGGTGCACTGCGAAAAAATTCACACATGTCTACGAAATAGATGCTGCTGATCGAGGGAAGCTAGGTTCTAAGGCCCGTAATGTCTACGTGGCAGTTGCTGACTAGTCTACAGACGGACGGACCGACGGACGCACGGAAGGACGAAGGCATCGATGCACGGATGGAGGCACGGCCTATTTTTAGACCACATGTACGCTCTGTAGACAGTTTCACGCACAGATGTTTTGCACCTGCGTTTCGACTGTGCTCAGCACATAGACAGATTGATGCAAAAAGCAAATGCTTAATAAAACCACCATTTACTTGTAATCTCAGTAGGTGCACAGTTGTAATGCATGTAGCAGAACAAACCAACATCACAGTTGACAGAGGTGTGCACCCGCAGTTGTGACAGGACGGCAACCACAAAATGACATTATGCTTTCAAATATCTAGGCGTGAGGCTACTATATTTGCCGCTATTTTCTTCATTATTTAATTATTTATTTATTTGCAATACTGCCAGTCTCTGCTGTGACCATAGCAGGTGGGCACTCTGTACAGATGCTATGATTGCTCATCATAGTAAAAAAAACTGTAATACAGAACATAAAATCAACATTAGTTGTCAAAAGTTCTTGCATAAAACTCTTTACGTAAGGAACAAGCTGAGGATGGGTGAAGATGAACTGACCTAAACTAATCTCTACAAAAGGAACAAACCTGACAAATAGCAATATGCACACAAAGAAAAAGCTCCAATTGAAAAATGAGCTGCTGCACTAATGTTCATCGTCTTTTAATAATATCACTTACACCGCAAGTAGCCTTAGAATTCAATGCAAATCAACTTGAAAAGACTTACAGGTAACAGGGGTAAGATGCACTAGCACAGCAGTTAGGATGAGCTTCCTGATGTCCAAGATGAAGACAATGTTCGGAAATGTTGCTGTAAGCGATGTTAATAGCAATATAAGTAGAGCCCATGGGTTAAGTGGCACCTTTTACAGTCACACAGAAGTATATATGACTGTCAGACCTTGTTATATCTTAAGTCAGCTCCATGGCAAAAAAAAAGGCAGGACAATAATGCGACATTGAAAAATAATGGCAAGACTGTTTTTCATTTTCTTCACTATAACAGATCATTTGTGGGCTTGTGCAAATAGTGAATTTTAGGTTCAAAGCGAATGAAAACTGAATAGTGATTTTGGTCGAATGATTTCAAGTCAAATTCGAATAGTATTCATATCACATGTTATAAAAAAAAAAGGGCATATCTGTCGTGACTCAACTAAACTGCACAGTATTTTTTTGTCAATTAAAACAAGGGATTGAGCAAAGGTCGTTGTCTGTGGTTCAAAGGAAGTGAAAACAACTTTGAAGTTGAGCTTTGAGGCACAATTTGACTTTTGGTAGAAAGAAAATGACAACTTGTTTTGTTTTAAAATTTACTATACTTAACACTCATAAGGTGATATAACAAGCTTGATGAATAACAAGAATGATGAATCGATGCGAGGGTAATATGTTCATTTAACGATGAAGTGGGGCTTTGAAGCAGTGCAAATATTTTACACACACACACGGACACATACACGTGTTCTGACGGCCTAGCATCTCTTCACTGCAGTGAAATCTCCTTTACTGGAAGCTACATGTGACTCGAATGCTTTAAATTTTCAACAATTTAAATTCGTATCAAAGAAAGTTCTAATACACTAATACTCATTTGAATATTTGAAGCATTGGAACATTTGCAGAAGTCTAATATATTTGTCATATGCATAGTCATTCATTATAGCAAGGTTAAAATGTAGTGTTCCTGCTTTTTAGTGCTCAGTCATAACACGGTATTTGTATTCTACGACAGCCCTTGGCTAGTTGTTCTTTTCTTAACCTTAACACAGGGACAGCACAAAAACAGGTCAGTGAGAACTCCCTGTTAATAAGCACTTTCTTTGTTAAGTGCTTCACTTAGGTTATCGTCCCCTCAAATAATTAAGGGGAAGAAATTTGAACTTTCGTCGGTGTTTATTTCAGTGGATAACTGGTTGCACTGATTTTCCCATTTCTCATTTACTGCAGCTTTTCGCAGACCACTGGAAAATGTGTCAGAAGTGTCCTACTGTCCATCTGTACAAGCACTGACCTGATATTCGTGCCAGGTAGTTCTGACTTGCACTGAGCTTGACGGCTGTTTGTTGCGATAACGCATCCGAGCTGTCGCCGACCCTGATCAGGTATCCAGGACTCACCGGCCGAATAGGAACAACCTCGTCTGTGACCAAACGTGTACAAAGTGAACGAAACCGGGTTGTGCCACCACAATAAAGTGCTTCGATTTCTTTACACTTACAGTAACTTTCAATGGGTCTTGGTCCCCTCTTTATGGTTTGTTTAGTCTTGACTTCCTTATATATAATCTGCAAAGAGGAAGTGGGTACTTGTATTGAAACATCGAATGGCAGTTTCCAAAACTTGAGGCCCACCAGCAGGCTTGTTTGTAAGGTGCTTAGACTAAAGATGGGCGTGGCGACCATGTCGGCTGAAGGGAACAGGGCATACAGTTGCTCACTGTCATCTCGGGTTTACAATGACAAAAATGACACAAAATACAGGGCTATTGTATGAATGAATACTGTTTTCCTGTCCAGGTATAAAACATTACACTATTAAAGAAGCACTTTTTACTATTGAATGTAACCACTGACAAAAAACCTGTTTTTCTATATTCCTTGTGCGCTGTTTTATTGACAGTTGCTATATTTCAGATCTTTAGAACAGAACACCTCAGAAGCCAGAATATTGTTTTTGCTCACACAAAGTGTGCAGCAAAAAAAAAAAAAAAAGAGCAGCATGGCATATTAGAGGCAAAAAACACGAAGCAAGTAATACGGCACATCATTGAATGTGCAACATTTCTCAGATAGCTGAGATATGCAAAGAAGTTATTACATGGAGGTGACATGGGTTTGCAGATGCACAATGTGCACTTATGCGCAAGTGCATATAATGCACACATTTAAATGGGGAAACTCACTGTGAAACATGCAAAGTTATGATTTTCTTGTGATTCCATCGCACGTGCCAGCTTTCGGTATTTCTACCTAACAATGAGAGCCACCGAGTAAGATTGACACAGATACCTTCAAAATATTTTGATTAGGGATGCACAAGGCACCCTAGTTTTAAACAAATCCAAGACAATAAGTGAGGGTCACACATTCACTACCATGCTATGCTAACATAACATTGTGTTTCTCCCTTAGCATGAGAATGAAACTCCTAACATGACCACAAATACCATCGAACATGAATTTCTCAAATTTCATGAGTCCACTTGCCATGCTGTTGTCTGTGAGCACTTCCGGGAGCTCGTAATCAAGCAGCTTGCCCCAAGCAACTGTCTCGAGCAGCATTATCTGTGAACAAACCGTCGATCAGTTATGGTTTTCGCCAGCTTACCGCAACTGCCAGCTAAATACCTTGTCGTCAAAACTCTCAAGCAGTACCACCTGGCCGCAGTGCGACCACGAGAGTGACTTGATACCAATAATCTCTTCATTAAGACCAAACGAAGCAAGCTTGGCGCCAGCGGTGCTGTAAACATAGAGCTGAAACTGTAGAAGAGAAGGAACAAGAAAATTTCGAGAATGTGATTCATATATACATACTTGCAATATCCAAGTGAAAATGTAACGATACAAAACTTACTCCTGTTCTCGGAGACTCCCATATGCAGAATGTCTCAGCATTTGGAGCCCATAAGAGGTCGGCTATATCTTCGGATGCCACTGGGAAGTTCTATCGAAAGCATATTTGAGTTATTTTATGGAAGTAAGCTAATCATCAGATTACTGAGCAGACAACCACTACCTGTCTCACTGGTTTAATTTTTGAAACAGCATTGACCGTAACCAATACAACAGCAGTGCAGAAAAAGTAATTGTGCACACTGGTATCATCTCCACTATTTAGTGGCGAGCATTACAAGCGCTGTGTCACAAGGTATCTTTTTCTCAATATGCATGTCGATTGACACTATTCCACGAGGGTCCTAAAGGCTGTTAAGGCTTTGTTGAATACTGAACAAATTATCTATCTACATGCCGGAGGGAATAGCAACTGTTGTCATTAAACATACCCAACGACTATTAACCGAGCTGCTGTGCGACCTGACATCTCACTCTAGTTATTCATTTTGTCCAAATGCTTCTTTTAAGAACCTTTCATTTTCATGTATTGATAGGAATTACATGGGCTTATTACACAACCTTGCTTGGTGCACTCTAGTAATTAAATGCACTATCATGCAACGTTCAAACAAGTTTCCAAGTTCTGTTAATAGTTATTGTAAGGATCCCTACTGAATTTGTAAAAGCTTGCTACCATGGCAGTAGCCAATATACCAAATCTACAAAAATAAAGTAACAGATCAAAATATGCGAAATGCATTACACCTGATCAGTGTATACATTTACGTTATTGCTCAAAATAACTGATGAGATTATGTTAAATGAAGTTGTACAGTTTTAGTAAATTTTATTGGAATATTATAATAAGAATGTAAATAACAGGCCTTGCAGTGATATCAGGTGGCTGTGCTCAGATTGGATGGAGTGGTCTGTTGTCTGACACATATTAGTGGCAAGAGTTAACTAACAGGATGTCTATGGCCAATATCATGCTTGCATATAACAGTACAGCTACACAGAATGAACATCTGCTTGACAGAGTGCAGAATTTAAAGAATGAGCTCTTCACCACTGTTTTGGGCTCCCACTAGAACAAACAACACCAAGACTTATCAATACCAGTTTGCAAGCCTCACCTGTTCAAGAGTCCACGTCTTGCAGTTGATGATGCTAACGAAGTCCTTGGCATCTCTTCGTTCAACTACTGCCAGATGTTCACCGGATTGACTGAATGAACGCAGAGACAGGGGCAACTTGGCTTGCTTCAGGTAAAGCACAGACTTTTCCACCAAAGACCAGACTGTCGTCCTGATCTAAAAAGGTGAAAGAAATGCCGAAGGTTACTATATTCACGTCTAATCATCGCACAATGACCGGCTGTACAAGACATCTCATTATAATATAAGTTGTGCTATGACAAGACCAAAGAAACTAGGCGAAAGCTTGCATGCATAATTGCGCCACTCGAGAAAACAAAGGTCGATTATTTGATGTTTGCAGAAAATGATTAGAGTTACTGCTTGGCGCACAGACTAAACAGTGAGTGCAAAAGAGCCATAAAGCAGGCTTAATTTGTTTCGTCGCTCGGTTCTCTATACCTAAATTGATCTAATAGAAACTCACCTGAAAATCTGCTGTTGTTAAGATGTGCTGACTGTCAGGACTCCAGCATGCGCTTATAAGTCCCAGCGACCCTTCCGATATCCTGCATTTCCAAGTTGTATCCTCCGGATGCCACACCTAAGATTTTAGTAAGAAATGCAGCAACGTCATAGAAACAATCAAGTGTTTTTATTACTTTACAGTGGAGTTTTCTAAGCGTACTCACCTGTACTATTTTGGGCTTTAGCAACAAGCACAACAGCAGCTTTGAGTCGGGAGACCACTGTTGAACGACGACACAGGCAAAACTGTAAGCGCTTGAAGTAGTGAACCTAGCATGTCGCTATGCAAAGTGCAGGCGCTCGCAAAACAAAAGTTTACCTCTATGGCGTCAACAACGTCAACATTAGAAATCGTAGCTATCTCCTGGAACGTGATAGAGTTGTAGATGGTAACTTTTGCGGCGCACGGGACAGCCTGTAAAGAGAAGTAGTCAAGTCGGTAATCGACAACGCTACATCACGTTTGGCGCACCAACCAAGTGTTTTCCGTTCGGCGAGAATGAGCTCAGAGCTGGAGACTCCTTCACAACCCGAGAGAAGCTCATGATTCAGCAGATTCTCTTCGTATATAACGGGGTTTTCGAAACCATCCCGTTGCGAAGGGTTTCAAAACACAACCATTCGCGCGAGACGGGAATATTTCAAGCGTTTCTATTTCGACGGTAGACGTCTCAACACGCCGCGCCTTAATTTACCATGCATTGATGCTGTGTCGATGGCAACGAAAGGAGCATGGTGGAAGCGAGGCTTTAGTTACTTAACTGCTCACTTCCTCCTTTCCTAGACCCCGGTAGTGTAGCGGTAAAACGGAACGGAAACTTCGGCGCCTGCTGTAGTCCAGTGTTTGCTGGTAAGTGTCAAACATGGTAGGGGATAGGAAGCGAACGCTAATATGCTGTAGAGTGCACTTACGGGCCACTTGAATCCGCCTATTCCACGTGTAGTTTTGCGACGTGGCGCAGTGGCGACGTTTAGCGCTGTCTGAATGAAACAGGCACTTGCCAATCACATTCAGGGTGTCAATTCCTTCGCATCAAGTTCGCGAGTGTGACAAGCAGTTGCACAGGTGAACGCGCAAACGCACAACACTCCATGGGAGCGAAAGCGCGCGCAGTTTGACCGAGCGAGGCGCGGTGTGGGCGTGGTGCTTTGCGACTTACGTCGCTTTCCTTCCTTCATACCAGGGCCGTAGCCAGAAAGGGGAAAGCGGGTCTCGACCACCCATTGTGTACGTTTGTGCGTTTGTTCATATGGACGCGTGTATGTGAAATTCAAAAACTTGAACCCTTGGTATACCACCCCCACTCTCCTGGTTTGGGGGTTCTTCGCAAAAAGGGGAATGCTAGTCAGGTACCAGATTATACAGAAAATTTTTTCAACTGCAAGGCTTTTGGAAAATGTTATCCTTGTGAGACAATGCTTGATCTTTCGATCTGTACCGCGCTGAAGATGGTACTCAGTCTTCGATTTCATGTTTGTAAATAGTGGTAGGTGCCGTCGACAAACTGGAGCACTTGGAGCGCAATCGCGGTGTGTGGGCTCCGCCCAGCCCAAAGCGCGCCACCACTTTCTATAATCACGTGACAACTACGGAGCAACTACCAACGTTACTTGGCAACTAACGCAGCCAGACTAAAGAAGCAGGCGTGCCGCTCCTCTTGTTTGGTCGTGCGACTACAAAGTTGTCTCCGAGTACAGCGCGTCAGGGAGCCTCCCGCATGGCAGTTATGGTGGCTAGAAGGAGCATATGGCAGTCGTGAGTCTGGGAGCGCGTCGTTAAAGCGAAAGCGCGTCAGAGAGCCAGTCTCCCACAAGAAAAATAAAAACAAGGTCTACATGCACGTGTATGAGCAGGAGTTACAGTCATTAAGCTGACTGTGTGCCGCGGCGCTCTTAAATAAACGCTGTTTAGTGCCGATTATTCTTTCCAATTTATCAACCTTCATATTTCGTAAGAATGTGTGAAAGGGCGCACGTATGCGCATGCTTACCGAATGGAAGATGATACACTCTAGGTGACTAAAACGTCTCAGTTAGCTTAAAGGGACCCTGAAGGAGTTTTTCAAAGTTTTGTCCGCGTTTAGGCTAGATCACCATCAAACCATTCGTACCACAAATTCAGCGACACGCTGTGTACCAACGCTGCTACGTTCGATTTAATTAAACCCTCCTTCTCGCCTCAGCCTTACCTCCTCAACTCATGAGACACACTGACATTGCCGGCGATCGCAGAGCTCGCATGAGCGCGCTCGACGATTTGAGCTTCGCCCATTCTAGACCTCCAAGATTGTACGCCGACAGGTTGCGCGCAATTTGGGAGGCCACACAGTGCTCACGCAGTGCTATCGGCAGCACGCACGCCGTCTGGCAACAAAGGCAAAGATTGCGGAGTGGTTGACATCTGATCTGACAGATGCCGCCACCCTACGAGCCGATCTTTCTTTCGCGCATTCCATGGCCAATCAGACCAGCAGCCTGGGTGACATCGCGTTACTAGAGCATGTCGTTCTGCGAATGTGCGATTGAAAACGTGTTTTGATGAGTCGCAGTGATCCTAGTTTACGCCGAAAGCTCAAATCGGTCTTAAAATAACTTCGAAGTGTGGCAGCTTGGGCTAGTTGGCGTAGCACGACGATAGTTATAGTGCGAGAACAAAACGACGACACAAAGACGAGAAGGACAGCGCTCGTGTCTTTCGTGTCCTTCTTGTCTCTGTGTCGTCGTTTTGTCTTAACTATCGTCTTAAAATAACGTTCAGGACTTGCCTTGGTTTACCGACCCAATGAGTTTGTACGAAATTTTCAAAAGCATTTCAGAGTCCCTGTAAAATTTCTGTTTTAAGTTGATCGGAATTAGGCGCTATTTACGCGATAATAATTAGTAAGAAACATACATTCATTTTTGTGACGCGTCGTGACGATGCAGCGGGCCCGAGAATCGTTACTCACGAGAGCACTGCACGGGCCGAATTTTTCTGCCCGGGCCCGAAAAATCCGTGTGCCGGCCCGCCCGAGCCCGGCCCGGGGTTTTTAAATATGGCCCCTACCCGGTCCGGGCCCGAAAGATTTCGGCCCTGCCCGTTTCAGCCAAATATGCCTTCAGCATAAATGAAGCACTGTCCAATCTTCGTTTTTTCCGTAGCTACCTGCAGCACACATATAACTTCTAAAGAGTGTTTCGGGAAATTATTTCAGGGCCACAACTTTAAGTTTCTGTGTATAATTCCAGTTATTTACACTTGTAACACTTTTGGGAAATAATTTTAGAGCAATGTCAAATAAAGTTTGAGTCATAGCTGGTTCTCTCATCTTCCCAGTGCTAACCACGCTACGTTGTTATTTGCATTTCAAAGAAAGACTAAAGTAATGAAGTGAAAGAAATGTCAGACATTTATACTCCGACTCTATATAGAGTTAAAAAAAATATTCCCACCCGTATTTTCCCAGGGGGTGAGCCCAAGTAAATGCATCGCAGAATGGGAGTGGGGGTGGTATCGTGTACTGTTGCGTAATTGGGTATAGTTTGGGAATGTCTAATTGTTCATCATCATCACCATCAGCCTGACTACTCCCACTGCTGGGCAAAGGCCTCTCTCATGATCATACTAATTCCGTACTCATTTCGGTTTAACCTAAGTTAATTAGGTAATCATGCGAGACAGACAGACAGACAGACAGACAGACAGACAGACAGACAGACAGACAGACAGACAGACAGACAGACAGACAGACAGACAGACAGACAGACAGACAGACAGATAGATAGATAGATAGATAGATAGATAGATAGATAGATAGATAGATAGATAGATAGATAGATAGATAGATAGATTAATGGTTCCTGAAGCACGAAAAATAATTATTCGCAAATAAAAGCCACATGTCCGCCAGACACACTTCGACGAGCAAAGCGACAGGTATTATTAGAATATTTAACAAACATACGGCATGCAATGCCAACGCCTCCTAGATTTCCCTTGCCTGCCGGATTATCGGCGGTCGTCAGAACTACGGTGGTGGCGCCACTCAAGTAGGGGTGTCTTCAAATAAGTTTTTACGTTTTTAGAGCCTATATGCAACAAAAATAACGCAAAAAAGTTTTAAAAAGGCGTAAACGATAATCATAATTAATCCTACGTAAGGAACACCGTCATTCAGCAAGCAACTTTTTCACTACAAGGCATAGCCTTTGAAATTAGCAGTAAACGCCAAAACTGCCGATCTCAAAGGCCAAGTACAAAGACCCTTACTCCGACGTAGGCAGCGCCTTCATAGATGACGGGCGTTTCGCGCTCATCCGGCAGGCAAGGGAAATCTAGGAGGCGTTGGCAGTGCACGTGGCCCCCTCATGTTCCGATAAAGTAGCGACTATGCAGCTTGCAAAACTATGCGAGGCAAGCAAGTTGGACCTCTGCAGACGCCAATTAGAGATTAGCTAAGCACGTACAACCTGTATACGTTGATATTTTACAAGAGATAGGGATCCCGTCGCCACTTTTGATGCGTGTTGCTTTCCTTTGATATCAGAAAACACAATTAGCCAGGGGAAGAAGTTTCAAAGAATTAAAAAATCCTCAACATGGGTCGTCACTGGAGCCTTTAGAAATTTGTGCAATAGAATTTGTCGATACAGCCGTGACAGTGCACCTCTGCGTTACAAAGAATGCTGCAGCAAATCATCGTCATAATCATCACCTGTTTTAGATCATTTACTCACTTTAGCCGCGGGAGAGTTTTTACGTTCTTTAGTGCCGTGCGCTTGCGCTTCGGTAAATTAGTACACCTATGAATAAGTGACAAAATGTCGCATAGACGAATTAGGCCGCAAAAATAACCCAAAAATATGCTCTATACAATGGCAATGCTAGTTAAGTGTTATTTGCTAATTATCAGATTCTACATATATGAAGCTGCCTCGCTAGCACAACAAATCGGCAATATTGGCATCGATAGGCGCGTCTGAGATGAGTCACTCCACAATATGCATTTCTATAGTGCACGAAAAATGGCTCCTTATATATTAATGGCTCACTAGTTACGTATACCAGTCTACGCCGTCACACAGCTGGAAATAGGAACGGTGGGCGTGAGAACTTAGCTGAATACTCGGAATGTTTCCCGAGATACGCGTACACAATATATACACAACTATAGGCAATATATCGTTGCTCTTGCAGCAATACCAGCTGGTAAACTTTTCCTTACACGGTACTCAAGAGCGTCTTTTACGCAATGGTGCAAACTCGTATTAAGGTTTCTTAAAATATTGTGTAGCATGCCGATGGAGCAAAATGCTAGGCGTTCATTTACTGTATAATTACTGTGTAGGCTAATAGACGAAGTGTTCTAAATTACCCAAAGCCCTCATATGCAGCGATTTAAATAGTGTCACAACGCTACGTTAAACCCCACAAACCAAAGTTAAACAGCGTACCCACGTCCTTATACCGATACGTATGAGACGCGGGCCTGACGCAGGCCCGACCCAGGCCCGAGCCCGGCCAACACCACCTAGATTTAAAAGTCTAGGTGGTGTTGGCCCGGCCCGGGCCCGATTTAACGGGCCCGGGCTTTCGGGCTGCTAAAGAAAAGATTATATTAGAAAGTCTGATAACCCAGAAATACTGACAAGATGTTTGATTTTGGTACTGAAGACTTTCTACAGAGGAACACTTGTCTACATTGATAAGCTCCCCTAGTATATTTACCAATCCACACATGATCGCTAAACTTAGAGAGCGTTCACGGAGTGAATAACGTACGTGGCAGCCGTGATCGATCATATTCGAATCGAACACAATCGCGACGTTCAATGTTCCTGCTCTGCATCTGCTCGAGACATTGTCAATCGCTGGCGTGCGATGCGAACTTCCGTATCGCTTCCGTTGAAGCTAATTGCTGATTAGGGAGATTGGCAGACACGATAACTGAACTAGCGAGCCCAGCCATACGCCTGACATGTTGTTATGCGCTCCTTATTTTTAATCCGACGGATAAGAAAATATGGAAAAGGAGAAATGAAACGATATAAGAGGCGTAAATGTCAGAGGACCGTCTTAACAAAGACAGCATGTTGGAGACAATCAAGGGAAAGATTAAAGAAAAAGATTCTGAGAAAGCACTGACGAACAAAGTCAGCAGATAGACATTAAGAGCGGAGATACACCATATAGCTGCCATCTTGGAAAGAATATAGATATGTCCGCATTAGTTGTGTGCCGCGTGAAGACGTGCACATGTCTTCTTAATACTCGGCCGTGCTAACCAGGTAATTTTTCTTCTTTTTGTTTTTCTGTTTAGCGGAAATCGGTAATTTAGTTCTAGCTAAGTGTGAAATTCCGAAATCGTTTGTTTGTCGACCATAACTAGCGCCTCTGGTTTGTTTGTTAGAAAACGTTGTTGACGATTTAGAGTACTATAGGTATAGTACGTCGACTGTACACTAACATTGTAGTACGACAGATTCTCGGGCTACGAAATATACAATGCTCTTTTGCGTCCTCTTGCAACTGCAATCAATCACTATGCCAACGCAACAAATTTGCGTTAAAACTAATGAGCTATCGGCTGTGCGATGTCAGCACGCCATATGGTCGAAACTTCCGGAGCCCTCCACTACGGCGTCTGCTCGCAAATATTTATGGGCGTTGCCTTTTCCGTGAAGCTGTTTGTGCCAGCCGTATAACTACCTGATTTTAATTATCACGCATAGCGTACTTATGGGCACCTAAACACCATTTGTGAACAGTCATGTACTATGCCTTTTCTATCATCGCCAGGCGAGGCGAACTTTTCTCAACTAACGAAGCGTTCCTTCTGCGAGAAACTAGTAGCTGGTTTCCGTTTCTACCTTCATGCTTCTGTCAAATATTTGCAGTATTTCGCTTTTAAAGAGTGCGTTATTTCGATTACTGCACGTTGCTTCAAGCTGTGCGTGTAGCCTAATTTATACCATCGCGTTCGCACGCAATAATGCGCGCAGTTATTCATTTTACAAGTAATCTAAAAAGAGAACACTGATCATGAATGGTCGCGCTATAATATTTGGTTTTACGAACCTTGCGATATTTGTGTATGGTCGAGAAACTGCAATATTAGTTGATTACGGTAAACCGAGGGTCGAAACTGAAAGCCAGAAAGAACAATAAGTATCAAGTGCAGTTGCGGAATTTGCTTTATAGGGACTCTGAGGAGGAACAAAAAAATGATTGCTATCCTGGTAATAAACTACTCCTTCACGATACTAAAAACATCACGTTTTTTTATTTGCGAAAAGACTCTTGACAAGCGAGAAAATGCGTGAAAAAAATACGGGTGGCGACGCCAGGTTGAAGTTCCCACACCAGTAGCCGTCATCGATGGCGTATACGAGGGCTTCTGTAGTTCCTAATCGGTCAAAATAAAGTACTTTGTCTTCTGCAAACGCCAGAAACTTAATATACCAAGTTTCCGAAAATCTCGTTGAGGCAAAATAAAGTGATTTTTCTTCTGCAGGCGCCAGCGACCTAATATAACAAGTTTCAGAAATTTTAGTTGAGCCAAAGTACCCCCTCCCCCCCCCCCCCCCAGAAAAAAGAAAAACAAACCACTTTGAAATCCTTGCGCCACCGTCGGAGATTTCGGCGGGTAATTGACACGTAATACGTTTGACCCTGATTTTCTCGCCTATTAGTATAGACGTGTTGTGATGAAATTCACGACAATAGAGTATTCAGAGTGTAACTTATCGATCTCAGCCAATTTATTGTTTCTCCTCTTTGTCTATAAAGAAGTGCACAGAAGGGCCGCACCTGGCTTGCCGGTCTGGCGCCTTTGACCTTTCGGCCCATTTATTCATTTATTTTTTTTTTTCGTCTTCGCAGTTCCGCAAGGCACTGCCCTGTAGAAGTTTCATCAACAGCATCGGTGATCGAACAGCAGCGAGCGTCATGTCTTCCTTCAAGGTGCGACCGGCGCGACGGGAAGAGGCCGAGGTCGTGCTGGCCATGATGGTCGAGCTGAACGACTTCCAGGAACTGCCGCCGCCGCTGATCACCCTGGACGGACTGCGGCGGGACGTGTTCGACAACGAGCGGCCTTACGTCAGCGTCAACCTGGCCGTCTCGCCTTCGTCAGACGGTAACGGCGAAGTCGTCGTGGGCCAGGTAATCTTCTTCGTCATATTCGACGCCGTGTTGCTGCAGAAGCTGGTCTACATCGAGGACATCTACGTGCGTCCCGAGTACCGCCGCCGGGGCGTCGGCCTCGCCCTCTGGAAGTCGGCGGCCGAGCAGGGAGTGCTTCGCGACTGCGACGGATTGCGCCTCGAGGTACTCGGCACCAACAAGGAGGCCGTGGACTTCTACGCGAAGCGGGGCGCCAGGGATCTCGGTCCCGTCTGCGGTTTCCAGCACTTCAAGCTCGTCTGGGACGCCTCCTCCGATGGCATAAAGGCGTGATGGCGGCGCGACACTTTCCCGCGTGCTTGCCGCGCGCCATTCGACACTCGCGAAACACCGCTTTTCTCTTCCTTCCGTTGTGGTGGTGGTGAAAAACATTTATTTATGGAAGTCAAGTACAGGGAGGGTGACGAGTGGTCCTTGAAAAGCGTAATGTTTCTCTCCCTTGCTAGGGTGAAGGCTTGGGCAAATTGGTTCACTCAAACAGCACTCTGTCCTCAGTCTTTCCTTTTTCTTCCCTGTCGTTCTCGTGCTGTATTTTTTATAATGTTTTTTTCTCGCGCCGACCAAATCGCTCCCTGTACTTTTCTCGCCGCTGTCGCCGGTTGCCCGTCCAAGCAAACCACCAATCAGAGCCTGCTTCCCCCCCCCCTTTTCTTCTCACATCGGCGGATAGCAACCGGACATTTTTTTCCGCGCCACCTCTCTCCATCGGTCGGGGTTAAGTCACGAGCCAGCGGGAGCATGCGCCTTGATACCTCCACGCTTGTCATAATTCTCGCGCCGGCAATGTGAACAGCTGGCCGCTGCTTGCCAAGCCGAGGCGCCGACTGGCGGCACGCCGCCGTGACATGCATTTCCGCCAATGTGCACGCACCTTTACGTTTGAGACGGCACGCGGCGAATCATTTCTGGCCGCACTGCGTCAAGAACGAAAAACGGTGTCCTTTTAACAGCGTTCTGCAACGCTTTCAACTCCAAGAATAGCTGTGCAATAACGCGTTCTCCCTCGAGGCTCTCTCTATTCGAACCATAGTGAAAGAAACAACAATATAGTTTTCTTGAAAACAATACTCTGCCAAGACTCAAACCCTCCACCTGAAGACCACAATGTGCTTGTATACTTTGTTAACGTTAGAGTGCTTCTCAAGTACAGTGTTTTACCATTGCGGAAGACCTGTCCCATGGCATCAAGGCATCGCGTGCTTTTGAGAGTTATATACCGAAGTGACTTAGCCTCAAGGCTATATCTTTAATAAGCGTTGTACCGATCGCTCAAGACATCTCACCTGAAGACTGCAACGTGCCTTTAAATTACGCTGCAAGCGGAAAACGGTGTTATGCAAAGGCGGATTGCTGCTCATACTTGAATGTTAATTAGTGCACGGATATTTCTGTGTATTACACATAGCGCTGTCCTTGTCAACGTTTTTTTCGCAGCTTTTTGTAGAGATGCAATACCTTGTCGGTCAAGAAGCCACTCTTCTGAAATAACGAGGACCACTTGTCCGAGAAGTTATGTACCAAGACAGAAGACCTGTACCTGATCAAGCAACTGGTGCCCAGACTACGTAACGCAACCTGAAGAGTATATTTATCTAAACTTAGTTGTATAAATCTCTTCGCAGTTCTAGTTGAAGTCTAGCCGACTTATACACGAGTCATGTCTAGATACTGTGCCTTAGTCATGACTCAAATGACTGCGGTCATTCTGCAGGGCGCATGAAAGACGCTGTAAATGCCATGTCGCACGTTTGTTGTCTCAATCTAATAACATATCTTACACCACTATGCAATATAGCTTGATTATTTCTTGAATAATAAAACTTGAATGAGGCATTTGCCTTCTTTTTGTGTATGTGAGGTGTGTCAAGTAAAATATTATATGAATTGCAGCTTGTTATATGAATCATAAACTCATCTCCTGAATAGCTATGTCTGTGTACATTGTGTGCTCGGGTCCAGCGTATGGCCAGAACCTTCAGAAAGGACGCGGATGCAGTGATGACAGTGCAAACATTTCAACCTTTACTTTCTGAAGACCAGGTCACGACTGAACTCTTGCCACATTTGCACGTGCGCATCGATCGGGTTGTATAGGCTCTTACGACGGGTTGAGCCGCTGCTGCAGTTCTCTCTACAACACATGCTATGTCATAAGATGACGAAAAAAAAAGTATGTGCTACTCCTAGCGAAAATATGGGCTGTGGGCCTGCGTAAGCACACGATAGCTGCCGCTGGCTGTCCGCTGAACAAAGACAGAAGCGTACATTGCACTTCGTGCCAAGATCTTGATGCTCTCTTTCCGCCTGTACCACTCGATTGCTGGCGGATGATGTTACGTTCAGTTCTAGTTCTTCCCTATATAGTTAGCTCACGCTACCTTTTCATGCATTGCTCAACGTTAGTTGCACGAACAGACATAGCAATGTTCAAGCCTTGTCGAACACTTCCCAGAAAATAACAGCACTGTCATAATTAAGCCGCTTGGCAGCTTTAGTATCGGTATGTTTATTTCGATCTCAATTACATCTGTACAAATGTTTATCTAGCCATAGACCTTTCTCTTCATTCATTTATCTTCAAGTATGCTCTAACTCAACCTAAGCTACAGGTCTGTTACCATGACCGTGACAGACGTGAGAACGCGGGAAAATATGTACAATCGTGCTTCTGGTTTTGCTTGGCAGTATGCCATCAAAGTGGAGGTGAGTTGAACCAGGCAGAAAAGTGCAGTCCATTCACCGAGGACGCTGTTCACGTTTTTATTTACTATTAGAACAATATGAAAGCAGTTGTTAGAGAATAAAAACTCGTCCAGACTACCATCTGTGGGATAATTATTCATATTTAAATTGCTAAATCAAAGTGTGGCGTTCTTGAGGTAAAGTGGGCACTTAAGAGCTTCCGTGGAGGAATAGTCCAGTGTACAAACAGGTGACACACGAGCCCCACCGGGAAACAATCCGCGCTCTCCCAGCTCGACAAGAAATATGCCTCATGCCCGACGTTGTATGTGGGACAGGTTCGATTGAGTAAACCTAAGGGGCAGACTTTGCGCCCCCTTCCCCCCACCCTCTCTCAGGTGATTAGGGTGGCGCCTTCCCCGTCCCGCCCCCTTGTGCGCAGGCCTGTTGTTCTACAGTGCAATGGCTCTGTCAAATGTAGTTCATCAATATAGTTCATAGGTTTACCAACAACAAAACCCATCAGAAAGATTGACTATACGGCGTCAGCAGCCCGGTACTTCAAAGCATTTATGATCATGCACATCTTTCAAAACTTAAAAGATTCAGGCACATTAGATAAACTACGAGCTCGGCTGCCCACACCGCGGACCAGTGGCCAAAAAGGCAAAACTGTCAGAAAATGGACGTCTTCGTCATTCGTGAGACAGTTTGTTGGCAGAAATGGATGTCTTCGTCATTCGTGAGATAGTTTGTTGGCTGTGTGCCGACGTTGTCTAGCGGTCACAGTGCTGGGCTGGTGTACCCAAAGGTGGCGGGTTCGATACCTGCTGCGACGGTCGCGCGGCGAAATGCTATAAACCCGTGTTCTGTGCAGCGGCGCAGCCAGCGGGTGGCACACCAAGCCTGGGCCACGGTATACAGCGCACAAGTTAACACTCGACCACATGTGCCTGCCCGGCCCCCAAAGTGACCCCCCACCCCTTTCCTCCACCCCCAAAAATATATTTTTCTGGAGACAGCCCTGGTCCTGTGTATTTTGAGAAGGTGAAATGATATGAAGCTTGTGTACTGTGCAATGGCGGTGCAGGTTAAATAACCGCATGTGGTCGAAATTTCCGTTATAAAGCCCAGTGATTATCAAAATTTGATAGGACTGTTGGAGACCGAGCGGCCCTGTTAAATCATAATAATTTCAGGTGTAACGGAAGTAGGCAATGTCCAATAGAAGCGAATTACGTGCTTTATGTAACATGTACAGTAAATTCCCGATACGTTATCGGGCGTTCACGGTGCTTTAAACGTTAGAGGAGTTCACTCGAGCCGTGAAAGCGGGATAGTCGACTTCATCGAAGTTGAAAATGAATTCCCCGATGGTGTTGACTGACAGCAACACCGACGTCACCATGAAGGCCTTGATCATCAACCCCGGGACGAGCTGCGAATGTAAAACAAAAACAAATTCAAACTTCAACTATGCAGCTTTATATACAGAATTATTAAAATGAATTCACCATGATTTAGCCGAATGAATATATAATTTAACCGAATTTATTTTAGAATCTTGTGAGGTAACAAAAGAAAGACGTACGCAGGCAATAAAAAATGATAGCAACAAATTTGAAATTTATGCGATGTCTAGGAGCTAACTGCTTTAGCATCAGATCTCACATAAGTCGACAACACGTCGGTGTGAGGGAACACGGCCGCTCCAGTGAGCGAAGAGGTTTTCTTGCTGCCCGTCTCCGGTAAGAGTGGTGAGAGCACATCACATACAAGGCTATAACCATCCAATGATCTCTATCGAAACTTCGCTCGCCTTTGTCATTAATGTTCACAGCGGCTACCCCAGCAACGCAAGCCGACCCCATGCACACGCCAGCCATGCTCCTTCGTCTTACGGAACTTGAATCACGTCCGTCATCCGCCTTCGCAAGTCTTCGCTCGCCCATACAATATACGAGTAGTGAGACGATGTTATTCATTTGGTTTTTATATGGAACATGACGTCGACGCCAACGGCACAAGTGCACCTTGATTGTCCTTATAATTGTTATCATGATAAAAGAAAAAGGAAGTGGACGGACACCGCATTTGCTTTGTCGCTACCTCCGTTCGTGTCTTGTCGCTACCTCCCTACGTCTTTTGGTGTTGTTTCTTCACAACAAGTATGGCGGCGCATTAGATGCGTTTGTTGCGTGGGCATGACGGCAGCGAGTGAGGTTACCAAGTCGGCGATGCTGATATCGGCGTAGGAGACCACGACAGTGATGGCTGTGCAGGCCACGGGCGTCAGCAGGGCTGTGCTTGAAGCCACCGCCACGGGGATCGCGAGGTAAAGTGGGTGCGCATTGCTCTGCTTCGCCTGCACGGACATGTAATCAATGTCCGAAGGCAGCCT
Source organism: Rhipicephalus annulatus (assembly GCA_013436015.1). NCBI lineage: Eukaryota > Metazoa > Arthropoda > Arachnida > Ixodida > Ixodidae > Rhipicephalus > Rhipicephalus annulatus. The sequence continues at coordinate 57,647 of WOVY01001486.1, forward strand.
AGGCAACAGGTTATTCATGAATGAAGTCATGAGGGAAAACGCAATAGACAATAAGCAAGACTGACGAACGAATTTTTTCGCGTTTGGTTTGAAGATTCAATGGCATCAATCAACCAACCAATCAATCAATCAATCAGCTCAGTCAACACAGTACATTAGCGCTTTTGCACGCAGCGGAAAGGAACATTCTAATCGGTGAGGATATATGCCTTCTGCGACATTGCCTTGTGTACCAACTTAAAAAGCTGCTTGGAAGTGGAAGTAAACAGTTAAAGACGTAAGCGAGGCTCGGTATACTATACATAAAATTTAGAATGCACCACAACAACAGATCAACAATATTTACAATTTGTACAGCCCAGCAGTGAAGGCCTGCTGAGCTGCGGCTTCTCCGGCACCGCGCTCTGGAAATTCAACGATAGATCTCGAAAACACGCATTGATATTTTTAACATTTAGAAACTAGGCTTGTCAAAGTTTGTGACGCAGAAGACCGTCGCTCATGGCATCAGTACACGTCACACGAGTGCAGCGCGCGCTCAGAGTTTTCCGATCCCACCGAGTTAAGCACATAACCATCACACAAAAAGCACAAAAGAAGCGGGAACTTTATAACTTGTCCTATTCTTGAAAATATTTTTAATGAAGTAAGAAAATTTCATAAATGTGAAGGGGAGTGGACAAAATAAATGTTATTGTTTTATACAGATCACACTTGCGCAATATAAACAAAAGTCCCATTCACTTTTCTCCAAGGTATAATTTCCAATCGGTTGGATTGATGTTGCTTGTTTATTTCCGTATGTTTGACTTCAGCACTCAAGCACGTGAAGTAATCGACAAACGCGCTATTAGTGAACGAGAAACGCGCGATTGGAGAACGTGATGGTCACCAATGTAACTACATACATATTTGATTTTTAAAAATGCAAAAAAAAGGCCACCAAAACGCGACAAGCGACTCAGTGAAAAAGCCCAAACCCAAATATTATGAACGGAACTGGCCAACTCTGACGGGCACGTACCAGAGTCACCGCTACGGGTACGAGCATAGATGCCGCGGTCGTGCTGCTGACGACCTCGGTGAGAAAAGCAGCGGCGCAGGTGAGGACCAACTGGTTGGTCACTGGATCCATGTTGTTCATCTGCAGTATCGCGTCGCTCACCAACGTCGAGAAGCCCGACACCTGAGAGCAAGCGGTCCTTCGAGGGTCAGCGCACGATCTCCACACGCGGTTCCGTCATATATTCATTATAGATATTCAGCGAGCACACAAGGACGAAGGGTGAAAGGGCAACCCTTTCGTGTTTATTTGTGTGTGCGCTTTGAAAGTTTTCTACGATGAATTCAAACCAACTCGACGATAAGTTTTCTACGCGCTTCTACGTTACTTCACATATATGCGAAAAGCTAAAAAAGTGCCGCGATATCCACGAAGTGAATCATGATAAGTGGGCGAAGCTCCGGAGGTAAACGTGGTAAACCATGAATTCTCCGTACATCTTGCCCACTCGATTTTGTTACAACACTCCCCCTAGCGTAGGTCACCGCACTAAATCGAACGATTGCCTTCCACCAATCACACGCGCCACATGTGACATCATTCCTATTTATAGCATCTCGCATCTTTCGTCATCAACTACAAGTACCGCCGTCTAGTTTATAACATCTTCCATCTTTTCATCAACAGCCACAAGTACCGCCATCTAGAGAACACTGCGAGAACTAAACGAGAGGTGGCTACATACAGGGGACGCACAGCCCACGCCTTAAGGAGCCTCGCCCCTAAAATTCTATCCCCTCGTTTGTAACTCGCAAGAGAACCCATAATTAGGAATTGCCCCCCAAAAAAACTGGGAGACACGTGAACCTTGCTTTCAAGAGTATAAAACGCGACAACGTCCTATGCGCATGGCTTTCTCAATCGCTAACCAGACTTTGGTGCTCTCAGCAGTGCCGCAAAGGCGGAGTGATTCTTAAATAAAAAGAAGATAAAAATGATCCCGTAACTGTCTCTCAGGGGGAGGACACCTCAACAGTATCTCACGATAGATGGGCGTAAGGAGGGATTAAAAGGATAGGATTAAAGGTATAGAGCTATAGAGCAAGGGAACAAACGTCTGCACGCTTTGACTGTTTCAAACCACCGTATACGCCTACTGCAAGCGCAGTTGCGCAGTGCCCGCTACGCCATAATTATTTATTTATTTTATTTATTATTTATTTTAACATACTGCAGCCCCTCTTGGGGCTATAGCAGGAGTGGGTACATCGCACAAACCGTGCATCGAACAAGTTCAATAATGAAACAAAAGCAAAAAGAAAGAAAGAAAGAAACACAGTAACGACGCGAAACCAGGTGTTCGAAAGTCAACATAGAGGAAGTGTACAGTTTTAGCGGCATGGTAAAGGGTTACATAAAATCGACCTAATATACACATCTAAGTACAAAAGTGCACTCGTACAAAGGGGGAAAGGAAACAAAGCGGTATATGTACGTAGTTTACAATAGTTGTATTTTAGAAGAGAAATGTAAGCAAGTCAAGAGAGCGCAGTGGCCAGGCAACAAATTCCAACGCTCAATTGTTCGCGGAAAAAGCTATATTTGAACGTGTCTGTGCGGGGATGATACGGGGAAACGTTAAGGGTGTGATTGCTTCTGGTCTGAGTGGGGCTTGCATATGTGACATATTTGTCGATGACAGGCGATATGACAGTGAATGATGCGGTGAAAAAAGGTTAGTGATTCAATTTCACGACGGGCAGCTAAGGTGGTTAGTCTAGAGATACGAGGGCTGTGGTTAGTGAAAAAGCTCCAGTCATACAGCGACAGATGAATCGGATGGCTTTCTTTTGAACGGCTTCAATTTTGTTAATTTCGCCCTTTTCGGTAAGGGTTCCACACGGAGCATGCGTAGTCGAGGGTCGGCGGATTAGTGTTTTGGTGTCTTTCGGTGCTTGGCTGAGTGTGCGCCGAAGATAACCATTTTCTTAAGTGACTTTGTGCATACATATTGAGTGTTTCGACCAGGATAGGTGTTTTGACCAGGACTTTTGCCATTCGGCTGCGTACGTGCCCGCAACGCAACACGCGAACCTTACGTATACAGCTGCTAACTTTGTTGGCAGTTATGCTGATATTGATTAAATATGCCGAATGCCTTGTAATAGCATGGGTCTTAAAAGCATCCCCTGGTTGTGAATTTACGTGTTTTGACATTGACAGATCTCATGAGGTTGACTGAAGGCGACTTCAAACTAGAACATTACAAACCCGAAGCACCTAAATTGCATCTACCCAGAACTAAACCTAGATGACTCGTGTGAGCTATGTAGATGAGACACGCCACCCTAGAGTAT